>JALIGW010000001.1:162912546-163495046 GCA_023053685.1 Diadophis punctatus similis
TTTCACAGTTTAATGATACGGATCCTTTCTGGTGGGATGAAGCAATTCCTATTTGGGTAAGCAATGAATGGCAGGAGAACAAAACAAGTGCTTCTGCAATGTGGCCTGGCACAGATGTAAAAATTCATAATACTCTTCCTCGTTTTTTTATGAAATACAATTATTCAGTAAGCTTCAGTGAACGGGTTGAAAAGATTATTGAATGGCTGAATAGTTCTAATCCATTAGTTACTTTTGCTACTCTTTATTGGGAAGAACCAGATGCAAGTGGACACAAATATGGACCAGAAGATACTAAGAACATGGCTAAAGTATTACAAGAAGTAGATAAGCATATTGGCCTTCTTGTTGAGAAGCTGAAAGTTTCAAATTTGTGGGAGGAAATTAATGTTATAATTACAAGTGATCATGGCATGGCACAGTGCTCCCAGGAGAGATTAATCAAACTGGATCGTTGCATTGATCCTAGCAGCTATGTGCTAATAGACAGAAGCCCAGTTGCTGCCATATTGCCAAATAGTAAGTATATTCTTAATAATGTAAAATCTATTACTGTTCAGTGCTTTTAACAGTATTATTTTCAATGTTATAATATGTAATTTCATAAGTAAGTCACTAATATTACTCAGTTTGCTGAATATTTCCTGATTCTGGTCAGAAAAATACTGAATGAGAAACTTTCCTTTATAGTGTTTTTTTCAACTGAGACGTAATAATTTTACATGTCATATTAGTTAAGGTTACTATATAAACAAAGCTGATTCCAATCATACTATGATTAACACTGCAAATTTCTATTATTATCTTTGTTTAAATTTGTTATTGCATATAGAAAAGGCCTTGAAATAAAAAAAGCTGTTTTGTCCTGAGCTCAGCCAAACTTCAAAAAGTTCAGTGTCATCAGTACAAATTCATCATGTTTTTGAATATTCCATGTTACGCATATAACAAATATCAAATATTTGAGTCTTTTATTATAGAGGTCTAGGGAACTTGAAACAGATTGCTTGCTGTCTCATTCTAGGGCAATAAAAGATGAGATGATAGTCCATATTGACTGTTAACTGCCACCATACTTATGAATATGCTGATGGGATAATTTTTAAACTTTAAAAATTCCCACAGACCATAAATTAGACTAGTATTTTTTAATGTGTTCTGTCTATTACAAATAGCCATAGAGGCATAGTGGAAAGTAAACCTGTAGCATGATTCTCTTCAATACATTCAAAGAGCAATAGCAGCAGCAAAAATACAATGAGATTATTTGCCAGTAACAATATATAATGCAGAGTGACATTGCTTTTGCATTTGTCATGAAGCAAGAGCATACATAGAGCAATGCATTAAAACTCAACAAAAACTCAACATTTGCATTTTGAATTTAAAAATTCATTTTAAAAACATAAATCTTTTAATTTTTCCTAAAGCTTTATTTGCTCACTTGTATATCAATCCATAATCATTTTTTAAAGCCTAAAACCTATCTATTTTGAAGGCAGAAAACTGAAAGCAGTTTTTATGCTGACTTAAGTATATGATAAGCCATCAAGAAGTACCTTGTTGTTAGTTGCAAAGTCGTGTCCGACCCATCGCAACCCCATGGACAATGTTCCTCCAGGCCTTCCTGTTCTCTACCATCCTCTGGAGTCCATTTAAGCTCACTCCTACTGCTTCAGTGACTCCATCCAGCCACCTCATTCTCTGTTGTCCCATTCTTCTTTTGCCCTCAATCTTTCCCAGCATTAGGCTTTTCTCCAATGAGTCAATGAGAAGTTGACTCATTGGAGGTACTCCAGTGAGAATTACCTTATATGCAAGCAAATCAGCATCTGATTCTGAGCATGTATTGGTTCTATCTTTCTTTCCCCTCCACCAATAAGAGCAGGAATACAACTGGCTCTGCTGTTCTGTTGGCTGTGCTGAAAAACAATGTAACACTACAGTGTTTAAGAATTTAAGATGTTTGAACAACACTCTGTTCTGAGCTTGGGACAAAACTCAAGTCTTTTACTCTGAGCTCAAAATACTTGGATGCGGCATTTCAGATACAAAATATTTTAGGTTTAGAATGTCCCTTGTTTCATTCTTAAAATGAAGATGTAGAATGATTTAACTCTTTAAGAAATATATATTTTACCTCTGAAAGTAAACATATTAAAATAGGAGTAGATGAGATCCATATTAAATGTACAGCTCTTAAGAAATATGAATCCAGTTTTTATATTTGCAGTAACAAGCTTTACAGATAAATAAATAAATGACCCAACTTATTTATACTTTCTTTTTTAGATGTGACACATGTATATGACTTAATGAAAAATTGCAGCCCTAATATGAAGGTTTATCTTAAAGAAGAAATTCCAGAGCGATATCATTACCATCACAATAAGCGCATTCAGCCAATAATTTTGGTTGCAGATGAAGGCTGGACAATTGTACAGAATGGGTCTCTTCCCAGATGTAAGTTTTTATTTTAACATATATAATTCCCTTTTTGATAGGGGGAGGATAAAGTTATTTAGGGCATAGAAGAATTAAAAAACAGAAACCTTTTGAGTTTGAGTTTAGTTTATTGATTAGCCCATTGGCCATATCAAAGTGCAGAGTTCCAAACACAAATTATTGCTAAAATCTGATAAAAAACAATTTAAAATGAGATTGGAATAAAATACAATTTAAAATGAAATTGGAATAAGAAATCTTTTGAAAATATCTGAAAGCACTAAGGATTAGATTCTTAACTAATATATTTTACTTAATTATATGTATTCAGAAATTCAGCACAATACTAAACTGGATTGCCCTATTTGCAAAAATATGAAGTCCTAAAGTCACCTTTTCTTACTAAATACAGTGGGCATACTTGGATATGGGAGTGATGCACAAAACCATCTGTTTTTCATAACTGCTGCATGTGGTCAGGCTGGAAATGGTATTAACATTTGAAAATGAATGTTTGATTTAAAAAAATCCCCTCAGAAAAATGATTAGCCGTTATAAATCAGGTAGCATCTCATTTAGAAGTTTGGAGCACAATCACCAGCTTTACAAACTGATTGTGATGAGAAACGATGTACAGGCACTCTTGTTAGACAGATACAAAATTTAGCAGCAGGAAATTTTGGGGTGAAATCTGGACAACACTGAAGACCTTTCTTAGCATAGTGTCCTTCAGTTGTACCCTTTCATAACTGAAAACTTAATTCTGATGGGTGGGGGAGTTACAGATATCTGCAGTCATAGAATATTGATTGCAACTATTGGGAGGAAGAGATTTCAGCAATTGGCTTCAGCTAAACTATAGAAATAGTAGCCAATTAGCTTAGCTAGCTACACAAGACAAGAACAATTTAAAATGCAATAGGGAGACTAAAGAGGTTTATCCCTTTTTAAAACTTAATTATTGGTTTGATATCCTTCCTTTCTACAGTGAAATTTAGAATTTAACATATAAAGTTTTTTTTACATGGTTTGGTAGTAAAAAAGAATTATATATCATAAGCATGAACAGAAAACTCACATGTTTTACTATGCTTACATAGTCAAAATAGGCCATTGAGAAACAAGAGATTGATATTGTCATATCAGGAAACCCCAAGATTTGCTGAAATAGGAAAAAGGGGGAAAATCCAGCACATTGGGATGTCCACAGAATATTAGATTCTGAGAGAGCAGTGTAAAAATATCCTAAAACATATTTGTGCGATGGGACTATTCTATAGGGTGACAAACGGGAGATGAGAGATAACAAGGGGTATTCTCATACATTATATAGCAGAAAGCAGAAACTCTTAGCTTGACAAACAGGTTGTTTTAATAGGAGATAATGTTAAACTACTTTCTTCATCCTTGGAGTTAATATTTGCTGTCTTAAATATTAAATTGATTTTATTGGAGATACCTTTGGTGAACATTATGTAATTTTAACAGTTTAATGAACTGAAATATTAAATTTAAATATTCTGCTTGGATTTTTAATCAAGCAGAAAACAATAGTTTATTGAAAAAACAGTTAAGCTATAATTCTGTAATGACAGGATTATATTTACTAGGCAAAATAACTTAGCTAAATCTTTATAATGTATTAACAATTCTTGGCTTCTTTATTTTTCAGTAGGAGACCATGGCTATGATGATACTCTTCCAAGTATGCAGCCATTTTTGGCAGCTCACGGACCTGCCTTCCGTAAAAATTACAGACTGAATTCAATCCGTACTATTGATATTTATCCAATGATGTGCCATATTTTAGGGTTGAAATCCCAGCCTAATAATGGCACTTTGAGCAATTCCAAATGTTTATTAGTTGACCAATGGTGCATAAATGTTCCTGAAGCAATTGGAATAGTTATTGGTGTCTTTATGATATTAACTACACTGATGTGCCTTATAATAATCACCAAGAACAGAACTCCTCCTCTACGTCCATTTTCACGACTTCAGCTTCAGGAAGATGATGATGATCCCTTAATAGGATAAGACCCTTGTTCTGACTACTGTTTTGAAAAGACAATACAAAAATTTAAGTTATTTTGGCAAATAATATGATGCACTTTAATAAAGATCCACCAAAACTACAGAAGAAGAACATTGTCTCTCTGAAAAAGAAATCTTGACGAGAATTTATTTTCTAATATAAACTAATAGAAAATTAATAGTAGTAAAACTTATTTCTAAGTGATAAGAATAAGATTATTTGTGAGTGAATCTGCTTACATATATTTCATGGACAACTGCTTAGAGATATTGTGACATTTCCTGAAATTGGACAGGAGCCTCTTCCATAAGGATCACAGCTTTAAAAGGCAGGGTAAATTGGGCAACCTAGGCCCTGCCCATTCTGATGTGCACAATTCTTTGATTGCCCAGATATTCCTGCCATTTTGAAGCCAGTGACTTGTCATTTCAGATGCCCCTGAAACTGGTTGGAAAAAATATAAACGGTCATGAAATTCTTTATAAACAAGATTATAATTGTGAAAGTAATCCAGATTTGTTTTCCATTTTGGGAAATAGTTGTTATAAGAGTTTAATTTAGAAGCTGTTAATAGCTAGGACTCACAATTCTAGAGCACTGTGCACTCCATGTCAATCTCTGCAAACTGAATGTTTCCTTTATTTCAAGCTGTTGGAAAACACTATGCAGGTATATCTTCAAGTTACACCAAGCAAAAAGAAATAGCATGTCATACTACCATACTACTATAAATATCCCAAAGCAGATAGATTATATCTTCAATAATTTCTTCCATAACTATAAGCTGTGGACTGAAACATAGTTTAATATGTCTTGTCTTTCTCCATTTAGACAGATATGTTGTTTTCAATCTATTTTGGTGTTTCATGTGTTTGAATTAATAATATGATTGTATTATGCATACATATATTTTTAATGAATCTGCAAAAGAAATATAAGAAGAAAAGATTTGGAAGGCAAAGGGGACAGTTAAAAAAAGACTTTCTGCTGCTTGCAGTTTGTATATGATTAATAAGGTTCTGTACTGTATATTCAATTAATTGACATTTATGTTCAGAAATGATTCAGTTTTTTAAATTCCTAATTGCTTGATTTAAAGTAGACCATTTGTAATAGGCAGATAATATGCAATACCATTTCTGTTTGTCTGTTTCATTCTGAAAGTTAGAATTCAGGGGAAAGTGAATACTTAATGCATAGGAGGACACAATTATCCTTGGTATTTCAAATGTTAACTTAAGTTGCTTTGCTTGTCTTCTTTGTGAAATGATAGTGGAATCCTTATAATCTGTAACACTCCATGAAGATATAACCGTACTTATCTGATAACAGCTATTGTAAAAAAAAAAACAGAACTACAATATTGATTAGGAGATATGCTATTTAAATAATTGTGTGATAGTCCTCCCCAAAAGCAGAAGCAGCTTTTCAGTGCCTCCTTTAAGCAATAGTGACACTGAGTGAGGAGCTTCTGACACCAAGCTTCTTGGTGCTTGGGAGCTTCTTCCTATTTAGCATTTGTGCATGAGATTAAGAGAGCCCATTCAAACTTAGTTTCATCTTACTAATGTGTCACACTGGTATTCTACTTGTTGGAATAAACCAGAATATTTAGATTAAAAGTACAGTGAAATTTAGTCTTTTAAGAAGTAAAACAATTTCTCTTTAGGATTACTCAATTTATTTCACTTCCACGGAAAAGAGAAACTTTTTTCAAAAGATCATTCTATTACATAATGAGAAGCAATACTTGGTGTTACCAGAAAGTAAACATGTTTTGGAAGTAAATAGGAAGGGTATTTTTTGTTGTTGTTTTTTTGCTTTGAAAATTGATATCCTAATATCAATAGGAATTAATAGGAAAGATTTAAATAACTAGTTTGTATAAAGATATTTGCAGCTGTTCTACCCAAATTTAATATCTCAGGGACTCTTCCAGATTTTGATTCCCATAATATAGATAACAGAAAATAGAGCAATTATGCAAAGCTTTAAAAAGCTTAAAAATCCTTTAAATGATTAGGATAACCAGATAAAGGATCTCAAGTACCAACAGTTCATCAAGGAAAAGGTGAATTGATGGGAAAAATCTTGTTACAGTACATTCTTTATCCTTCATCTCAAGACCATTGGCTACTGTTACCAAAAGTGTTACCTATTTTGGGAATAGCAACTTGTTATCTCTGCAATTATCAGGGATAAATTTATACTGGGAAAATAAATTTCAGTAATGAACTATGTTATAATGTTTTAAAAAGACTATTATTGGGATATCTTTGTAATTGGGGATTTTGGACAATCTTCGTTGACTTTGATTAAAGAGGCTGTTACACTTTCAATTTTTCAGTATTAAGGTTTATGCTTTGTTACTTTTAGATTCAAGTACTTTTTCATTCATTCTAAAATTCTTTCCAGTCAAAATAATATGAACATTCAGAACAGCCATTATTTTTTCTTGCCTTTCCTATAAGCTATTCTCTCTCTTACTTCCTAAAAACTTAAAATTGCATAATAAAAGTTCCGGTTTAGTTTCATGATACTGACTTCTGTAGACCTTTTGAATTGTGACTCTAGGTATATACTGCATATATCATTTTTCTGAGCTTTCCCAAAACTATTTAAGTTGACTATGGGAAGAAAAAATATGCAAAAGATGTACCGTATTTTTTGGAGTATAAGATGCACCTTTTTCCTCCCTAAAAGTGGCTGAAAATTTGGGTGCGTCTTATACTCTGAATGTAGCTTTTTTCGGAGCTTTTTTCTAGCCCTAACCAAGTGCTAATGATCTTCCCAGCTCTTACTGGCTTGCAGGCTCTTTCATTGTTACTCTCTCCGAAGAAGGTTTTTTTAAATCCTAACCAGGGGATAAAATAATGTGCTGGAGCTGGCCAGACTAAGGACGCTAGCCAGATGAATACCTGGTAGGCAGATTTTTTCCCCCTATTTTCCTCCCAAAAAACTAAGGTGTGTCTTATACTCCGGTGCATCTTATACTCCGAAAAATACGGTATGTTTGAAGAAAAAAACCATTTCTGTTGACTTATTCATAATATATCTTTTGATCAAAAAAAATGTACACTCATGTCTGAGGTTCTATACTGAGGTATATACTGAACACAAGATTCCCTTTGGTACAGATTTGGCACTTTGGAAAAGGTCTTGGTTCAAATCAGAGCCTTCTGTAGATTTATCAGGAGGAAATTGTACATGACTTAAATTATGTGGAGGGTTTGTCTGAATTTTTCAGGCTCGGTCAGCTCAGAATTGGTTTGCTAACGAATTTATTTTAAGATATTTTAATTTGATATATCTGCTTGTATAACTGGAATGTGAAATATCGAGTTTAAGATGATAACTATTTTCTATCCAGTGTTTCCAGTTTACTTAAGTCATCGGCCCCAGAAATAGATTCTGTTCTAGGCAGCAAATGAAACATCAGATAACAAAGCTGAAAAGCCACATTTTTTTTCTTCATGATATACCTTTTAAATGGTGCATGCTATGGATCCACTGGAAGGCACCTTTTCATTAATGGAAAAGGGTTTTAAAAAACCTAGATGACCTTGGGCCAGTCACTTTCTCTCAGCCCTAGGAAGCAAAAAAGGGCAAACCACTTTGAAATCTTTGCAAAAAAAAAAAAAAACCTTCAGAGATTTGTGCAGGTACTGTTCTGAAGAGAAACCCTACCTCCCAAAAGAAAAAGTTAGATGGATCAATGGTTTATTATTACCTAAGAAAATCAGTGCAGGATAAAGGCAAAGCCCTCTAGTCCCAGAGTAGTCAATCAAAAACTTTACATAATCTCATCCATAATTCCTAGAAGCAAAAAGACATACTTCTTACGCTAATATTCTGTGCTTGCAGCAAATATGAATAGATTTATCATCCATGATTTTGTCTAATATTCCTTTATAAGTCTCTTCTTTTTGTGCTATGTTCTATGATGAGATCCAATGAAGAAGCACTAGAACCCAATTGTACAGGTAGTCCTTGACATACAACAGTTCATTTAATGACCATTCCACAACACTGAAAACTGACATGACTTTTTCACACAAATGTGTCATCCTCATGGTCACATGATCGGAATTCAGACACTTGGCAACTGACTTAAGTGACAGTTGCAGTGTCCTGGGGTCATCTAATCACCTTTTGCGACATGAGAAGCAAAGTCGGGGCGGGGTGGGGGGAGATTCACTTAACAACCATGTTACTTAACTGGCAAGAAAGATCTTGAAATGGGGTAAAACTCACTTAACAAATATCTCAGCAACATAAGTTTTGGGGTCAATTGTGGTTGTAAATCAAGGACTACCTGTACTGCATTCAAGTTATAGCAGAAAGTATATGGTGCTCTGGTGATGCTATTAGAAAAACATGAAGTCTCTTGAATTTACAGCACATTTTATTTGTAGCGTTTATTTGAGACAAAATTCTAAAACCATTGGAGTTGCTTAGGAGGTATTTTATTCAAAGTGGATATTAGCTACAGTACATCTTAAAACACTACAGTCTTAAAACAGATTAAATGCTCATGGTCTCTATATCTGGAAACCTGATGTTTTTGCAGATCTGAATGATAGACATTCCCTCTAACAAAATTGAATCCTTACCAAGTAGTAGTTGCTATAGTTAGTAAAGCAGTGAAAACTAAGCAACCCCCCCAAAAAATCAAGGCAATCTTGCAACAGAAGACATCCAACCATTTAAAGTATACAACTAATCAATATAAATAACTTTGCACAGAAGCCTTGCAATCCTGAGCTTGATCTCTCCAAGATAGGTAAATCTGAGGAATAGGAAGAAATAATAGATTTTGTACACCACCACCCCCAGGCCTTTCTGACTGCCAAGCCCAGAGCTGACAACCCTGGCATAAGATTGATGGAGCATGAGTTTACCGACAGCAGATACATATTGCCATCTTCACCCAGGAGACACTGGAAAAAAACAGAGCAGGCAGGACACACATACTGAATGCTCTTTCTAGCTGATAAATTGGGTTATAGAACATGCTATTCCCTTTGTATCCACCACAGATTATTTCAGACCTTCAGCAATATATATGTCTGTTCACTTCCCTGTGCAAAGAAAAAAAATGTAATTCTTAGTATTCCCCCATCAAAATATTTATTTATGAACATTGCTCTACCATCCAATTCCTCATAGTCCAGATGATTTGACTGATTATGTGCCATTATAATTTGGTGTCAAATTGTACAACCACAGGTTTTTTTTCCTGTGATTATCTGTGCTTAATCTGGTCTTTCAGGTCTTCCATCATCACTATAACTGAATCCATTCGTCTTGCTCCGGGAGGTCGTTGTCTTTTGCATAATGTGGCTAAGTATGATTATTTGAGTGTCTCTTTTGTGCCTCAGGTGGGAAATCTGGGTTGATTTGTTTGATGATACATTTGTTTGGGGCTTTTTATGTTGTTTGTAGTATTCTCAGGAGTCTTCTCTGACATTAAAGTTCAAAAACATCAATAGACTTTCTGACTTTTTCAAAGTCCACCTTTTGCTTTGCAAGATGTCACTAGGGAATATTATGCCTGGAACAATTCTGATCTTTGTAGGCATAGACACATCAAGCATTTAAATACATTTTCCAAGGCCTTCATGGCTACTCTACCAAGTGTTCGTCTTCAGCATATTTCGTTTATTATTGATAGTTAAGCCTAAAAGGTAGAACCTATCTACCACTTTAGTGTCTTCATTGTCAATCAGATGATTTACAAACATAAAAATCAATACCTGTATCAGGAACAAAAGATAACAAGAGTACCACCCCAAACCAAACCTCCATTACCATCAATAATCAAGTCACCAAAATAAGTCAAGAGGGACCTGACACATGTCTGAGGATAAAGGTTTCTGAGTAGTGGCCTGCTACAGAAACTTACCTTCTGGTTCATCCTTTGTTATCTTGTGGGGCAAGACTGTAACCAACCCCTTTCTTCTAAATGTAAAGATTGGATAGATTCCAACAGAAGGAAATGGTCCTTAAAATAATCTGGAACTGAGTGATACGGTCTTTAGAGGTTATGACTAACACTTTGATCTGGGTTTGGAAATGTCAGAACCATATAGCTGCAAACAGAAAGACTGACCTTTTTTGTAACTTGGGTAACAATGCAAGGGAGCTAGATAGGCATGATCACAGCTGCAAAACATGAGTGCTGAGGTGGTTTAAAGCAGGGGTGTCAAACTGGCAGCCCAAGGGCCGGATGCATCCTGCACAGACCACACCCACCCAGCTGCACGAAGGGGAAAAATGATGTGATATGTCACGTAACGGCAAAGTGACTCTCTGAGTTTGACACCCATGGTTTAGAGTAATGGCAAAAGCATGCCCTATGTTAACAGGAGGATAAATAATCACTTTCATTATTATGTTTGCCTTCTGATTTATTTATTTATTTATGTAATTGTTCTCTGATTTTAGCTACAGAATAAGATATAACCGATTGATTCATTCAGGCTTTCTCTGAAGCATGGGAATCTCATTAATATTAAAAGAAAAGAAAACATAACCTTTTGGGGAGGGGAGAATCATTTTAAAATATACTTCACTGTTATATAATTCTATATACGTAAAATTATGTGTTGAAATATTGAAGAAGCCTGTACCTTATTTGGAATAGTCCTATCTTTTAGTCTGAAAAGTGATTGTCACTCAACTATCTGAATTCATTGTTAAAGGAAATAAGGATCCACATCAAATAATTTACCTTAAACCCATTAAATCACTAGGATAATTTCAGTAAGGGCTGAAAGTGCCTGAATTTGAATTCGTGTAGTAGCTGAATTACTTCACACTGGTTGCATTTGTGCATTAAAAAGAATTTTTATAAAACAAACAAAAAAAGTTAGGCTATGCACAACTAAGGGCGGACTTCAGACTTTCCAATGTCAGAGAACCTAGCTTGTTTCTGTGGTTTGTTCTGAGAATGGCTGTTCAAGGATTCACAGATAGAACCTTCCACAGTTCTGCTCTCCAAGGCCCTTTCCTTGCAGATAGAGTATTACAAGGTGGGTATTACAAGCCCAGAGAAGAAAGCTATGCTGCACAGTAAGTATAAGAAGAAAAACCTATTTATAGAAATGTGATAGAAATCTGGGGACTGTTGATTAGAACAACCCATCCAAGTTTATTACCGTATTTTTTGGAGTATAAGACGCACCGAAGTATAAGACGCACCTTAGTTTTGGGGGAGGAAAACAAGGGAAAAAGGCCTCTGCCTCCAAGCAATTTGCCAAACAGCAAACAGCACAGATTATATACACTTTGCTGTGTATTTCTGTGCATGTGTGCTTGACCCATAGAAATAGCAAAGAATTGGAGAAATGTACATTATGCCAGAAAGTTTTCTTAAATGTAGTCACACTAACTCCTCCCAATTATTTAAATAGATCTACTCCAAGGTAACTAAACTCTAATACTAAACAGGACACTGTTACATTTCAGACTATACTTGTACAGAGCTGTTAAAATTAATTAAAATTTCTGGAAGTATACATTATTCTCTATTATTTAAAAGAAGATACAATAGCACTGGTCTCTTCAGAGCAAGCATTTATTTTAAAAAGCTTCTTTATTTTGTTAAGTTGTCTAGATTTACAGGGATCTCCAACCTTGGCAAATTTAAGACTTGTGGACTTCAACTCCCAGAATTCCACAGCCAGCAAAGCTAAGAAAGCTGGCTGTGGAATTCTGGGAGTTGAAGTCCACAAGTCTTAAAGTTGCCAAGGTTGGAGACCCCTGGCTCTAGAACAATAATAAAGCAGTCTTTAAAAAATAAGTCTAATAATTTGAACATTCTACAGACATTTATAGTTATTCACTTACCCCCTTCCATCCAGTTCAGCAAAAAATAAAAATCTGTGTGTCTCTCCCAGCTATTTGCCTCTTTGCAGTTTTAGTTTCAGTTTCATTTTAGCACGTGGCAAATCAGCTGTAGGTTGGGAAGCTGATAGTGACTTGCTTGGCTTTACAGGCTCTTCCCTCTTTGCTGCAAACAGGTAAACTGCTGGAAGACAGAGGCCAAAGGGTGGGGGTGGGTGGGGCTACATTCGGTGTATAAGACGCACCCAAATTTTCACCCTCTTTTGGGAGGTAAAAAGGTGCGTCTTATACTCTGAAAAATATGGCACTTCCATTTAATGAATAGTATTTAAAGAATCTTACTTTGTGCACTGAAATCTGATATATGTTTCCCTAAAAGAAAGGCTTGCTGACTTTTCCCCAGGTTACAGCCTTAAGAAGTCTGGGAAATCCCTCCACCTCTAATCCCCTCTTCTCCTTCTGTTGTACAGGAATGTGACATTAAAATGGTTACAAAGAGCACATTCTGAGCCCTGTTGTCACTTAGGCTCCATTACCGTACAAGGAATATGCTAAGAAACTAAATACTGGATTACACAGAAAGACATGGCTGACTTCTACTAGGATAAAAGAAAAGAAGGCATGTTCTTGGGGCAAATCAACTACACATAGAGGATGGTAGGCTAGGACGTCGAGTCTGCATAATTTGTGGCTTTGGTATATTGTTTGGGACCTCCTCTTCTGTTGCATGGCTGTCACAGATGTGCACAACTACACTCGGAGTGGAGTCTGTACCTGCATGTAGTTCATATTTCTCATCTGGAAGTCAAGAAAAATATTTTACATTTATTTTATAGTCACCCATTCCAGTAGACTCTGAGTTACTTACAAATAAAAAATCAATAAAAAAGATAAAAACATACAACCCTACAGACAACATGGACTAAAACAATTACACAGTAAAATAACCAAATCAAATGAGGGGCCCCACAAACACATAAACTGCAGACCTGATACCAAAACTAGATCTTAAGTGCTTCTTGGAATCCAAAGAGAGAGGGCACTGTCCATATCTCTGGGGGGATGCTGCTCTAGAGGGCAGGAGCCACAACAGAGAAGGCAAACTTTCTTGGTCTCTTAAGACGACATCATTTAATAGTAGGGATCTGGAGCATTCTCACTCTGCTAGAACATAATATGGTATCAGGAACAGTTGTAAATAGGCTGTCTCTCAGACATTCAGGCCCTGGGTACCTTTTATGGCAGCACCTTGAAATGCACCTAGAAGCTGATTGACAATAAATGCAACTCGTGTAGCAGCAGTGATATATATGGGCACACTGAGAGGTGCCCAATACTGCTCCCAGCACTGCATTTTTTACCAATCGTAACTTCTGGATGGTTTCCAAGGGCAGCCCCACGTATAGCACATTTCAATAATCCAGTAACAAGATGACAAAGGCATGAGTAAGTATCAGAAGAACCTGAAGGGTACAACTGGCATACAGATGAACCTGTGCAAAAGATGGCCACAGCTGCCACTTGTTCTTCAAGCAGAAAGGCCCCCAAGTTGCAAACCTGTCTAGAATGAGGAAGTGCAGTTCCATCCAAGACAAATGATGGAAACATCCCTGACCAGAGGTGGGTTCCTTCCGGTTCTGACCAGTTCGCCCAAACTGGTAGTGACCCACTGGTGACATCACAATGACATCACGGAACCAGTTCGGTCGGTGCCGGTCCGTGGGCGCTGCCATCTTTTTTTTAAAAAAAATTTTTTTTAAAAAATTTGAACTTTTTTGAATTTATTTTTTCTTCTGAGCATGTGCAGAAGCCGAGTTTCCGGCACTGTGCATGCGGTCGCCATCTTGTTTTCAGCTTTTTTCCCTGGATGTTTCGGCACTGTGCATGCATGCGCAAAGCGCGCACGCACCCACGCGGCACACCCACACGGCGCGGGAGGAAGCGAACTGGCAGCAAGGTAAGTTAGAACCCACCCCTGTCCCTGACCCTGTGTGGACAAATGGCCACAGCCACTCAGTCTTGGCTGGATTGAGCTGAAATCTATTCTGCCTCATCCAGACCCTGCAAAGACTGGGTAAGTACATTGACAACTTCACCTGCACAGCTCAGAGTTGAGATATACAGCTGGGTATTGCTAGTGCCATGATGATGTCAAATTCCAAACTGACAGAGGACTTTAGCCAGTGGTTTCATGTAGATGTTAAATAGGAGAGGGGAGAGGATTGAGCCTTGAGATAACCCCAAAATGGGGGGTTGTGGACATGTCCTGACACCCTGACCCTAGCAGCATTGACTGAAACTGACCACACTAAGAAAGGAAATGCAACACAGTGCCCCCCACTCCTAACCTGCATAGCCAGTCCAGAAGGACCCTGTGACCAATCATATTAGAAACTGCTGATAGATCAAGCAGTACCAGACTGGATGCACCAGTACCATCCCAGCTCTGCCAGAGATCATCAGCAAGTGTGACCAGTCAAGCCTCTTAACTTAACTGCCAAAGTGCCTGGCGCTTCGGCCTATATCCATGCTCCTATGTTGGAACTGGAATTTGTTCAGCTAGTCATCGTGATTATGATTTCCTAGGGAGGGCCACATCCTTGGTATTTCCTGATGGTCTCTCTTCCAAGAACATCCAATTCAGATTTTTTTCCCCCAGTTACTGTTACCAGGTGCTGCCACAATCTATGATAATGCAAGGTCACTTGAATGAAACAAGAGTAATTAAAGTAACTCAAAGTACTAGGGTATCAGAATATCAGTAAAATAACAATTTGGATTTTAATTTTTAATTTAAAAATTTCTTATGTAGAAGCTCAATATCTTATAAATGTTCCAAGATTCCAAGTTCCATTTGTGCTCATTAAAGGCAGACACCAATTTTCAACAATAGAAGATCTATTATTCTAAGACCAAAATTGGAATCTGGTAACTTTTTTTCAGACTAACATAAAAAGCTTGTGCCTTTTAACAAAATGAATTCACCAGAAAAGTTGCTACCAGACTCCTCCTGATTTTTTGTCACCATAGATTAACATAGTTCTCCTACAAAACTGAGCTGTGGTGGCACAATGGTTAGAATGCAGTACTGCAGGCTACTTCTGCTGACTGCCAGCAGTTCAGCAGTTTGATTCTCATGGGCTCAAGGTTGACTCAGCCTTCCATCCTTCCGAGGACCCACATTGTTGGGGACAATATGCTGACTCTGTAAATCACTTAGAGAGGGCTGTGAAGCACTGTGAAGCAGTATATAAGTCTAAGTGTTATTGCTATTGCTACTTCTGTAAATGGTACAACAGACACACATAAATAACATGTATAGGAAGCCCACAAATTGCAACACATACAGT
The DNA here is from genome assembly GCA_023053685.1 of Diadophis punctatus similis. Classification (NCBI taxonomy): domain Eukaryota; kingdom Metazoa; phylum Chordata; class Lepidosauria; order Squamata; family Dipsadidae; genus Diadophis; species Diadophis punctatus. Next base: position 162,928,225 of record JALIGW010000001.1, read on the forward strand.
ACATACAGTATATGCTTCCAGCTTCCATCCAGAAGACACCACCAATCTATTGTCTATTGCCAGGTTTTATGCTACAGCCATATTTATTCTGACCCACTTGACAGATATGCTCAACTGATAGCATTAAAACAGGGATTCAGGAGACTAAACAACCTACCCAATGAGATGAACAGACAAATCTATACAGTCAGATCAATTCCCAAGGAGGACCTATTAAAAGCCAGACTACAGAAATAGAACAAAGAAGACCATTGGTCTTCTCACAGCTCCCAGTTCAAGCCATTCAAACACAACACACTAGTAATAAGCTACAGCCCATACTGGACAAGGATATTGCTCTTTCTTAGGTACTGGGCAACAAATCCATATTTGCATACAAACAACCACCTAATCTGGAGCAGATTCTCACAAGCAAAAGAAAACAACAAAAGAGTGATGTTCACTTGGGAGCCAGACCCAACAGCACCAAAACAGATCCCAATTATTTCATGCAGAACATTCACACATTCCTCTGCCATCATCTGGCAGCAATGCTCCTCTGGATGCTATGTAGGACAAACAGACCAGTCTTTGGCCAAAAAAAACCCCAACTCTCAGGCCAATTTAAATTCTATTTCAATCTAACCACTCTGTGTATCTGATGGAATGAGGTACAGCCATTTTGCCAGCCTGTAGACAGAGTGTATAAAAAATGATGGAATCCCAAAGGTTACTGCAAGATTTCTGATCAAGATTGTCCATCTGCTGCATGCAATGTTGTCTCCAAAAATCCTAGCCAATGCCCAATCAACCTGGCCTGGGAGAGGGGTGGTTTGTAAGATTGTGGGAATGAGTGAATTAATAGGAATTGGCAACTGAAACTTTACAAATAAACCATTTTATTTTATTATTTAAGTTTTGCTCCTGTGGCCTAATTTCTTCTATTGTATGAAATCCCAAATCTTTTGACTTTGGTATTGAGTGCAGCCAATTTCAATTTAAAAATAAGGGTGCGCAGATTAGACCCTGGGAATTTTGTAATATTTATGTTGACCTTCATACAATGTTCTTTCTTTTTTATTCCAAAGGTGGATTTTGCCGAGGGAGGGAGGGAGGGAGGGAGGGAGGAAGGAAGGAAGGAAGGAAGGAAGGAAGGAAGGAAGGAAGGAAGGAAGGAAGGAAGGAAGGAAGGAAGGATGGATGGATGGATGGATGGATTCCAGAGGGCTCCTGCAATACAATAAGGAGCAACAAAGAAAAAAAGGCTAAGCAGGAGAAAAGAATGCAGACAGGGATCCTAATTTAGGGGGCTGGGAGGATAAAGAGAGAGAGGAAGAATGAAAATGAAAAAAGTTGGATGGAGAAAAGCTACAGTGTGAGAGAAATGAGAAAAAGAGTGGTGAGATAATGCACATACGCTAAGAAAGAAAGTGAATCAGAAAGGCAGACTCAGGGACTGCCTGGGCCCCTCCATCAACATCCATCACTCCTGCAGCTTCAGAATACTGCCACACCTGATCACTCTTATGCAATTGGAAAGAAGAATGGTGAGTTTAACAATAATAGCAGAAATAAGCATCCATTATGTCTGTTTTGATTTCTGGCCTTCACTTCCTAAACTTGAAAATAAGAAGAATCATGAAACTGACCTGGTCCCAGTTTAGTAACAGCATACAGGAGGTCATAATTGATGACTGGTGTATCATCAGTTTTTGATTGCCAACCTACAGGAGGAGAGGCTGGAGGTGAGATGAGGAATTGCTTGGATGGCTGGGGTGGAGCCAAGTGGAAGGCTTCTCCATCATTCTCCAGAGTCGGGACCTTTACAGAGATGAGAGGCAAAACAGAGTATTGCTTCAGGAGAGTAAGAACAGAAGAATAAAACAATTATGTTAAGTCCAATACCCCCCATATTTTTGGAACCAATTTCCAGAGGATTGTTGGTTTCAGTCTCAACTAATCTGTAAGGCACCAGAATAGAAAAGAAGGCTGCAGTAAAGGACAGAAAGTGGATCCACAAATAAATGCTCTGCTATTTTCAGGTAGTATTGAGTTACACTCATAACTGTGTTCCCCTTTCCAAAGGGATGGGCTAATGTAGCTGTCTATAAGGCCAATGGAAACAATGGAATACACTAGACCTTGAGAACAATGAAGTTCTAACCCATGCATCTTAGTCATTTATCTATCATATTTAGAAATATATTTAGAAACATATTGACAGAGGTGCTTCATCACCAGCTATATTAATTAATGTTACCTCTATGTAAATTTGGTTGGTCCTGCAATATGACAAGATGAAACTGTTTTAAGTGATACCATAAAGAAAATATAGATCATAACATGACAAAGATACCAAAACATTTTTAAATTTTAGTTTAGACTAGCAGGTGGCTGCTCTTTCGGCTTCGATTGTCTTGGGGCAAAGCAAAGGGGTTTTTTCTTCCATGCAATCATGTCCAATTCCAGAGACTGCCTAGACTAGTCCCTAAACATTTCTTGGCAAGGTTTTTCAGAAGTGGTTTGCCATTGCCATTGTCTCTTTTCTAGGGCTGAGAGAAAGTCGGCCCAAGTTTACCCAGCTGGCTGACTAGAACTCACAATCTCCTAGTTTCTAGCCTAGCCTGGTACCTTAGCCACTATATCAAACTGACTCAGACTAAAGTTAACTGTCCAGTATTCCAGTATTTGAGGGACTGCCACGAAGAAGAGGGGGTCGACTTATTTTCCAAAGCACCAGAGGGCAGGACAAGAAACAATGGATGGAAACTAATCAAGGAGAGAAGCAACCTGGAATTAAGGAGAAACTTCCTAACAGTAAGAACAATTAACCAGTGTAATGGCTTGCCTTCAGAAGTTGTGGGTGCTTCATCACTGGAGGATTTTAAGAAGAGGCTGGACAGTCACTTGTCTGAAATTGTATAGGGCCTTCCGCTTGAGCAGGAGTTGGACTAGAAGACCTCCAAGGTCCCTTTCAGCTCTATTCTGATTGATTCATATTTGTGCACTTTATCCATACACACATTATTATGATTAGTTCTGGTCTCTTGTCTGACATTAAGATGCTCAAAATTTAAATTACTTCATCAGCATCTGGGTGAAGAAAATGCTTGGGTAAAAAAGAATCTTACCTTTGCAAAGTAAATCTTTAGTTTCTTCCCTTGGAACTCTGTTCCATGAAGGTCTGTTCTAGCATTAGCAGCTGATTTGGGGTTGTTGAAGTCAATTTTTATGCGTCGAAAACTTTTAAACAGTTGAAATGTCACACAGTCGTCATACGCCCGAAACAAGCTCTCAAATTTCTCCTGTGATGGTAAAAAAGTTATCTAGTTATCTTGAAAGTCCATTGTATCTCTGTAAATGTGATAAATATAAGAAAATAACAGTGATGAGAATTGAATTTTAGGACTAAACTATCTTTATATACCCAAAGGAAAAATTAATTTTATATCATAGTACACAAATTCATACATAATATGAAACCATATAAAGAAAGTACATGTATTAAAACAATAATCAACACATATATCAATCTGACCGGTGGGGGGGGAGGGAAGGGCTGAGGAATACTTTACTGTGATGATGCTAAAAAGCCATACAATATTTTGGAACTGTATAATTTGAATCCCTTAATTCTAATCTCTTCCTTGCAATTATTTCACTCATTTTCAATCCAATCTCACTGCCTTCCAAGGGATTTACAAACTTTTCATATATATTTTTTGGTATCTCACTCATTTGTATCCTTTGTATCCAAGAATCCACATCACATTAATCTGTTGTTGTTGACATATTTGCATACCTGCTTCCCAAAAGTCAATATCCATCACTGAATCACAAGAAAAAGAAAGAAAAGGAAAGGGCTAAACCAGCAAGAGTCAGTTTTCTGTGGCTGGACTGAACATAAATAGCTACAGAAGCATAGATTCCCCCACCCCGCCCAGGGACATAGGAGGGGAAAGTTGTGTTGTAGATCGGTTAGAGTCCAGCAGATCAACAACCCTCCCCCCAAAAAACTACTCCCAAATCAAACTGAATGTCTCCATAGGAAATCTTCCATTTTTGGATGGAAAATACCATGTTCCTAACATTAATCCTAACTTGATGCAGCTTCAGCCAGGTTGAGCGGGAGCTGACAGGGAGATTGAAACTCTGTTGTGAGAACATGCCATCCATAAATAGTGGCTCTCTTGGAGTTTGGGCAAGGAACTTGTGTCGATGACATGGTACTTTTGGTACATGGTACAGTATCATACTTGTGTGTGTCTCTGTGTGCCTGTTGACCCTAGATGAGTTCCTGCAGTTTTCTTGGCAAGGGTTTTTCAGAAGTGGTTTGCCCTTGCCTCTTTCCCAGGGATCAAAGTAATCACAGCTCATAGAACTAGAAGACATTGTCATGGTCATGGTCATACAATATACAAATGGGAGCAATGGCAATAGCACTTAGACTTATATTCCGCTTATTTATTATTTATTTTATTTATTTATTATTTATTATTTGTATTTATATGCCACTCAATCTCGCAGGGACTCTGAGCGGCTAACAGGGATACAAATAGAATTTATATAAAAAACATTTAAAAACAAAATTAAAACACAATATAATAATTTTAAAAATTCCAATCATCCAATCCATTTCAGCTATGGGCCAGCAAAAAGAGATGGTTCAATGGCCCCAGGCTTGCTGAAAGAGCCAGGTTTTCAAAGCTTTTCTGAAGGCCAATAAGGTGGGGATGGTCCGGATTCCAGAGGGTAGGAGCTGCCACAGAGAATGCCCTCGCCCTCAGGCCCGCCAGCCAACACTGTTTAGCTGACGGGACCTGGAGCAGGGCAGTTCTATGCGATCTAACCGGTCGCAGGGAGGTATGCATATTCGAGTGGATACAATAAATTGGGCTGGTTTTACCAATGTAGAGTACTTGTGGGCTGTTCTTGATCCTACATCTAATTTGTTTTACTACAGGAAAGGTATATATAATTCTTAACTCTATGTGCCATAAACCTTTAATAACAAAATTTCCAAAGAGGACATTTAATGATGCTCTTGACTGAATTCTAATTCATGCAACTAAAATCAGAGTTTCAGTCAGGAAATATTTGATTCAGGGCAGATGTTGCTTGCACAAGGCATCATGCTGTTTCAGCTAAGTTTTATTTATTTGTGATACATAATAGTAAGGACTTCAGCAAAAACACAGGTTAATTAAATTTTCAGTTATCCTTCCTGATTTCAGCAGTCCTTCCTGACAGTAGTTAATCCCAGGAAATGCATTCTCAATTATTACAGCAGTGACTTTTAACTGAAGCAAGAAAGTAGCAATAGGATTTAATTTATTTTTTAAATTTTTATTTATTAATCAAAATTATATAGCCACCCAACTAACCAAAAACAGCTCTGGATGGCACACAACAATCAGATAAAACAACAGTGTACAAACTACAGATATTAAATGTAAAAATCCATATTAATATCATAAAAGCCTAAAGGCAATAAGAAAGATAAAAATGGCCACCTCAACAATTGAGGCATCTCAGCAAATCTCCAGTACCCTGGGAGCCCTAGGCCTGACAACATAACCTGGTCTTGAGAGCCTTTTAGAATATCCAGAGATGGAGCTAATCTAATTTCAGAGGAAAGGATGTTCCATAAGGCAAGTGCCATGGCAAAAAAAGGCACATCTCCTGAGACCCACCAAATGTCAGTCCCCAGCCAATGGAACCTGCAACAAGTCAGCTTTTCATCAGCTCAAATGGGTGAACCTCACTGTTTGCTGGAGCAAGTGTTCTTTGATTGAATAGATCTTATTTAGCAACCACAATTGGGAGCAACTTGGTTATTATGGGATGTGGTTGCTAAGTGAAACTGTTTCTGTGCTTATGGTCTTCCTTCAGCTTTCATCTCCTTTACAGGCCTGAAAAATATTGTAAGTATGAGGACTAGTCACAAAACTACTTTTTCATCACTGCAACAAGGCAGTCATTAAACAAGGACTACCTGTAGAAGACAATACATTAGCTTTCCTGGGTGTCTTCTGTACAGGAAGCAGGACCAGAGAAGTTATTCCATGCCAGTTTTGGAAATTTTCCTAGATTAGGAAGCCTCATTCGAGAATGTGATGTAACACTTTGCTGATGCCATAAGATCAGGGATGACCCTAGCAAGAGTCCATAACATCAGAATGGTGGACAAGACCAAGGCTTGAAGATCCACCCCTTTCAGCCATGCATTTCAAACATGGAAAAAGAGACAGGGCTTCAATTTCCTGTTTGTGCTCAGTACTCTGATGTCATTGACCATCCCTGAAGATATTCCTGCATATGATTGCACTTTTGAAGTTTGTTGAAAGTCGAATTATAAAATCCCTTCAAGACAAGGAATTTGTAGCAAAACAAGACAGTAGCCATAACTTTGTCCATGGTGTTGGAAAAGTGTATAAAAGCAGATTGTTATGTTGCTATGCTTGCCCAAAGAATCCACTCTATGGATTCCTGGAATGGAGCAATGGTCACCATTTAGTTCTTATTACAGGCAGCCAGTGCACAGCAAGAATAAGACACACAAAATAATACCAAAAAAGAAGAACACACAGGCCTCCTTGCTGGAAAGAGACTAAAATGTTCCAAATTTTCTTGTGAAATAGGCATGCTTCTCACCTGAAGAAGTGCAAAAGAGAGAGGTATTTTTCACCCTTCCTTTTGTTTTCACTTTTAGTGGTCATTTAGCAATCAGCTGCAGAATTAAATTGCTGAGGAGGAAATGTGCTGCTCCACTCTTTAAAATCTCAGTTTAAGCTCATGTGTTGGCTTCCAACCCAAGTAGGCAAAGAATGATAAATATTTGGGAAAGAAATGATCAATGGGAGAGGGAGGAAATAAGTCAGATGTTTAGTATGCATTTTATATGCTATAAATCCATATTGCATTGTAGATGAGGAACCCTGTTTTAATCAGCACATGGAGATGAAGTGTGAGAGGGAAAAGGAGGGAGGAAGTCCTTTGCCACTTTTGCTTTCAGGAGAAACACATCTAGAGCAAATTACATTATACTGCACAATTGAGGAGTAGTGGGTTAGAGTGACGATTTTACTAAAGCTAACCTTGAGTCAAGGAGAAGGCAAAGCCAACAACCATGCCATCAATACCAGAGAGATGCTTGGTCACCTTGCATCCCTCCCTGGGAGTAAGGAGACAAAGCTGCTGAGTAGAAGCAGAATTTGTCTGCAGACAGCAAGATCAAATCAAATCAAATCAGCAAGGTCAAATCAAATATTTATTATGGTCAAAGACCAGCATAAGGAAGGCAGGGTACAGTCAATTAAGTATATCAGAGACTAAAACATGATAATTATAAAAAGCTACAATATTTTAGATGTTGTTTTTATATATACTTCTGATTTATATCTTTTAGCTTTTTATATTTATTATTGTTTAGATTCTGATGTATTTTATATGCTTTTTGATTGGCTGCAACCCACCCTTTAATGCTGAAATAAAACCATCATGTTGATGTAGCACTCTTCCATATAATCTGCTCTTAAGTCAGTTGCTCTGGTTTGATTGTATAGTTTCTCATGATTTGTGTCATTATATTCAATGTGAGCACAATTGAGGAACCCTGCTGGATTAGACAATAGGCCTATTTCATATACTGTAAATGTTCCAGGAAGTCCACAACTAAGCCACGAAGGCAATATTACTTCTTCTTCTGGAGGGTGCTGGCATTCCATCTACATCAAATGCTTTGATGTATTTTCTGTCAGTGTTCTGGAAACATGTACAAGTTATTTTTTTTACTTGTAATTGGTAAACTAAACTGGTAAACTATGATATGACTAATAAATCATCTATTATTGTTACAGTAGCTTGTATGAGAACTTTGATAAACTGAGTAAGTTTTTCTTTAATCTGTTTTAGATTTCCTTGGCAATAGGAAGAACCAAACAGATTATATACATTAAACTAAATATCATTTCCCACTCTCTCTCCATCACTCTTCCGATGGATGGATGGATGGATGGATGGATGGATGGATGGATGGATGGATGGATGGATGGATGGATGGATGGATGGATGGATGGATAGATAGATAGATAGATAGATAGATAGATAGATAGATAGATAGATAGATAGATAGATAGATAGATAATAGAGAGTTCTGCTGCTAGCAAAGAAAATTGAAATTATAAAATAGAAGCAGTATAGCCTCATTGCCAATATCTGGGAACAACTTGTGAAAAAAAAGATTTTTTAAAAGAGAGAGAGAGAGAAAGACAGAGAGATTATCTGTTGCATTTGTTCAAGATTTTGCCCATTGGGTAAGGTGACCAGACGTCCCGATTTTGGCGGGACAGACCCGCTTTTTAATGATTTGTCCTGCGTCCCGCCCGTCCTCTAAAAAGTCCCGATTTTTTTAAAGAATGCACGACTAGGGCATTCTTTCCAAAAATCGGCCTGAAAGGGCGGCGTGCGAGATTGGGGGGAGTTAAAACTCGGGGAAGGCAGCCATGTCGGGCTCCGTGGTAGCCAAACCGTGGCGCATGCGCCAAACGTCGCACATTGGATGATTGCAAGTGGCGCATTGCAATCATCCAATGGACAGGAAAGGCGCGGGGATGGCAAGCTGGTTGTAACGACGGCCAGAGGGCCCTCCCCCTGACTGGAGCCCCACCCTGGGTGTCACCCAGCCCCACGGCGAGGGTCGCAGGAGGAGCTCATCAAAGGTGAGGAGGGGGCGCGTGGGGGCGAGGAGGGGGCGCACGGGGGGGCGGGCTCTCCCCTGCAGGGACGGCCGGCCGCGGCTCGTGGGGGGCGAAAGACAACTTTCGGCGGGCACTGCTTTGCAAGGGCTCTTTGCGGTCTACAAGCCGCCGGGTATGCACTGGAGGGCGGTGAAGGACACGGTGGAGAGGCGCCTGATGCAGCCCCACCCTCTCGAAACGGCCGGCGTCGCGGTGGGCGGGGCGGCCCAAGTGAAGGAGTCGCATCCAAGATGGCCCTCGGGCCGGCGCTGGCTCAGCCGGCCGGGGCCGCTGCCGCAGCCTTCCCGCCACCTTCTGCACATGCACAGAAGCGTCCCGGGCAGGTGGGCAGAGCCTCCCGCCGCTGGTGCTACCGGTTCTTAGAACCAGGCCGAACCAGGAGCAACCCACTGCTGCTGCTCAGGAAAATGAGCAAGCAGCCAAAGCAGTCACCACTGCTGCTCCTAGAAACTATATTTTACCTTGATCAATTCACAAATGGTAGGCGCAAAAGAGGTCTATCCTGTGCTTCTCTAACAGAGGAGATCAAAAGGGAAAAGCAATCAGTGGAGAAAAAAAATCACTGCACAGGCCCAGATGAAAAGTAGAGAGGATTCCTTCTAAGGGCAGCCTTTGGAGAATTTGGTAGCTTGCTGGCAACGGAGACTAAATTCCCTTTCTCCTTTTTCTTCCTCCTTCCCAATGTCTACTGCATTTTTGCCAAGAAAAAGACTGACCTAGTCCATGTGGACACTCCAAATGGTTCTTCGAAACCACTGCTGCAGTTTCTCTCTTTCCCATGGGTGAGCTCTGCAACATTTGTCCCTGAACCTACACTTTGGAATGGATTTACAGGATCCAAACCCAGTGCTCCTGGCTATAAGCTGCCAACAAATATGCCCAACATTTTCCAACTCTTTCTTTTTTCCTGTCCAAAGGGCTTCATTTATGTGGCATCAACTATATGAGTAACATATAGCTCAGAGGTCTTCAAACTTGGCAACTTTAAGACTTGTGGACTTCAACTCCCAGAATTCTCCAGACAGCTAATTCTGGGAGTTGAAGTCTACAAGTCTTAAAGTTGCCAAGTTTGGGGACCCCTGATATAGCTGTTCATTCCCTTCTCCTTGGTGGCTTGTTTTGAAAGAAACCTGAATGGAGGCCTTTTCTTATGTGAGAACAAGTGTTTAAGAAAAGGAGACTCTTTTCCCACATATATAACAAAATGTTGAGTACCCCCTGCCATCAGGGGAAGCTTTTGATTGAAAACCGCTGGAAGACTGAATCTGGTGATGATCCCTTTGCTTTTTCCCAGCCTGGCTATATTTGGAGTACCATTATATACTGCAGTGACTTTGACCATGGCTTTGGATTCTAGGTTTGCCTTAAAAGAAAAATGATAGTTAAATGTTGATTGAGATGCTTCACTTTGATCGAGATGCTGTTAGGTATTCCAATATATTTCTAGTATTTGATTACATCCTCATCTTTACATTATACAGACTATATCAAACTCTCATCTTGCAAGAAACAGAAGTTACTGCCCTCCCCCCCACCCACATTCTCCTCCAACCCCCAATGCAGAGAAAGAAATCAGGAGCCAAGGTGAGTTTCATCTTATCACATGCTCCTAAAAAGAATACATCTATTAAAAAGTTTATTGATTGCACAATGTGAATATGAAATACTAGATCTTATTGTATTCAGAATTTTAGTTGATTTTAAAAACAAACAAAAAAACAAATATAATATATTTCATCCATCCTCTGCCACTGACACAATTTACAGAAAATGAAACAATTTGCAGTAATGATTTTGCCTGCTGATTCAGGGCTTTTCTTTCCCTTATACATTGTGCTCTTTACAAATATCACTTAAAAGGAAAGCTTTTCTGACTACGTACACTAATAGTTTTCACAATATTCTTCTTAATTTTTAAGATGTTTGGCAACATCTTAAGGAAAAAGGGAAAAAAATCACTATCATTGATGTACACAACAGGAGATCAAGAAGAAATCAGAGAAATGCACCTCAAGTTTTCAAAATGTTATGCAAAAAAGTAAAACTGTCCAACTATGGCTGAAATAATCCTTTAACTCAGGTGAATCACTCACATATTGGCTATGCAGTGCAAAGCCAGAAATATTTTTTCAGTTAAATAATACATTAACATACAAATACCTGAAGGTCAACACAGCTTCAGCACAGAACAATTATACTCAGAAAACATACATCCACATGCATTTACAATTTATTCCTTAATTTACTTTAAAAAAAATAGATCATTTGTGTAAGGCATCAGACTGAAAAAAACTGAGAATTTACTATTTAATTAGGGTTTCATTTGTGATGCAACTCTTAGATTTATTAGATCACAAATCCATTTTAAAAACAAGATCAAGAAATAGCTCCCTAATCATTTCATACGAGACTCCCAATATTCTGGTTGTTATGGTAATGATCATGACAATCTGATCTGGTTTTTTTTTTTGCAGGACATCAAACATTCTTGTCATCCTGCAAGTGTCCTTGTCAGAAGCATCTCTGCAGAATGAAAGACATGCACATACCTTAACATCTTGGTTGGTAAATACCTCTATATCCACTACACAGGCAACTAGAGAAGAGACATCACAGTCCATGTCATGGGCTGGCATCTCCTTCCTGACATAAATCAAGAGCTTATGTAGCCCCAGAGTCAAGAAAATAAAAGAGCTTTCTAACTCCTAACTGGTCAGGATGCTACTTCAAAAGAAAGAGAGGGGGGGAGGAAGAGGGGGGGAGGGAAGGAGGAAGGCACCAGCTTTTCTATTGTGCCTGGTCTCTGCCTAATTCAACCTCCAGCTAAATAAACAAAGCCTAGTGCTGGCCAAATCTGTTTCTCATTGCAATGACATCACCACATAGACTGACATCAGCTCAGTTCCCCCCCCTCCCCAACTCTTTGCTCTCTCTGCTGTATCATCTCTAGTGCAAGCAGGACATGATTATGTGTTTCATCTGAACCCAGACTAAATCAATTATGGCAAACCTAATCAGCACCTGAGTCATCATAGCTATGTCAGTCAAGTGCTTTGTTGGCAAAAGATTAATTCTGGGTTTCAAATTTTCCTTGAGAATTAAAATTCAACAGACACATATCGTACGTACAATGTCCTGCTTTTGGAAAAGGAGAAAGGAACAGCTAAATACTTCCTGCTTTTCCTGTCAGGCTTAGCATTATAGTTACTGCTATTTTTTTCTGATAGAATTCATGTGCCTTTAACAATAAAAAGAAAGATCACATCAGCACCACCACAGTGCTTGCTATCCTCCCTGCTGGACATAAATCAGCATGAGTGCCTGATACAATGAGTTCCTGGTTCTCATAGAACAAGCTTTTCTCTCGAGGACAGACTGGAAGAGAGACAGAAATGAGGAATGCACCTACAGTAAATCCCTTCAAAAAGATGGTAAAGGTCCTAACACTATGTTGGTAACCTGCACTGCCTTCATGAAGAATAAGGCCACATACATATTACACCAAGAGAAAAGCAAAAATTTTATAAGGAGGTATTCCTTAGATAAAAGCAATTGTCAACATGGCAATGGATTAGGAGGTGGCTATGACAGACAATCTGAAACATATAGGTCGTCCACTAGGCATGTCTTGATTGCATTTTCAGACTGCATAGACCGTGGTGGCTCTTCCTCAGTGAATAAGGGAGCTTCTTGAATATTAGAGGCATGACAATGAGATGGACAGGCCACTGGATTGGTATACAGGTAATCTTCGACTTACAATCACAATTGACCCCCACATTACCATTGCTAAGCAAGACAGTTAAGCCAGTTTTGCCCCATTTTATGACCTTTTATAGGAAGAATTGGCTTGAGTCCCCAGCTGGGAGAAACAAGGGTGCCACCAAATGAAGAGAGAAGCCAGCTGCTCAAAAAGAAGGTTTTCTTTATTGGTGGTCAGAAGCGACTTCAGCAATAATCTGTTCTAGGAAAGCTAACAAAACAGCCTGGTGAGTGGATGGGTTTTTATGTGGTTTTAGGGCTTTGTGATTTAGGTGCCCGGTTGTATGTACTTTAATCTGTGCTTGAGAGTGCCCTTTTAGTATTCTAATTATTGTTGCCTGACTCCCATTGTGTCTGGAGGTCATGCCCTGTCCTTGAGGTTGGGTGAGAGAGTGTAAACTGAAGTGTCATTGTTTTCGTATCTTTAATCTGCTCAGTTTTGGCTCCTTGTGAAAGCTGTAGCCGGCAACACTTTGCTTATGAATGGAGCTGTCTGGATTCTGAATATCCATTCACAAGGAGCACTCTGCCTTTGTGAATGGATACAAATGTATCTCATTCACAGGCACTCAGCTTGTTGCGAAAAGCTGTTTCTGGCAATTTCCCTGTTTGCGAGAGGATGCGAGTGGGCTTTATTTCAGGGGAGCCTTCTTCCTATTTTGGGGAGACTGCTCCCCAACTGATTTTCCTTTTGGGGAGGGGGGCTCTCTACACTTTCTTGCCACAGTTGTTAAGTGAATCACTGGAACTGTTAAGTCAGTAACATGGTTGTTAAATGATTCTCGCTTCCCCATATGCTTCATCTGTCAGAAGGTCACAAAAGGGGATCACATGACCCCAGGATATCATCATCATCATCATCATTATCATCATCTAATCTTCTATTTGATTCACAGTCTGGGACTGGTAAAAACTTTAAAAAGTTCAAGTCCTAAACAAGGACCTAAGAGCTGTTAAGATAATGTCTGAGTATATAGGCAGTTCCAAGTAAGGTGGTTTTTTGCAAAGTCAGAATATTCAGGTCTGATGAGTTCATAATTTCCATATATCTAGGCAACCCTTTGGGTATTGTTCCAAGGGCTCCGATTACACTGTTCTACAAATTTACAATTTTTGTTAGTTTCAGAAATGAAATGTGCCATTTCTTAATGAATTTCACATGTTGAATTCAAATATAATAATGACATTTGTTAGTTGGCTCTAGTTTTCATGCAATGGACATTTTACATTTTCCAACTACAGGTAATAGGCAAATAATGCGCCAAAACTTAATACGTATACTGTATATAAACCTGCATATTTTTATTAAAATTAAGGGAATTATATTCGCAACAGTGAATACATGAAATAATCTATTGTATATGTTTATCAAGAAAAACTAAATTAGTAAACAAGTGTAAAATGTTCAAAAGTTTAAATTTCTCATTAATCTTGCCTTCAGTTTTTGTCCCTTTTGCTTCTCTTGACTTTTCTTTTGTATTCAAGGAAAGGATTGTCTCTTACAATTGTCCAACAGTAGTCTGCAAGCATTGATGGGCTCCATTTACCTTGATATCTTTTTTCCATAGCTGCAACATCTTGATGGAAGCACTCCCCATGCTCGTCACTCACTGCTCCACAATTTGATAGAAAGAAATTCAGATGAGAGTGTAGAAAATGAATTTTTAAGGACATGTTACAACCAAGATTTTTGTATGCCTGGATGTGTTTTTCAACCACGTCCTTGTAGTTTGCTGCTTTATTGTTTCCAAGACAATTTGATGTCACTGACATGAATGCTATCCACGCAGTCTTTTCCTTGCCATGCAGCAGAGAAAGAAACTCATCATCGTTAATAAGTTCGCGGATCTGTACGAACATCACTTGCCAGGAGATTCCACTGCTTTAGTCTTGAACCTAAAACCTCTGCCTTGTTCTTCGGAAGATCCAGATCTCTTATTAGGTCATTCAATTCCATTTGTGTTATGAGGTGCGGTTCAGCGGATGTGGATGACAGATAATCCAGGTCATGTAAGGCTGTTGGTTCATCACTACAAGCTTCATGAGGTTCTTCCTCACTGGACTCAACTACAAAAGATTCAGGTGCTTTTGGAATCGGTAGTCCTTCTCCGTGAGGTACTGGACGTATTGCTGATGGAATGTTTGGATACTGCACAAACAACTTTTTTTTCTTAGTAAGACCTTTCTCAATTGGAGGCACCATACAAAAATAACAATTACTGACATGATCTGTTGGTTCTCTCCAAATCATTGGCACTGCGAAAGGCATAGAAGGCTTATTCCCATTCAACCATTGGACAAGACTCGATCCACATGAATTACAGCATATGTGTGGCGCCCAGTTTTTGTCCTGGTCTCCTATTTTGCAACCGAAATACAAGTTGTAGGCTTTCTTAATCACGGTTGTGATCCTTCGTTTTTGGGATGCAAAAGTAACTTCACCGCAAATATAGCAGAAATTATCTGCTTTATTTAAACAGGTTTGAGGCATAACTAAATTTACTAGCATAAAACAATGTTTAAAGACGCTGTCTAACTCGCCAAGCAACAGATACTGTGACTTTTATAGAATTTGGTGACCGTAATATTAGCTAATATTGCATCATCGTGGTAGGCAGGATGCAGAATGCAGAATTATATTTTCCAGGCCTGGAACAAACCTCAGAGAAAATAAATTGTGCCTAGTGGCAAGTCCCATGTGTAAACTTAAATTTTATGAAGGAACTCTCATGTTATTGCTCCATTTTACATCAGTGCTCTTACCTGATCATAACCACTCACTTCCACTAATATTGTTCCAGTATCATCCACTGAGACAGTAGAATAGATTTTATCTCTCTCAGCGGCATGATAAACCATACCAAATCTCCCATAAAGTTGTAATTTTATTTCATTTCAAATACTTACAGAACTCTTCCACACTGTTATTCTTTCCACTCCTGAATTCCTAACAGTTTGAAACCAAGTCACCATAATCTTTGCTGTCTCTGAACTCAAATCAATCCTCTGTCTAGCTGACTAATAGAAGCCATAATTCAACTAGCATCCTGTCCTTCCTCACTGTTTTGCAGTAGTTGATGTTGGGAAGTAATCTGAAATCAGTCAATCAATCAGAATACATGTAGTTACTACAAGAAGGAGTTGCAAAATCCCTTGGTTACCTTTAAAACGTCTATAATAATACTGTCCTGGCATCATGCTATGATGTCTGAACTGCTACTAGAAGAGGCTGGCTAAAGCCCAGGAACTGGGGAGAGGTGTAAAGAAGAGATTCTGCCAACAAGTACATGGCCAATTCAGATGAAAAGATTCCCTTTAGTATGTTTTCCTCAGCTGAGCCAGAAGTAAGAGGCAGAGACAAGATGACGTGGTATTAACCTAGTTGATTTTTTGAAGCAGCACAGTAACCATGTAGAAATGCCCAGACTGTCCAGCCTCTCAAGAGCAAGACCTGAATAATAGTTGCAGCTATTTCCCAGGTAGAATCTCATTTTTTAATAATTAAATTCAACAGTCTTATTTGAATACACTAATATACAGTAACGGATCGGCTTCCCAAGCCTCTGTATTTTTGATCAGGAAAAACAACTTTGATAGTGGCTTAGTCTGTTTAGGCAGGAAATACAACATCTTCACTATCTACAGAACTGGACACACAATATCCAAACACACAGTGCAGTATTAACATCAGTATCATTTTTCAATATTGCTTTGCTTATGGTACATTTTAGGGCAAAAAATACTACATTAAAAGTTTAGGCAAAGTTTGTTTTCATTCATCTTTATGTTGGAAGAAACATCCATCTGGATTCAGTTCCAAGTGGGGAGAAAGACACTGGAAACATGGAGGCTGATTGGAAATATGGTTTAATGGTGAAGCAGAACCATCAAGCACACGTGATTCTGGGTAGCTGACCACATGGAGTGGAGAGTGAAAAGTATTTATACTCTCTCTTGGGCTTTGAACTTGAGCTTCCTGTTCCTGTGCAAAGAGCATGTATTATATTGGTTGCTGTCAGACTCCCTATGTGGGGAGTTTGTCTTGAAGTCAAGTTTGGTTGAACCTTGGGCTGATGTAATGTAGGGACTTGGTTGTGCCATGATGGAAGCTTTACTGATAGATAATCCTATTATTTCCTGGAGGGTCATGTCTTAATGCCATCACCCTGGAGCTGGAGGCCTATAGTCTTGTAGATAGGCTGGCCCAGTCTTTCTCGATGGGCATCAAATATCTGCTGGAGGCAGGGAGCTGCAGGGAGCTGCTTTGTCTTTAAAAATATGTTTCTCCTTTTCTCATTTAGGGAAATATAATATTCTGCCTTTTTAAATATTTCCTAGAATATTTCATTCTTCTAGGAGAGGGGTGGGTGCTAACTTTCTACATTTATATTGTAGTTGTTCCAAGAAAAATGGGAAAACGTGCTGCCAAACGTTATGTGATTTTCCACAGACTTTTGGGGTGTAATTGCATTAAGTTTCTAAAAGTCTTATGCTGTCTATTATGGTTTTGATTTTAAAAATATATTCCTCGATTCTGATCTCATACTCTGCCATTATCTACTAGCCAGTGGCTGCCCCCAGAAGAAAACAAAATCAGGACAGAATTTTGAAAATCCAAGTATATAATGAATGTCAACAGAATTACTTCCCTTCATGCCCTATGTTCTTTTCTGAATCAGTATAACAAATTTATTTTCCATGTAAACTGAAATAAAAGTTTACCCTTTAATGTGATACTCTTTTTGCAGGTGATGATATCCTGCACTGCAGCCTTATTTTTCTCCTCAGTGTTCCTTCCTCTTTGAGGCGGCCAAATTCTGCTGAGTCGGGAAGAAAGCTGAGCACTCCTCCCTCACTTTGCAAAGCTGCAGTAAGAAGATAAGGTTGCAAGCTCCAGAGAGCAACGTTATTCCAAAATCCTACAAGGGCACTCTGTTTCTATACAGAATCACATTTGACAATGTACAATTCTGTTGTATCACTTATTTGTTAATCTGACATGAACATACCTACACATCTGAGAAATAAATATATTAGTTAGCCTTCAGTTAATCTTTGAAATCAGTTACTATAGAAATGCATTTAAGACACAAGGCAAACTGATACATAAGGATTTTGGATTCAGTCCACTTTATAAAGTGAAAAGACAATATTCACACTTATTGAAAAGTATATGTATTAACCTTCAGGCTAGGTCTTTTATTACATTTCTTCAACACACATGCATAAACATAATTTTCATAATATAAATATGAAATTTTGTTGTTTTTTCATTTGCAGAAAAATGGAATAAAATGAATTGATATCCAGACCTTGATTAAGCTGTCTTAGAAAACACAATTGGGAATCATATGCATATAAATTAACATACTTAAAAAGTGCTTGAACTTGCAATTGACATTTTAAGATTATTTATTTATTTATTTATTTATTAGTGAGATTTCTATACCGCCTCACAGTGCAAGCTCTCTAAGCAGTTTACACCATTAAGCAATGTATATATTTACATTGCCCCCAACAATCTGGGTCATTTTACCTACCTCGGAAGGATGGAAGGCTGAGTCAACCCTGAGCCAGTGAGATTTGAACAGCGGAACTCAAATGATCACAGTCAGCTAAAGTAGCCTGCAGTACTGCTCTCTAACCGCTGCGCCACCTCGGCTCTTATGCTTCAGTGTTTGTTCAATGTCATCTTACACAATTCTCAACCATTTAAAACTTAAACAAGCATCTAAGTCTTGGAGAGTTTTTGAGGAAACCGATACAGTTCTATACCTGCAACATACTGTACAAATATCAACAACTTTTACAAACTATTGCTGTGTGGTCAAAGCATGCAATTGTGTGACACATTGTCTGTATACATTATTGGAAAGGGTCATGTATCAAATATTAACATGCTGGTTGGAGAAGCTTTTATAGTTAATTGCATCCTTCTGAAAGATTGAAAAATGGAAGTAGCTTCTTTTTTTAAAAAAACGAGTCCACAGTACAGGTAGCCCTTTGACCTTGCTAAGTGAGACATTTGTTAAGTGAATTTTGCCCCATTTTATGACCTTTCTTGCCATGACCATGGAGATGCTGCAACAACCATTAAATAGGAAAAATGATCATGTGACTTTTTCAGTGCCGTTGTAACTTTGAACAATCACCAACTGTTTTAAGTGGAGGACTGCCTGTATAAATTTCCTTCCAAGAACCCTAGTGGTTGACCCTGTTGAGACCATACAAGACAGATGCTGGGGGAAGCAGACTGTACAGCTAAGGTGACCAGACGTCCTGCTTTGTCGGGCATTCTTTCCAAAAAGCGGGACTTTTTAAAACCGCCGCGGGACGCGGGACACATGCTTGAAAAGCGGGTCTGTCCCGCCAAAAGCGGGACGTCTGGTCACCTTAGCTGTACAGGTGAGGGGCTTCCCTTCCCTTCCTTCCCAGGCCTGGCCTTCCCCTTGTGAGGGCTTCGGGCCTCGCCGGCTCCAACCAGGGACTCCCTTTGCTCCTCTGCGCAAAAACTCAACTAACTCAGTTTTAAACGCTCCCCGCCTAACTCTGATCGTTTCCAAGGCGAAAAACTGTGTGTGCCCGCAAGGCTGGAAAGGCCGCCTGGTCTCTCCGCCTGCTCTGTGCGGGGCTCCGATAGTTCCCCTGCCCTGCCCTGCCCTCCTTTGGTTAGGGCCCCTTTCCGCGCCGCCGCCTCCAGGCCCCCTGCAGGGATTGGAAATGTCCCTGTGCCCCCCCACCCCGATTTTATGTTTCCATTGAGGGGTCGCTGAGTGGGGAAGGAAGCCTGTTTGGGGGCGGGAAGGCGGAAGGGCCCACCAATGAATCCTTGGGGTGTGCCGGGAGGATGGCTGTCCCTGAAAGCCACAAACCTCCCCCCCGTCTACTCCTGGCAAGGAGGCTGCTCGCTGCTGCTGCTTTGGTCGCCTCCCTCCCCTCCCGAAAGGCCACGGTTGCGGCCCAGTCGCCCTCATGTTGCCACAGTGACACAGCGTAAATTTCGGTGCTCCGAAATTTTGCTGAATCCCACCGTTGTAGGGGGTCCTGAGCTGTCCTGGAGGGACAGTGAGGAACTGAAGCACAGGCTGGCGTGGATGGGGAAACCGCAATTTCCCCAAAATGCCAGTGGAAAGCTCCGGACTGGGCGATGTGGAAGACTATGAATATGAGTTGTCAAAAGCTGGGGCAACCACGCTGAAGAAGTGAGGAACAGCGGAGTGAAACATCTGGGTAAGATATTTTTGTTTTGGTCTTGTAAACAAGAACCCTACTTTTAAAGCGGTTCTCCTTTAAGGAAGAATTTTGAAAAAAAAGTTTGGAGAAAAGTGAAGCGGAGCGGAAAAATGGCTACCGCTTCACACAAATAACAGCGGCGAACAATTAGAGACCAGAAAATTAAAAACCTGAAAAGACTTTTAAAATGATGTTTTTAGAAAAAATCTTCCTTGCTGTTTTTCTGCACAAGACACAAATAAACACATGACCCTACTTTGGGGAATATTGTTGTAGTTTGTGAATGTAATGAATTCATTCAGACATACTATACATCAAAATGAAGGCAGGGACTTATGTTAACAAAGACAATAACAGACGGAAAATAATAACAAGACTTGTTTTTTGCTGCAGCATGCATTTACGGTGTGTCTTTAGAATTTGCAGTACAGACACATTCCTATTGGCATATACAGAGCCCATTTTATTATGGAAAATATAGAAACTTAGTAAACCTAACAAAATAGTGGGGAGAATGCATCTAAAATTGCCAACCAAATCCTCCCCTTCTTATTCAGCCTCCTTTTCCTTGGAAAGCCAAAGTAGCATTTGGTAGTGTTATCCTTTAGAAGCATCATCAACCTATGTTAGTTAATCCTGGTCTTTATTTCCACAGCTAATAATTTAGCATATCAATTTGAGGGTGGAACCTCTTTCTGAGTTTGAAGATCTTTTGGAAGATTTTCCTTGTTTCCATGTTTTATTACATAAAAATTAATACTATAACAAGCATTCATTTTAAAATAGATTTAGCACTTATGGAGACAATAGGACTGAGATTTATTTTTCAGCTGAGTTCCTTCAACTCAATATTAGTTTATAGAAATGGATTAAATCTGAGGATCAGCAAGAAACGTTGCCTGGGAGACGAGATGCTCCTGGAAGCCCGGATGGTCCCTTTAAAACAGAGGTCTTCAAACTTGGCAACTTTAAGACTTGTGGACTTCAACTCCCAGAATTCTCCAGCCAGCATAGCATAGCTGGCTGGAGAATTCTGAGAGTTGATGTCCACAGGTCTTAAAAGTTGCCAAGGTTGGACACCCCTGACTCTAGTTATCAAAAGTCTTGTCAGGCTCAAAACCAAGAATGTCACAGGGTGATTCTTTCCTTGTGTCCAATCACACTGACTTTGCCAATAAAGAATTCTATTCTATTCTGTTCTATTCTATTTATTTATTTCATAAATACATAAATTTTCTTGAATTTTAAATTTTAAACGACAGCAATCTACTAAAAAAATTCACTCAAATGAGAAATATGCCAAAGAATAAAATAATACTATACATATTTTTAATGTATTATATTTGTAAATTGTACTTATGTTGAAATTAAAAATATATATATTACAATACTATTTTTGTGTTCTATGAAAATTTTTGTTGCTCCATATAGACCAAATTTTTAATCAGGACCCCCCCCCCCTCAGGAACAACCCCCCCCCGTCAATGGTGTCCCTCTTTA
Organism: Diadophis punctatus similis; assembly: GCA_023053685.1. NCBI lineage: Eukaryota > Metazoa > Chordata > Lepidosauria > Squamata > Dipsadidae > Diadophis > Diadophis punctatus. Next base: position 162,949,458 of record JALIGW010000001.1, read on the forward strand.
CCAATGTTAAGATCTGGTCACGTTATGTACAGCCCATTCAGAAGAATATGGAGATAGAAAGCATGACCTCTTCAAACGTTATCAACCCAGAATTCAACTATTTTTCAAGATTTGTTTTGGCTTATTGATTTCATGGGCTGTTTTATTATTCACACTCTTGGTTTCAGTATCCGTGGTACCACTCGTCTTCCTTTGGTTGCCACGATCCAATTCCACCAACCCTGGGCGCACTGGACAAAACGTCTGCATGACTTTTAGTCTCTTTTATAACATCCTTGTAGAGGCCGCCTCTGCTTTCAAGGATTAAAGAAGAATAAGGCGAAACTCGGTTTTCCGCCAGCTTTCCCCACAAACGGTTGTCCGCCATGGGGCCGTTTGAATCAAAAAGACATCTGCGGCTGCGCGCTGGGCGGCAGTCAGCACGTGATCCCGGGCGCGTGGCGCCTCTGAAAAGTCCGTCTCCCAATTCTGTCGACTCACGCCTCCTTAACACCGTTGTTTGCCTCACGCGCCCCAGCTGCTGCAAACCCTGAAGCCAGGCGACGCTCGCGGCAGGAGGGGGCGGAGTCAGGCGCTTCTATGTAACGCGGTCGTGGACCGCCGCCTGGCGTTTCCTGGACGGTTTGAAAGCGGGGGAGGAGGCGGGTTAGCCATGTGTTCCCAGCTGCTCATCCCTGGCAGCTCGTTTACCTTTCGGGTCTCGTTCGTCGAAGTCCACCCTAAGGTGCCGCTGGTGAGGCTATGGGGGCTGCCGGGCGAACGCAGAGAGGAATATTTGCGGCTGATGAAGGACCTCCAGAACAAAGTGGGGCCCCGTTTGGCGAACTCTCCTGGGGACCGCGGGGGCCGAGGCGACGGCGACAACGATGGCGAAGCCCTGGCACTGGGTGACCTGTGTCTGGTGGAGCTGGGTGGGCGGTGGTACCGCTGCCGTATCGTCGGCTGCCGGCCCAAGCCGGGGCAAAACTACCGCGTCTTTCTGCTGGACGAGGGCCGCACGGTGAGCGCTAGCTCCTACTACTTGGCTCGGGGCCGCAGCGAACTCTTCCACTTACCGTCCGAAGTCATGGGATGCATCGTTGCAGACTTGCTCCCACCCGGCGATTTCGGGGCATCCTTAAAGACCACTCTTAGGGGCTCAAAAACCCCGCTAGGATCCCAGAAACTTAACTTACAATGGGCTGCTGAGGCAATCGACTTTTTGGGTTTCCTTCATGGCAAAGAGCTGTCTGGCGTCATCCGAAAAGTGCTGATCTCGCAGTGCCTTGTGGTGCTGGAAGTGCCCTGGTTGCTAACACAGATGCGTCATCTTGGGCTTGCCAGTCTTGCCTCTACTGCTTTTGGCACCCTACTAAGTACCATCTTAGAAGTTCCCGAGATTGCTTCTGTCCCATTGGAGCCAACTTCCACTTTGTCCCAATCCCCAGTCCTTCCTTCTGCTGCCCAGTCCAAGCAGGGTCATGTCACAATGGATTTCTTCTATCCTCAACTGGAATTGAATGTGACTGTGCCTGTGGTGGTGACTCAAATCTCTGATCCGTATAGAATATATTGCCAGCTACGTAGTCTTTCTAAAGAAATCCAACTACTTTCAGATGCTATGTATCAAGCTTTTGAGATATCAAAAGGAAAATTTGTAGAAGAGGCTTTACCCACCCCAGGCTTTCCCTGTGCAGCCCAGGGTATAGATGGATGCTGGTATCGAACTTTGTTATTAGAAACATACCCAGCAGATGATCAAGAGGATCAACCGGAGGCAGTGGCTCAAGTGATTTGTGTGGATTATGGCAGGAAAGAGTTTGTAACAAAGAGACATCTGCGCAAGTTACCTGTTGAATATTTTCGCATGCCAGTAGTAACCTACCCTTGCTCACTGCAAGGTATTACGGATAGAGGTTGTGGCTGGACCCATTCACAAATTAATCAACTTAAAACATTGCTTTTGGGCAAGGTAGTGCAAGCTCACATCGAAGCTTACTGTCCCTTTGAGCATATCTATTACATTACCCTATATGGGGAAGATGGTCTCAACCTTAACTGCCTGTATGGGGTGCAGGCACATTGCCTGGCTCAAAATCTCTTGCACAGTAATCAAGAATGCATCTCTGGTTTAATTAGTGAATCAGAAAACTTGGGTGTCTCAGTTCAAAAGGAATATGCTTCTTTGTCAGAGATATTGCCTACTATTGCTGCTACCCCATTTTTTGTTGTGCGTCTGAAGGCAGGCGAGTACCATAATGTTCAGGTGTCATTTCTTCAGGACCCTTCAGAATTCTGGGTGCAGTTGCAGGAACTTAAACAGCCACTTTGTCACCTACGGCGGAACTTAAGAGACTTTTATTCTCGGAGTAAGAAACTAGAATGTATTCTACTTGAGCCCAAGGTAGGATCTCTCTGCTGTGTCATGTTGAAGGAAAACTCTTATCATCGCGCCCTTGTTACTAAAGTTCAAGGAAAAGGAATTGTGGTGTATTTGGTGGATTGGGGACACACTGAAGTAGTTGACTTGTATAAGGTGAAGAAGTTGCTTCCCCAATTCAGAGAACTTCCTGCTGTGGCAGTCCGGTGTGCACTGGATAATCCTTTCCCAGGTCAGTCATGGAACCCAGAAGCTGTTGATTATTTTAGGAAATCTGTGCTAAACAAGGAATTGATGATCAAAGTTCTAGGCATGCAAGGAGATGTTTATATAGTTGAACTTTTTGATAATTCTCTAGTGGGAGAAAAAAATTTGGCTAAAATCATGTCCCAGAGAAAGTACACAAAGCACCATGAAGTACTAGACACTTTCCAGGCATTATCAGATAAGCTGTTGGCAGGGGACCCTGAAAGTAAACCAATGAGGTTAAGACCTGTGAAAAAAACAATACCAGTGACAGATGAAGTAAAACATCCACAACAACATGATTCTTCAGCCTCTTCTGCAGCTGAAATTTTGAGAAATGAACACCACTCCAGTGAGGGAACTTTTTATTCTTCATCAGCTCTGGGTGGCAGTGATAATTCATCATGTGAGATACAGAACTATTCTGAAATAAAGGCAGGTGAAGAACAGCTTGAATTTGGAAGTACAGTTGATGTGATTGTAACACACATAGAAAATCCTAGTCATTTTTGGTGTCGATTGTTTAAGAATTCCCATGAACTGAATATGCTTATGGCTAAAATTCAGGATTATTGTATACATTCAGCAGAGCTTCATGAATGGCCAAATTCAGTATGCCTGGCTAAGTCTTCTGAGGATAAAAGATGGTACAGAGCTGTTATCATTAATAAGGTTCATTACCCAGAAGAGGTTGAAGTCGCTTATGTTGATTATGGAAATAAAAAGCATGTTTCACTGAAAAATATTCGTGCAACTACAGCAGAGTTTCTGAAGCTAAAAGCTCAAGCTTTTAGATGTAGCCTTTACAATTTAATTCAGCCAAAACATACAAATCCTTTTGTTTGGGATAAAAACGCCATCGAAACTTTTCATGAATTTGTGGATTCAGGATCTAAAGTGACACTGAAATGTATTACATTTGCTTTAGCAGCATTAAATGGTACAGAACTTTTTAATATTGTTGACCTTATTACTCCTTTCGAAAGTGCTTGCCATTTTTTAATAAGAAAGGGTCTAGCCACATTTGTACACAAAGAAAAACCCTTGGTATCATCTGTTCAACTTCTATCATACTATTACTCAACCCACAATATCAAAAGAGGAAATGAAGAGATTATTTATGTCACACATGTTAATAGTCCATGTTTTTTTTTCTGCCAACTTGCTAGGAATGAAAATGCTCTTGAAAATTTAACTAGTAACATTAGTAAACTAAGCAAAATGTACAATTTGCAAATTTCACCCAACTCTAGAACTTTGTATCTTGCAAAGTATACTGATGGCTGCTGGTATAGGGCTGTAGTAACTTCAAAAAATGATAGCAAAGAAGTTTTTTTTGTAGATTTTGGGAATACACAATTATTAAAAAACGAAGACTTGGTTGTAGTGCCAAATGATGCTTACGAGTTAATGCTTTTGCCTATGCAGGCTATAAAATGTTCTCTCTCTGATATTGTTGATCCACCAAAAGATGCTATTGGGTGGTTTGAAAAGGCAGTGTTAGATAAGCCCTTAAAAGCTTTGATTGTAGCAAAAGATCCTGATGGAACATTGATAATTGAACTGTATGATGGTAAAATGCAGATCAATGCAAAATTGAAACAAAGCTTAGGTTTGCAGGCTAGCAAAGAGATTACTGAAAACACAGAAAACAGCACTCTGTCTTCCCAATACTCAGTTATTTCAGAAGAAAAAAGTGAAAGGGGGCTAGCTTTGGTAGACTTTGTCAAACCTGTTCTTGAGAGCAATACTAAATCTAGTGCTGTTTTTGAAGAAACATGCCAATTGCAGCAGGAACCTAAAAAAGAGGTAGCAGGAAAATTCCTAGAATTCACAGAAGGCTCTAGCAAAAGTAATTATGTGGAAGATTGGAAGGACATGAAATGTGCAGCCCTTCATAAGAAAGGGGAGAGATGTGATATTAGAAATAAATCCAAATCTGTAACATATTCTTCTAAAAATATATATGAACTACCTCAAAAAAGCATAAAACCTGGTCTTAAATCTTTAGTATATGTTACTCACAGAAATAATCTTTCTGATTTTTATGTACTGTTAGTAGAAGATGAGCCTATCCTTGATAGTATATCGGAGAAAATAAACAGCTCTAAAACAGTTTCAAGCTTAGTGGGACAACAGCTTAATGTAGGAGATTTAATATGTGCAATTTATTCAGAAGATGGCTTATGGTATCGAGCTGTAATTATTAAAGAGTCCAGTAGTGATATGGTAGAGGTACAGTATATTGATTATGGCAATACTGCGGTAGTTAGCATTCATAAAACATGCAAACTTATTGAAGACTGTTTATCTTTCCCTGTAATGAGCATCCATTGTACCCTGGGTAGTATTAAGATGTCAGAGATTCCAGAATGGACACAAAAAGCAGTGGTGTATTTCTCCCAAAAGACAAGTGAGGTTCAGATGAACTGTCAATTTGTTGAGAAAGTAGAAGGCAAATGGGAAATAACACTCAGTGATGAAAAAGATGATATAGTGGTTGATATGATTAATAGGTGCCTTGAATATAAAAAATATGACCTGATAGAGACAGCTGACAAAGGATCTGATAAGATTGGCAAAGTGAGCTTATGTGAAGATATTCTTGCTAATGAGCACAGTAGACTTTCAGCTAGCAAATCATTTCTTTGGAAGACACCTAAGATAGGTGAAACTATAAAAGCCTTTTCATTAGTTCCAAAGAATCCAGGATATTTTTGGTGTCAGTTCACTGAAAATGATATTAGTTCAATTGAAATAAAACTTCAGGAAGCTGAAGAATATGCAAACATCCACGTTGATAATCTTAAAAATGGCAGTCCTTGTCTAGCAAAGTCTAGTGATAATTTATTTCACCGAGCAGTTATTAGTCATATAGAGGAAAGTTCCTTGACAGTAATCAACATTGATTATGGAACTGAGAAACTTGTCAGCATAGAAGTGATCAGGCAAATTCCTGATGAACTGTTAATAATTCCGCCACAAGCATTTTTGTGTTGTCTCTTTGGCTTTAATTCTGAAAGTGGTTCATGGGCTGAAGGAATAAATGAAATTTTCTGTGATATGATAGCTGATCTTCCATTAGAGATTACAATTATGGACAAATTGAACTATGATTCTTTTGAAATTCCGTTGTTTGTAGTTAAATTGGAATGTCAAAATATAAGCATCAATGAACAAATGAAACATCTTTGGAAACATCACGCTGAGAGTGGTGATTCCACTATTGCAAATAATTACAACCTTGAGCAGATTAGAAATCCAGAAGAGAATTCGAAATCAGTGCCATTTGAAACTGAAACTTCTGTTTGTACAACAATGACCCCCAAAAATAATAGTTTGGAAGATGTATTCTGTTGTCCAAATCTATTACAGTCAGTAGATGACTTTTCTGGTGTCGGAGACAGGATTTTATCAGAAACATCTGCACAGCCATCCAAAAATCAAATCAAGCACCACTTTATCACCCATGAAATAGTTCATACAGGGAACCAACAGACCACATTTGATGCATTTACTAATGAAACAAACCATTCTGCATCTGGAAACAGAAAAAACGTAACAGATTCTACAGATCTTTCTGAAATACAGCTTTCTACTTGTAAAATTGAATATGATACACTTGAATCTTGGGGAGGAGCAGAGGACAAAGAAATATTAATGCTAGATTCTCCTGAAATTCAGTTGCCTTTGGATGATACAACAAAGTTGTCAGACTTTGTATCCTTACGAGTGCTTCCCCAATTAAATAATGCAGAGAACATGCTAGAAAAAGAGAAGTTAAAAATGCCGTTGTCGGAAGACATGCTACAGCCAAAGACAATAGAAATAAAAACTTATGATGAAACACAAAAGAAGTCAGAATTGCATGTACTTGAACCACAACATGTGGAAGGACAGTCAGGACACAAAGTAAAAGAGAATACTTCACTAATGAATGAAAATGAAAATGTAATAGAAGTGATGGCATCTGAAGCTTCTCCTTTACTGACTGAGAAAGCCAGCAATAATACGCTATGTTTGCAACACCCTGCTTTGTCTGTCCCTGCAGATAATAAAATCCAGTCATCATTTTCAGAAATTAAAGTTAAACCACAAGAATTCTATTCCATTGAAGGTCTTGTTGAAGAGTGTAAACTGAGAAAAAGTAATAAAAAGCCCAATTTTACAGAAGAGCAAACTGCCCTAGGAAAGAATTCTGAAGAAATGCAGATGAGCATTCATGGAAGTTTTAAAGACAATATTTGTGTTGAACAGGATTATCTAACAAATATACAGCTAAGTGAAGTGGATGAACCCTTAATACATGATACAGGTAAGGCATTAATGTAGAACTTGAGTGACAAAGTTGATTTGAGATTTTGCAGTCTTGTTCAGTTGGCAAATTCAGATTGGCAAAGTAAGTGGAAAAATCATTGAGACAAATAACAGTGGACAAAAAACAATGGCAACTTAATTTCTTGGAGAGGGGTTAAAATTATTTTTCAAAAGATTTGAGTATAGACTATATAACTGTTCCAATATAAAGCATTGCTCTCATTTTAAGAATGTATAGTTTCCAGATCCAGCTGGAAAATAATTAATTAGGTCTATTTCACCTGGGAGATACTGTGTATGACTGAATTTACGAGGGTGAGTCAAAACAATGCCATTTTCTTTAGGACAGGTATAATTACCAACACAGGAACATGTAGCATACATCAAAATGAAGCTGGTCCTCTGTGGAGCACATCCCTACTTCTCAACATAGTCACAATTTCTCTCAATAGCAATGTTCCACCTTCGAATGAGAGCATGTATACCTGCCTTGTAAAATTCTGTTGACTGTTCTTTGAGCCACTTCTTCACTGCAGTTTTCACTTTCTCGTCACTGGAATAATGTTTGCCTCGTATCACCAGATTTAGCGCCTTCAGACTATCATCTCTTCAGCCCCATGAAAGGGTTTGAGAATTTCCGGTAGGCCTGTTGGGCCATTTTTCGCCATCCACAGGCTCCGGAGGCTTTCCTGAAGCCCTGGGGATGGCGAAAATGGCCTTCCCCTGCCCTCCAGAATGCCAAAAATCAGCTGGCCAGCACGCACATGTGTGCTGGAACTGACATAGGGCAACGCCTTGCGTGCCCTCAGACATGGCTCCGCATTCCACCTGTGGCACACATACTATAGGTTCGCCATCACGGCCCTAGATGTTTCAGCGAGTTTAGTATGTCAGTCATGGTATCTTTATGGACTCCCTATTTTCCTGTTTCTCCTATCTGAATGAGTTCCAAAAAGGAGAAAACATTGGGTTCCACCATGCATCATAACTTCTGAAAGAGATCCTGTATATTTTAATGATTATGTCTGGAGTGAAAATTAGACCCACTCTTAAACTACCAGTAGTAGGACCTGGAAATGAAACACATAGTTAAATCATACATTGCAGCATAAGTCTATGCTTGAAAAGTGTTGGTATAAATGTTTGCTGTCCAGTGCATGATATTGTATTGGGATTCTGTATTTTAAAAACTGCAGTAATTGATGCTTGCTTTTTCAAAAATTGAAAATTTTACATAGAAATCCTAAATTTATCTTATGACATAACCATTTGTATTTCAGTATAAGCATATCCAGTCATTAAGGTAGGCAAGAGAGCTCCTTTTAAAAATACTTACATATTCAGAGATCTGTCAATCATGAAGGAAGAACTTACCTTGGTCCCAAGTTACCAACATCCCTTGTTGGTAGGTTCCCAGACATTCATTTTAGGACTGAACATATTTCACTCAAGAAATGTTGATGATATTTAGGATTTTTTTAAAAGAAACTATTGTTAAATTATATGAAGCGGTATATAAGTCTGTGTGCTATTACTATAATGCTCTTGGAAAGCAGAGAGCTCTGCTTTCTAGATGCTATTATGAAAAAGATCTATATATTTCTACATATTACCACTTATAAAAGTGAAATTCATAACAAAATCACACATTTGAAGAACTGACTTTTTAGACAGCTGCCAAGCCATTGATATTAACTCCCAATTTGTTTCAGGGCTCAAATTCAAAATAATGTAATTGTTCTTGAAATTACAATCTAAAACCAAAATGGTTAATACTACAATTGAATTTAAAAGATGTTGTTTTAAATCTTAGCTGCTTCATTTTTCTGGAATACAATGTTCTAACTGAAAATTATAGGTATTTTTCAAACATGTAATGAGATAGCTAAAAGCATGTAGCCTTGCCTTCTTGCAGTGTCATCACAAATAATATAAAATTAAATAAAATCAAGCCCAATCCTAGAGCTCTACAGGTAGTTTTCAACTTACAAACACAATTGGGACCCAAATTTCTGTTGCTAAAGGTAATTGTTAAGTGAGTTGCATCTGATTTTATAATCTTTTTTCCCCTCATGTTTGTTAAGCAAATTGCTGCAGTTGTTAAGTAAATGTCACAATTCTTAAGGAATCTGGCTTCCCCCATTGGTTTTGCTTGTTGGAAGCTAGCTGAGAATTTGCAAATGGGGATCACGTGATGCTTCAATCTTCATAAATACATGCCAGTTGCCAAGTGCCCAAATTTTCATCAAATGACTGTGGGGATGCTACAACAGTTGTAACTTACTTTTTTCAGTGCCATTGTAACTTGGAACAGTTTAATAAATGAATGGTTGTAAGTCAAGGACTACATGTGTTAGTTGAGATTGCCAATGTAAACTGCAGATGCCAATCTCATTGCCCCATCTATAGTACATAGAATGAATAATAACGTAAATAAACAATGTGTTATTTCTTGCAGAAAAAAAAGAAAACATTTGCAATTTAATGGGATTTGATATTGGTTCCCAATGCATGGTATGGTCAGGTATTCAGTGGTACAAGGCTGAGATTTTAGGCATATCTCCTGAAGGTACAAAGGTAAGGAATTCTGAATATATTAAGTGTGCTGGTTCATGAGAGAAAGTTGAATACTTTTCATATATGTTGTCTCCGAAGTATCCTTGGCATCACCTGGCATGACAAAGTTCCAAATAGCGCAGTCTTGGAACGTGCTGGAATTTCTAGCATGTATACACTTCTGAAACAGCGACGTCTTCGCTGGCTCGGGCATGTTGTGAGAATGGATGATGGGCGGATTCCGAAAAATCTCCTGTATGGTAAACTAGTGCAGGGAATGCGCCCTAGAGGGAGACCACAGCTGCGATATAAGGATATCTGTAAGAGGGATTTAAAGGCCTTGGGAATGGACATTAACAACTGGGAAACCTTGACCTCTGATCGTTCCGCTTGGAGGCTAAAGACGCAGTATGGCCTTCTCCAGTTCGAGGAGACACTCGTTCGGCAGGCCGAGGCAGTGAGGCAGTCCCGGAACCAGAGAAATCTGGGGGCCAGGCAGGGGACGGAATGGATCTGCCCTCAGTGTGGAAGGGATTGCCACTCTCGGATTGGCCTTTTTAACCACACTAGATGCTGTTCTAGGAACTCTTTCTAGAAACTCTTTCCAGAGCACGATACCATAGTCCCGTGGTGGCGAACCTATGGCACGCGTGCCAGAGGTGGCACGCGGAGCCATAGAAGCCGGCACGCGAGGGTTCCCACCGGCAAACCGGAAGTGCGAAAAACGCACTTCCAGTTTGCCGGTGTGCTGTTTTTTGCACTCCGGGGGGTTCAGGGAAGCTCCCTGAAGCTCTGGAATGCAAAAAACTACAAAACGGACAAACCGGAAGTGCACTTTTCCGCACTTCTGGTTTGTCCGTTTTGTAGTTTTTTGCATTCCGGAGCTTCAGGGAGCTTCCCTGAACCCTCAGGAGTGCAAAAAACAGCATACCGGCAAACCGGAAGTGCGTTTTTTCGCACTTCCGGTTTGCCGGTTTCGTCGTTCCAGGCTCCGGTAAGCCTTTGTGCGGGGGTGGGGGGGTGTGCGCATGCGCAGGGGGCAGCATGGGGGGTGTTGTGTGCATGTGTGGGGGGGAGGGAATGGGTGTGGGTATGCGAGCGCGCGCAAGCGCGCGCCCCCCCTTTTTGGCACGCGAGCTGAAAAAGGTTCGTCACCACTGCCATAGTCTCTCGAGACTGAAGGTTGCCAAAGCCAAAAGCTGGTTCATGTTACTTTAATTGTGCTTCTATTATATAAATCAATGTCTTCTAATTTTCTGTAGGTATTAATATTTAAATCTTATGTTATTTATAAATGAAGGTTTTGAATCTTTCAATTGGAAATGAAGAGATAGTCAATCCTATACATGTTTGGAATGGAATTCCTGAATTGGATTCAGATCTTACTCAGGTATATTTTCCAAAATAGTAAAAAAGCAATTGTGTTATGGATATTTGTTGACTATTTTTTCGGACCTGTTGTGATTATTTTTTTCTTTCCATTTAGTGAATTAGTGAGGAACAGGTTTCATATAGGATTTAAAGTTGGTAGGTAATTCAGTACCACTTGAATAAGCAAAGTTAGTGGCAAGAAATAAAAACAAAATTTACCAAAATTGGTAGAAAATAATGAATACTAACAATTTTTTGCTAAAATTTAGGGGGCAGGGAACCAACCATTGGCATTATTGATGTGGAATGTATTATTATAATATGCTTAAGGCAGATATAAAACTAACAACCCTCCTAAATTTTGAACAATAAATCTCAGTTGCGCCAGTCAGCATAGCAAACTATTGTTGATATTTTAAAGATCATAGAGGTCCCCTCTGGAGATAAAACTGATTTCCATCCTGTGATCTGTGTGCAACTAATACTCCTGATCTATTGGCTGAGAGATAATGCAAGTAACACTTAACCCACTTGTTGGCCTTTATTTAAGAATTGTGATATGTGTATGACTAAGGCTAAGCTAAGGAAATTCTTAGACATATCTCAGTTCAACCCTGAGCTACAAATATTCTTTTCTGTCTTTACATATGTGTATATTTAATACAGATAATCGATAGAAAATGATAGATAATGATAAATAATGGTAGAGGGGGGATTCCTCCTATTAGCCAGGAGAACTGTTTTAAAAACTTTCCACACAAACAAGTGTTTTAAGAATAAACTTAGTTAGCAAAACAAAAAACGGAAATGGCTCCTATAAAGAACTTAGAAAAAAAAATACCGAACAAAGATGACTTTTTAATAAAATCCTGCGCCGAAGTTATATTTTAAAAAATATTTTTTCCTTAATAAAGCATATTGTGATTCTAACAGGACTTCTGGTAGGTTCTGATAGGTTCTTTCCCCCAAAAAAGTGGTTTCATCAAGGCTTTTATGATTATGTCTTTAAGCAGTCCATACACGTACAAGTCCATAGCTTAACATTTTGACTGCTATGCAGGGAAATAAGATCTACTGTAAATCTCTGTCAGCTGAATTCCTGATTAACCTTTCTCCAGTGGTGCTGTTAAGGTGGGAGAAAAGGGTAGGGATGGCATTGACAAGAACTTGATTCTTCAACAACCAGCTGCCATACTCTGCAGACATTGGGAGCAAATAATTTTGGTTGGAGTTGGTACTGAGAAGCAAAGAATTAAACTTTTCCATTTTTTGTGATGCATTCCAGTCCCAATAAAGTAATCGTATCTGACTCTAAAGGCAGTGCTCATCTCTGTTTCTTAGCTGAGGGAGCCAGTGTTGTCCAAAAATGCATCTGTAGTCATTTGGCCAGCATGACTATATGCGAGTACCAAATTTTTCGGAGTATAAGACGCACCCCCCAAAAAAAGTGGGTGGAAAAGTCTGTGCTTCTTATACAGTGAATATTGCAGCAGAGGGGGAGGGGGGTTGGTGTGGCGCTGATCAGCTGTTCTAGAATGAGCCGCGGGGCCACTGAGTGGACCATACCAGCGGTGAACGGGCTGTGGTGAATGGGCTGCAGTGGTGGTAAACGGCCCACAGTGGTGGCGGCAAAAGGGCCGTGGTAGCGGTGGTGAATGGGCCGTGTCAAACGGGCCAGATGAATGCTTGGAGGCAGAGGCAGATTTGTTTTTCTTGTTTTCCACCCCAAAAGCTAGGTACATCTTATAGAGCCGAGGTGCGCAGTGGTTAGAGTGCAGCACTGCAGGCTACTTCAGCTGACTGCTAGCTGCAGTTCGGCTGTTCAAATCTCACCGGCTCAAGGTTGACTCAGCCTTCCATTCTTCTGAGGTTGGTAAAAGGAGGGCCCAGATTGTTGGGGGCAATATGCTGACTCTGTAAACCGCTTAGAGAGGGCTGTAAAGCACTATGAAGCGGTATATAAGTCTAAATGCTATTGCTATAGTCCGAGGCGTCTTATAGTCTGAAAAATATGGTATATGCCAAGGCACATGGAACACTACCTTTCCACTGAAATTATACCTATTTATCTACTTGCATTTGTATGCTTTTGACCGCCTAGGTTGGCAGGCGCTGGAGCAGGAATAGGAGCTCATCCCGTCATGTGGTACTTGGGTCTTGAACTGCAGGCCTTCCAGTTGATAGGTCCAGCATTTTATCCACTATGCTACCACGCCCTCCCAGTCCTGATACTCTTGAAATAAAAATAATGATTAAATAAATGTTTATTTTGTAATTATTCCCCCTCATGCCATTTTCCAATAAGAAATGCTAAGTAATATTTCAGTTCTGGAACAGAAGCCTAAGAAGGTACAATATGGAGTGTTTTGAATGTATTACATATTAAGGAAGTAGCACGTTTTGAAAGCAATGAATCTTAGTGTGCTACCCAACAATAAACATAGGGTATTCATTGAGTATTGTTCTGTTTTGTAAGCTGTTCTTCTAGAAATTATTTTTTGTTTTCCTCTTAGATAATGTCCAAGAATGAAACAGATAATTTGTACCCTGTTCCAGCAACTATCTTGGCAATGGAAGGTAAGTTGACTGCATGTGAACTTGTACTATGCATTTTATATATGTACTACTCTGTGCCTTTTTCCATGCGTACTACTTCATTCAATCTATAGCTCACTTTTTTTTCAAGTGTATTTTGTCCTACTCAACCAAATATACAAGTAAATCATTTCTAATTTTCCAGAATTTATGAGAGTAGAAATAAGTGTGTTTATACTCTACATCATGTTTTAAGTTGTAAGTTCTCAGCTGAGTAGAAATATTATCAATTTCATAAAGAAGAATGTTCAGCCCCACTTCTCTCTTTATAGTATTGCAAATAGATCTAGTTGTCCTCCAAGAAACTCTGCCCCAGCTATTATGTATATTTGAAATTGCCTTCCCAAATCTGCAACAATTTATTAAAATTCTTCCTTTTCAAAATATCTCTTTTTTCCTAGTAGTTGGCAGCCAGTGGCTTGCAGGATAATGCTGCTCTATAGCATTCCTTTTGCTATCCTAGATAGATGGGCCACAAATTTCTAGGGAATTGGTGGTGGTTTAAGGGCTATTGCAGGTACCAACCCTTACTGTTTAAGTAATTTCATCCTAAATTAGACTACTTCCCATTTGGAGGAGATTAATCTATTTTCTCTTGAAGACAAAGAAGTCCAATCTGTGGCTGCAAGAAAATGCCTTTCCTGCTCTAGAATGATCCACAGGGCAGTGTCTGCAGAATGCCATTTCTAGCTATGTAATAGCTACTGCACGATCTTACAAAAGATTCTTGAGGTTTTGTGCTGATTGCAAAATGACAAGCAGTAAATCAGCTGTTTTCCTAAAATTATAAAAAATTGAAAGGACAAATTGTGAAGTTTGTGACACTGAGGAAAGGGAGAAACATCAAATCAGTAACTAAGACAACTCAAAATTTGCATTTGAACCTTATACTCAAATTTCAATGCTTTTTCTGTTTTGTGACTGTCTGTTCCCCTATGGCAGCCATTTTGTGGTATTGCCAAGGACATTTTTTTAATATCAAAGTTGAAAGTACCTGAAATTATTTAATACATAATTGAACCTATGCATGTGCAATTTAACAGTTGTGCATTGCTTGCTTAAGTTTTCAATTTCCTCTCCTGCTTCTCCCATGTTTGAATTTTCAATTCTCAGGACAGGGATCAGTATTATATAAAGCCCTATATGCATATTGATGGGAATTTAATTATGATTAATTTGTAAAAATGCCAATTTATGCTGTTGCAATGTAGATTAAAATGGTTGTGATACAACAGTGATCAAGAAATTGGATGTCTAGACAGATTTCAAGAAACTGTTAGCTAAGGATTTTTGACAGATATTTGAATTTAAGTTCTCTCCATCCCAGCCAAAGGACTATAGAGATTATAGTTTTAAAACATCTGGGGGATAAAGATTGTTTACTCTGACAAAAAAATGTTATTATTCATGGTAGTTATATGAAATCTCTAGGCTCATTGATAGTATCCTTGGTATCAGTTTGTGTAGCAAAAGCAATCTGTTCTTTTACCAGCATCTGAATTTTAAAGAAGCGAGGGTGAGAAAAGGCTGAGAACTAAAAGGGAGCTCTCTGTTTATTACCAGTCTCACTTTTCCTGGTATCCTATATTAACTGAATATCCTCCAAATTATTTTTATTACTTCTCTGGTTCCTTGAAAGCTTATTGGATTTTCTCCTAGGTAAATTAAGTTTTCCAATCAGTAATGGTAAATGGTTTGCCAAAAATACCTATGTGACCGATCTTGCATTGTGAAATGTAGTTGCAAAGAAATATATGGGTAGTCCTGAATTTGCGATCGGTTGCTTAGCAACCATTTGAAGTTACAACAGACACCCACCCCAAAGTTACTTATGACTCATTTCTGAAGTTCTTATGCAACCCCCCCCCCCCCCATGGTCATGTAACTACATTTTTGGCATTTGACAATGAGCCTGCTTTTATGTCCGTTTGTGGATCCCCTGTACTAGTTTGTTTAACAACTAGTACAAAAAATGTCATTTTGGGGCTGGTCATATGATGACCTGCTTTACAACATCACTTATGTTGTAAATTATGGAATATTAAAGTTTGCAGTCTTTGTTTATGGATGCTCTAGATCAGTGGTTCTCAACCTGGGGGTCGTGACCCCTTTGGGGGTCGAACAACCCATACACAGGGGTCGGGAGACTTCGCCCGGACACCGCCATTTGGGTTCTTTTACCCTCTGTGCATGTGCAGAACGCTTTGCGCATGCGCAGAGGTTAAAAGAACCCAAATGGCAGTGGGGCAGGGGTTGCGGCGGCGGGCGGGGCGCGGGGGGGGCGCGGGGGGCGGCATTAGGAAGGTTGAGAACCACTGCTCTAGATGGATTCAGTGTACAACTCAACTCCCTAAGTGGATTCCAGATGCAACTTCTTGCTGTTTGAACAACTAAATCATTCATTACAGGTAGTCCTCGATTTTGAACGGGTTGTTTAATGATTTGGGTGCTTAGCAATTGGTTCACATTTATGACTGCTTGCAATGTGCAATTGGTTTCTGGCCAAAAAAAAAGCCCATTCAAGAGAATAGATTCAGATTGTGTGATTTGCTTAATGAATACTTAGTAATAGTAATAGTAACATCGGGTATGGTCACATGGATGCCTTGACTTACAGCCATGAAATTCTGGTCCCAATTGTAGTTGTAAGTCAAGGACTACCTTTTATGTATTTGGGATGAAATATGATAATATCACTGAATGAATGGAACTTATGACCAATCTTTGAAGCTCTGGCTATTGCAGCATTCCTACAGTCTTGTGATCAAAATTTGGTTGCTTGGCACCCTACCCACATTTATAAATAATGCAGCATATTCTCCTGCCCTACATGAACTACCTGTGCTTCAACTCCCCTTCATCTGTCTCGTCCATCTCTACCCTTTTGACTATCCTCCACAGAACACACCTTTGCCTATTCCCTCTGCTACCACCCCCACTCCCAGCTAACTGTTTGCTGTCTTCTTCCTCCCACTGCTGGCCCAGGATCCTGGTGCTGGCAAGGGTGCAGTTCCTGAATACACATGGCAGGATGGCAGAGCCACCTCTCTGGAAGGAGTTCAACAGGCCTGGCTAGGGAAGAGGCAGCAGGACAGAAGTGTTGGAAGAAGCAGGGTGGCATGGTTGGTGGAGTCTTGTCTTTCACTGCCAGCCCACAAACTGGAGAATGCAACAGGACCAGCTGACAAGATGTGGCACCCTCATCTTGTCAGCCTACAGAGTGGTGAGAGCATCCTGTAGGAATAGGACATGCTCTGCAGCCCAGGCTGGAATTTGCTCACCCCTTCCAAGGCTTTTCAGCAGAAAGGCTGGGCCAAGCAAGGAGAGGGCCTGTAGATAGGCTCTGTCAATGTTGGGCTTGCCTCCATCCATTGCTGAAACCCGCAGATCAGTTATCCAGGAAGGCTTTCACCATGAGCTGCACTGTGTGCCTGCTTTGCTCAACCACCACCATGCCAGCTCTCCCAATTGAGGTCATTAAATAGATCATAAAAGTGAGGGCCTAACATGTCACCCCACCAAGGAGAAAGATCGTGAAACCGCTGGTGTTTGTCCCAAATATGCTTTTTCAAGAGACAACTGAACTTTCTGGTTTTTCTTTAGAAGACGTTTCACTTCTCATCCAAGAAGCAGCTTCTTGGATGAGAAGCGAAACGTCTTCAAAGAAAAACCAGAAAGTCCAGTTGCCTCTTGAAAAAGCACTTTTGGGACAACCATAACCTGGATGATTGAGAATCTCCATAGACACTGGTGTTTGCACTACATTTGAGGTCTGTTTCTTTAACTTGCAGAATGATTTTCTGTCACTAAACAGCGGGAATGGGAGATCTCTTGGCATGCTGGGGAAATGAACCTCAAATCCAATGTTTCCTCCACTTGCAATGTGGGAAGCCAGCTAAGAACAGTGCCAATGGCAGTTGGTTGTAAATGTGAACAAGTTGCCAAGTGCTTGAAATGCAGTCAGGTGACCAGGGAGGCCTTGGCACAACAGTTTACCATAGCCGGAAGTGCTTTATGGACTGTAAAGTACCCATTCCAGGGTCATTATGATTGCTAAATGATTGCTCTTAAGTCATGGACTACCTGTATACTTAACCTTCCATTAAGCAGAAAATTGCTAGGTCATGGGTTCTAGTCACATGAATTAAATCCTTTTAGAATTTGAGCAAGAAGTGAGGAAAGAATATGACTTCTGTATGTTTCATTAGTATGACCCAGGAAAGTGAAGAAATTTAGTTAGAATTTTAATTTAATCCATATGCAAATAGTTGTGGTTTTTTAAAATAAATTTAGTTTAAAGTAAACTATTTTGTTTCTTACAGTGGAAGAAATGACTCATGATTCAGATGACAGTACACCAATTCATTTGAGTTGTGACAGCACTGAGAATACAGCTGAGCAATGCTGAATCATTTTACATTCAAATTTTCTCTAACTGAAGCCAAGAGTTTTATCAGGCATGTCCTGTCCAAACCAGTAGAGCTTGTAGAGTTTTTTGTCCTCATATCTTCAAGAATGTTTGCCATTGTTTTCTATGATGCTCCTAGTTAAGGGTCAGGAACAAGTGTTTAGACTTGTAGTGCTGTTCACTGTCTAAGAATATTTAAATTTGGGGGGTAGCTTGCAGGTGGAGGGAATTATATATTTCATATTTTGAGTTTACTTTCAAAATGGTGTGGCAATATGGAAAGGTTTTGTGTGTTGTTAATTTCCTTTTTGTTAACGAAAGAAATAAAACATACTTGAGCTATTCATTCTGCTATTTTATACTCTTACATTTGGAAAATTTGTGATCAGTGATGTAGCTGACCATATATTGAATTTTTTTCATCATTCTGATCTATACCTTTATACATAATTTTATCTATGCTTTATACAATTTTAAATATAGTAGTAGAGCTATCATTTCAGGGAACCTGTGTTAAAAATTTAAAAAATATAACTTAAAGTTCCCCTTTAGCTCCTCAGTATAAAGATAGCATAGAAAGTTTATTCCAAATGGTTAATCGACACAGCAGCAGTGTTCCTGGGATAGGACTGAGAAATAGAAGATGTCTTCCAGTCATGGTAAAACCCTCCGAATCTGAAACCCAGATATGATGTACCACCAAGGCTCAGAAAAATAGCTGATTTGGGAGTACAGGTTGTATTGAAATAACAACATAACTGGTTGCCAGTTTTAAACAAATTTTTTCAATTTTGCTTGTATTCTACCTTTCTGTTAAAGTACTGTTCAAAATATTGTTATAATAAAAATGCATTTAAGAAATCAGTAAAAGCATTCAAAGCCTTTCACTTGAATTGCACTCCCAAGGATAACTCTTATCTTGAAGACTCTAATTATTTTATTTTTATTGAATTTATTTTTCACATTTCTGAACCATCCTCAAAGAGATCAACTGATTTTCCACTCTAGTTCTTACCTAAATTCTAGCCTTTCAAAAAGGTGGAAACCTAATTGCATTCACATGACATGCTGGGTATGCTTACTGTTAACCACGATGGGGAACTAACTTATCAACCTCTGACATGATTTTTTTTTTGGAAAGCCAGATCTGGTTTTGTTTTGTTTTTGGTGTGTGTGTGTGTGTGTGTGTGTGTGTGTGTGTGTGTGTGTGTGTGTGTGTGTGTGTGTGTGTGTGTGTGTTGTTACTTTATGGGATGGAGATGTGAAGAAGCCAGAAATGGCCTAATCAAAATCCAATCCCATATATCTGGGATCGGAAAGGCTAATCCTATATTATTAAGTCCTTTCATTTTCAAAATAACCCCTAAAGTGGTAGAAGGGGGGGAAACATGAAAGTGTTGGCAATACTGCTGCAGAAGTACTTTGTTTTGGAAGACCGGCTGTCTATCTCACTTTCCTGGTCAACTAAGAGCCATTTAGCCAAATTCAAAATTGCCAAATTATGTACCTGAGTAATAATTGAAATAGAGTCACTGTACTATACTCCAGCTGGTATTCTGTATCCCTGTGCTATGCTAGATGGATGCCAGGTATTCTTTTGGATTCCTGGTGACAAGCATAGATCTTAAATGTAAGCAGAAATAAACCTCATGCCAATATTTGATTTTAGCTTGCTTCCAACAAAAATGACGGTGAATATTTCTGGATCCAACATTGTATTATGAAAAACTGAATTATACAGTATATATATGCACTGCATGCCTGAGGTACTGGCAATATGGAGTGGCTGAGGGAATGGATAATTATATATTCAGAGTGTATTAAATATAGAAACTTGGTTTTAGTTTCCATTGGTTATGGCACAGCACAGCAAGGATCCAGATATTGGAAAATCTAATTAATGACCATACTTGTATTCTGGTTGCTGAAGTAATGCAAAAAGAACTCAAGGGCCCATCATGAGATAGAGTGGTAAATGGCCATATTTGTAACCTGTAGCAGGCGTGATATCTCCCTAAGTTACTTTGGTTCATTAAACTATAGTAATAGCAGCTCATTTTACCCTATACCAGTGATGGCGAACCTTTTTTGGCTCAAGTGCCAAAAGGGTGCGCACGCGCGCAATAGCGTGCGCGTGCGTGCCCTCACCCATAATGCAATGCCCTCCCCCTGCATATGCACAACCCCCGCGCTGCCACCCCCACGCATGTGCACAGGCCTCACTGAAACCTCCGGACTTCTGGTAGGCCCGTTTGGTCGTTTTTTGCCGTCCCCAGGCTTCAGGAGGCTTTCCTGAACCCTGGGGACGGTGAAAAAATGGCCGAAAAGAAGGCCGAAAATCAGCTGGCCAGCGTGCATATGCGCGCTGGAGCTGACATAGGGCAACGCCTCGCATGCCCTCAGATATGGCTCCGCGTGCCACCTGTGGCACGCGTGCCATAGGTTCGCCATCACTGCCCTATACAATGCCACTAAACATGACTTGTAGAAGTAATAGTAAGCCATGTTGTAAGCCACTAGGAATTGTGTGATAGCAAGATGGATGGCATATAAATTAAATAAACAAACAGTAAATTTCAATTCAAAAGGAGGACCGAACATCCTAATGTGGGGAAGGCAAAAACCTTAGCTTACTGGGATCAAATATACTGTATATGCAAATAAACTACTTTCCTAGTCCCATCATTTAATGGACCAAATGTATCTAGTGCCAGATGACAATTTATGTTTCAGATGAGTAAATGAAGATAATGACTATTATACTCTTGCAGAAGCAACTTCTACTTTGAAATATAGAGGTAAACCAAGAGGTTATCTCTGGTTTCTCGTGACATCCCACTCTCGGTTTAACTCCTGGGAATTACAGCACCTGCCCTTCTAGAAATCCACGCATTGTTATTTGCAAGAATAGTAACACTGTCAGACTGTCAGCTTTTAAAAATCCTTGTAATGGTAGGAATATCATGTCTGAAGCATCTCTACCAATAAAAAAATTTAATAACTGATGTTCAGTTGGTTCCTTTCTTTGTTCTTTCTTTAACATTTGAAACCAACTCAGTACAAGCAGTCCATGCTTAGTGACAGTAATTGGGACTGGAATTTCCATCACTAAGCAATGTGGTCATAAAGTGCAATGTTACATGATCAGGCTGCTTAACAATGGCATCCCGGCTGTCCCCAATTACTGTCATTAAGTGAGGATTTCATATATTTGGAACATCTGACTTCCTACCAACTTCTCCCTTGACTTTGCTTGTGGTAAGCCAGCAGGAAAGGTCACAAATTATGATCACACAACTCTGGGATGCTGTGCCAGTTATCAAGTGCACAGGTCACAATCATGTGACTAAGGTGGTCCTGCAATATCTGGAACTTCAAGGACCGACTTCCTATTCAGCAGTGTTGTAAGTTTGAATGGTCACTGAATGAGTGTTTTTAAATGAGAATCGCCTTTAACATCTTTGTTCAAATGTTCTATCTAAAACACACTCGTTCCAATGGAGCTATCATGAAACAAGCAACATTTAGTCAGGAATGTTTAAGGACAATTAATGTTTATTTTCACTGAGATGCTCCTGGAGTTAAGTCAACATTGGTATCTGGAATGACATTAGGTCCTTTGCCATTTAAAAGAGGATCCCATTGGTTGAAATCTTTAGAGAGACCTAGGTAAGATAAATTCAAATCAGATGTCACATATAAATATTACATTGTATTCAGAGAAATTATGAATGTTTCTAAGTCACAATATATTAAAAGTAAGCTTGCTTTGATGTTCCAAAACTGACATGCTGAAAACAGAAAAGTCATAGTGATAAATATGGATGGCTGACTTTATCTAAACAGCATATTTTAAATCTCTTAATTTATAAAATCTGGAAAGACCCCTTTTTAAACTGAGTTGCAAGGTCAATATACTTTAAAGTATGTTTACTTGAAAAGTATATTCCATTTTTCAATAAAACTTCCAGAGAAGGTAGAAACTTATATACAATATAGAAAATACATATTAAAAACATTAGGAGACTCAACTAAATGCCTGGCACTAAAAAGTCAACCACTGGCAATGTTCACATCTTCAGGGAAGAAATTCCACAGGTAAGGTTCTGCCATTGACAAGGTAATCTGTAATAAAGGGGTTACATGGAGGAAAGCCTCTAAATATATTTCAATACATAACCAATTTGATACAAATCATTCAGGTATCAGGGTCCCAAGCTAACTGGTGCACCATCTACTTGCTTTCTGATATGTGTCTGTGGCTTAGATAGAATTTACACTCTAGTCCCGTGGTGGTGAACCTATGGCACGCGTGCCACGGGTGGCACGCGGAGCCATAGCGGAGGGCACGCGAGCATTGCCCACCGGCAAACCGGAAGTGCGGAAAAACGCACTTCTGGTTTGCCGGTGAGCTGTTTTTTGCACTCCGGAGGGTTCAGGGAAGCTCCCTGAAGCCCCGGAATGCAAAAAACTACAAAACGGAAGTGCGGAAAAACGCACTTCCGGTTTGCTGGTGAGCTGTTTTTTGCACTCTGGAGGGTTCAGGGAAGCTCCCTGAAGCCCCGGAATGCAAAAAACGACGAAACGGACAAACCGGAAGTGCATTTTTCCGAACTTCCGGTTTGCCCATTTCGTTGTTTTTTACCGTCCCAGGCTCTGGTAAGGCCTTTGCGCGGGTGTGTGTGTGTGTGCGCATGCGCAGGGGGCAGCATGGGGGGGGTTGTGCGCATGCGTGGGGGGGACGGAATGGGTGTGGGTATGTGAGCGCGCGCTAGCGCGCGCGCCCCCCTCTTTTTGGCACGCAAACCTAAAAAGGTTCGCCATCACTGCTCTAGTCTAATCCGTGAATAACAGATATGTAATATAAGCCTTTTTATATATTAAAAATGCTCATGCTAAACTATTGTAAGTATAAGCAGTCCTTATATGACTGGTTCTTTAGTTCAGCTTTAAAAAATACTATTTTTTATTCTGTATAGTATTTAAAAGACTCAGATGCTTGGGAAATGAATCTGAATGGTATAGTGACCAGTGATGGCAAACCTATGACACATGTGTCATAGGTGACACACCACAACATTTGAATGACACACCAGCATTCACTGACACCCAACAGCAATTATTCTCAAAAGCACATTTATTTATTTATTTATTTATTTATTTATTTATTTATTTATTTATTTATTTATTTATTTATTTATTTATTTATTTATTTATTTATTTATTTATGTGTTCTTATATGCCGCCCTATTCCCTAGGGACTCAGGGCGGCATACAACATGTAAAGAACAACTATAAAAACAATATTAATAATTTAATAAACAGTTTAATTTTTTTTAAAAAACATACAAACGATACATACATGGGGGAGACCTAAGGTGTTAATGGTCTCAAATCACCCTGCATACAGGAAGAGCCATGTCTTAATGGCTTTTCGGAAGGTGGGGATAATTCGAATCTCTGGGGGTAGTTGGTTCCAGAGAACAGGGGCCCCCACAGAGAAGGCTCTCCCCCTAGGGCCCGCCAGCTGGCATTGTTTGATTGACGGGACCTGGAGGAGACCCACTCTCTGGGACCTGACCGGTCGAAGGGAAGTATGAGGTAGGATGCGGTCCCAGAGGTAACCTGGTCCTAAGCCATGTAGGGCTTTAAAGATGATAATCAACACCTTGAATTGGACCCGGAGACCAATGGGCAACCAGTGCAGCTGGCGGAGTATGGGTGTTACATGGGTGTATCTTGAGACACCCACCACAGCACGCGCAGCCACATTTTGCACCAATTGAAGTCTCCGGATACTCTTCAAGGGTAGCCCCATGTAGAGCGCATTACAGTAGTCCAATCGAGAGGTGACAAGGGCATGAGTGACCATGAGTAGAGCCTCCTTCTCCAAGTATGGTTGCAATTGGTGCACCAGGTGAACCTGTGCAAAGGCTCCCCTAGCCACAGCTGTAAGATGTTGGTCTAATTTGAGCTGTGGATCTAGGAGAACTCCCAAATTGCAAACCCGTTCTGAGGGAGCTAATTTTTCTCCCCCAAGAACCAAGGAGGGAAAGTCGACATAGTCCTTAGGAGGCAATATCCAAAGCCATTCAGTCTTGTCAGGGTTGAGCTTGAGCCTGTTCCTCCCCATCCAGATCCTAACATTGTCCAGGCATCCCATTATCATGTGCTTTTCGAAGGTTGCATAGACTATGTGAGAATTGGGGTGTGCGCAGCCTCCAGACTCTGAAAGTGGTTTGTGAGAGGAATGCTCTTGCACGGCCTCTGGAGTCTCTGAAAATCACATGAGCACAGGTTGTGCTTTCGCAGTGTTTTCAGAGGCCATAGAAGACCATTCTCTGAAGCCACTTAAACGCCTTGTGTGAGCAAAGTTGCCTCAGGTAGGCTGCAGGGGTCTGTCAACAGAAAGAGAACAGAGCCTAAAGGTAAGTGGAACACAGCAGGTCTTGGGGATCACACACACGACTGGACTGCATTCTTTAAAATGAATAAATATGTAAAGAATTGTTTCTCTTTTTTGCGGTGTGTGTGTGTATATATGAGACACGTCCGCAGTCAAGTTAGGCAGGTTAGGATTTTTTTTTACATGCTGAGCCCAAAAGATTTTGCCATCGCTGTTATAAACAGCCCACCTTCCCTTAAGCTCTCAGAGCAGAGATACAGATGCTTTATGACTTTGACTCCCCATACTCCTCTTTTTGAAGTATGGTATTTTTAGTTACACTGACCACCAGGAGGTAGTCAGATGTAACCAATTGGAAGTCATGCTAAACCCCAGACTTGGGAGTATGACAATTTAGCATTTGCAGTTCTCTGCTCTGAGAGCTTAAGGAAAGGTGGACTGTATGCAGTATATACCATTTTGACAGTCTCTAAACCACTGAGTATCAGAATTTGCATAGCTTCTAGAGATAGTGCACTGTATATAGTAGTCCTCTGAAGAGCAACGGTCTACGAGCTCAATTTCCAGGAGAGGGTTCCAACCCCATAGAAAAACATCTAGCTACCTGTATCTCAGGAGTTCCAATAAGGATGAAACTAATCATCTGATGCCTTCAGGTGGTCAATGTAATTGGACGATAAATCACACTTTTGGGATCCTTTGAGTCAGTTTTTGATTCCTGATGACTGGGCAAGTCCCTGAGATTTTCTTGCAAAGATTTCAGAAATAGTTTGCCATTTCCCACTTCCCAGGGCTGAGAGAAGGTGACTGGCTCAAGGTCACCCAGCTGGCTTTGTGTTTAAAAAGTAGGACTCACAGTCTCCTGGTTTTTAGCCTTAACCACTACACCAAACTGTCTTTCTATCTGTCTGAGTGACTCTCTTTCTCTCGCTGAATTTGTAACATGCTCTATTTTATATGCATATATGTATTATATTTTCAGGTAGCTTTAGTGATCAAACCCTAAAGTTGCATCAAATATTGTGATCCATCGGTGGAAAGATACTGTCTGTAACATATCCCCTTATCAACATGTAGTGATGCAGGGTGTTAAAAAAGTTAAATATAAAACCAATGCAGCAACTTACCCAAATGTTTTTGTAAGAAGGCCAGTGAAGCTTTGTTGCTAATATCAATAGCTGTTTGTGGATCTATATCTCCTCTCAGTTTAAATGTCTTCCCAACTTCGTTTCCGATAAGGAATGTAAAGTCGGGAAAACTCTGATGTACGGATCCTCTGAAAACAGCAAAAATGCATAAGGATAAGCCTAACAAGTAACCAAACAAGTATGCCTACAAGAGGGAATCTTTACAAACACTGCTGAAACACATGGAACCTAACTAAATATTTTTGGTTCTGAAGATTTTTGTTTTCTTCTTTATGTGTTATCTCCACATGTTTGTCCCAAGGGGTTTGGTGATAGTGGTTAGTGTTCTGTGTCTTTTATTTATTTTTTTCCAGTGGTAATAAGTTAGAATTGTTTATTATCATTATACTAAAAATACACTCAAAAACCTTTTCTTTGGAGATCAAAGGAATGCAACTACAATTGAAAGATGGGGTAAAACTCAGTTCCTGTTGAACAATTAGTATTCATGTTTGAATATTTAAATGAGATCATATAGATTATTTTAATCATGTATATAGCAAGGTTACAATAGTTAAGAGCTGTCCTACACAATATCTGTATTCTGCTGCTCTTAACTACCTGCTGATCACTATCAGCAATATTGTAAATGAATCCAGAGACACACAGAGAGAAATGTCCACTTTTAAAACAGTGCAGAAGAAAAATTTGATCTCATTCAGAAAGGATGCTTTTCTAGGCCCATGGATGTGATTTTATTCCAATGGAAGTGCCAAAGGAAAATACTAATTGGTGGTTATTAGTCCTGGCCTCCTACTCGCATCACTGACTGAACAGCAAACATCCCAAAGGTCTGGGGTTTAGTTATAATAATCCCCATTTTTAGAAAAGGGAATGAAGAAACCTCTGCCATAGTAAGTTGCCATTAATCTGGTTTGAAAAAGGAGGAATTGCAGAAAAGCAAGCAGGTTTTAGAAAAACATGCTCTATGGGTGATCAAGCATTAGAGGTACAGCATGTTGCTGAAATGTCTTCATGTAGACTTATTAAGTTTGCATTTGACTCAGCCCCAAAGAGTAATCTTTCAAGAAAGCCAACAGCAATCTTAACCTATTTTGTATTGTATATTGACTGCTGATATCCATTTGGAATAGAACACGGAATGTTAGAACATGGGCACAGGCTTTAGTTATGACATAGTGGCTTGCAGGCCTTAGTTATATAAGTTTTTATTTATTTATTAAATTTAAATATTTATTAAATATTAAATTTATATGCTGCCCATCTCACAATCGAGTGACTCTGGTTGCTTAGGTAAGAGAGTTGTCAGCCCTCCAAAGTAGGCAAAGAACCTTATTTATTTATTTTATTTGTATGCCACCCATCTCTCCTACAAGGAGACTCTCACACTTTGTTGTAGGGTAGGAAACCAGAATCTTGAAAATCTGTCCCAGTTTCTTTGTTTTACACTTCCCTTTTCTCAAAATGAAAAAAAAAATAATTCTGAAAGTTGTCCCTTCATGGTTCAATAATTCCTTTCCCCTTTCCAAGATTAGCTCTACATACTTTTCCAACAGCCCAAATCACCCAAATATGAAAAGTGTGTAATTAATGGTGCAGTTATATATGACCAAATAAAGGATATGTTGCCTTGTATTTAACAGAGGATCCAGAAGAGATTAATCTATACAGAATAATAAGAGTTTGAAGGTTCTTGGAGTTCTTCTAGCCAAACCCCCTGCTCAAGCAGAAGACATAGGTATTATAGGTAGAGGCGACCCTATACCAGTGATGGCGAACCTTTGTTTGCTTGGGTGCCAAAAGGGCATGTGCCTGCGTGCCCACACCCATAATTCAATGCCCTCCCCCCACGCATGCGCGCACAACCCCCTCACCCGCGCATGCGCGCAGGTCTCACTGAAGCCTCTGGACTTCCGGTAGGCCCGTTGGGCCATTTTTCCCCCTCTCCAGGCTTCAGGAAATCCTCTGGAGCCTGTGGATGGTGAAAAACAGGCCCAATGGGCCTACCGGAAGTTCGGAAACAAACATCTGGTAGGCCCGTTGGGCCATTTTTCACCTTCCCCAGGCTTCAGGAGGCTTTCCTGAAGCCTGGGAAGGGCGAAAATAGCCTCCCCCCACCCTCTGGAAGGCCAAAAATCAGCTGGCATAGGGCAACGCCTCTCATGCCCTCAAATATGGCTCCAAGTGCCACCTGTGGCACACGTGCCATAGGTTTGCCATCACGGCCCTATACCATTATATCTACCTACACCATATTCCTGATCAATAAGAACACAGAAAGAATATTTAGACCTTGAAAGAGGAATACTATAACAATATTTTCAGGATGGACATTGGACAATCATGGAAAATTAGGAAAAGAATCCCAGGCAGTCTGAGGAAGACCAATGAATTACCTTCACTGTTTAATCTTGGATGATGGATTATGTAATCCAGGCTCCCTGTGGGATAACTAAAATTCATAGTGACCAATAGCAATGTTGTCGGATTATCAAATTTTGCTTTTGTTAATATCATCTCTGGGATTTTTTCATATTTTAGCCTTATGAGATTTTTACCATTTAAGATTTAAAAATAATAATTTGGAACCCCACTTGCAGGTGATATGGGTGCTTATCTCAGTTGCATCCGATTAATTTTAAACTATATAAATTTAACTCTATAATCCCATGCCTCTTAACCCCATTCTAAAGAAATTAAGGCTACTGATATTTGACACTCACTTAATAGTTATCATTTTTCTTTCTCTGCCTTTGTAGTTAAGTTTCTTCATCTCTAGGATATTCGAAGCCCACTGGTATTTTTCTGAATTAATAAACAGCAATGGTTGGCGCACGTTGGGATATACTTTATCAGATAAGGGAAGCATCCACGCATCAAGAGCAACACCGCATCTGTTCAGAAAAAAAAGTTCTATAACATGTTAGTACCAGTTTACACATCCTACAGTGCACATAGATGCTATAAATCACACATTTGCATCCAGAGATATTTTGTGTTAATTTTATTAAGTTCCATTAGGAGAAACTTTCTGTAAGACATGTTCAATGTTAAGAGGCGGTGGGCTCTCCTACAATAAGTTGTTTAATAAAGATTGAAAAGCAAAAGGAATTTGTCATGGAATACTTTAAGGCTATCCTGAGTTACAAACCTTTCCATGAACACTGGGCTGTGGATTTCAAGATGAATCCATGGAAAGAGAGTACTATATAAGGTTGGCATCATTTACTGGAAATGCTTGGAACTGGCCAATATAATGCTGTGTAATCATTTTCTTTACGGTGATTTTATGTTTATGTTTATTGTTCTATGAGGCAAGCTACCTTGAATCTATAGAATAAGTAGCATACACATCTATTTACCAATCAATCAATCAATCAATTCTACATCTGCAGTTCTACTACTATACATTTATATGCCTTTATTATAGTAACATTCACACATAGGTAGAATGTTCCACTCTTCAGTACAAATAGTTGCAAAAACAATTTATACCCATTACAGTGGAGGATTTCCTACTTTTAATTCAGATTAAAGAGGGACTATCTCTCTTTAGTCTCAGATTAGTTTACTCTATTTAGTCTCAGATTATATGTAGAATATTATTTCCTACCAATAGTCAATCCAAAAGTAGATCAGTAGTCAAACCAACAAATAGTAAGTTGAAAAATGAATCTATAAGCAAATAAAAAGAACCATACAATTAGAGAATGGCCCATAATTTGGAACAAAGTCTTAAGAGAAATGTAACAAAAGCAATTCATTGACTCTTATTTGGCTAGCAAAGCCACAGTATCACAAACAAATGCTCAGAATTGAGGAATGGGGACAGCAATAATTATTGAATAATATTATTCAATACATGCTCATACACTTCACTTTAAAATTTGGCAGAAATAATTGTGCAATGTTCACCTATTCCATGAATTTATGTAAGAATTATGGAGGGAGGAAGGAACAGCGAGAAAGATGCCTTCTAGTCAGTGTTGACTCCTGCAGCTTTCTTGTAAGATTTCAAAGATGGTTTAACATTGCCTGCTTTCTAGAACTGAAAGACAAGGACTAGCCCAAGGTCACTCAGCTGGCTTCATGCCTAAAGTGGGCCTAGAATCCACGGACTCTTGGGTTCTAGCCTGGCACCTTAACCACTACACCAAACTGTATCTTTAGGGAGATACCACTTTAGAAATAAAGCTTTTAAAATTATTTCTATTTATCTGATAAGAACAATATTTGATTTTATAAAATTCCTATAAAACACCTATGGCCATTAGACGGCAGCTGAAAGCCAGAAATTATTTTATTTTCTCTCTCTTTTAACTATATAATGGCTGTATGAATTTTTGTAGTCCAAAAAAGGTATCCCTAACTGTATATCTATAGGCTTACTATGTACATGCAGTATAAAAGGAAAATGGAATGGAGAAGAACAAAACAGGAAATTTCAGATGCCAATGATGAAAGTTAAACAAGGTTTTAATACAAGCTTTATCACATGCTCCTAACTTTGGACATGTTAATGGAAGATCTAGCTCTCTAGAGAAGATTCTAATGCTGGGAAAGGTGGAAAGAATATCATTGGGCTCCAGCTACCAGCCCTGGACGATATCTTCGCATTGCGCTGTTCTAGGAAGTTGCACAATATTCTCAGAGACTCTTCTCATCCTGCTTACAATCTTTTTGAACTGTTGCTTCTGGCAGAAGATACAGAACAATTAAAACTCGGACCACACGCTTTCTGAACAGTTTTTATCCCAGAGCTATAATTGCACTTAATAATGAATTAAAGGGTCACCATCAGTGAGCTGTTGGATAGTATTACTTGGTCTGTTGTATGGATGTTTGGGTGGTTCAGGGTGGGGAATTTGTGGCGGGTGGGGCGTGTTTTAGGGATTGCTATGTGTGTTGGGACTGATCTTGAAGCGTTATGTGAATTTCGTTGTATGGGTGTACTGTGTATATACGTACAATGACAATAAATTATTATTATTAAAGAGAAGAAGAGGACAACCAGCATGAAGGTGGATAGACTCAGTTACAGTGGTAATTACTACACTGCTGAAGATCCAGGTTAGGGACAGGTCATAATGGAGAAAATAAATCTATGCCATTGGTAAAAACTGACAATGACTTGATGGCATATAATCAATCAAGCAATCAATGTAATTCAATTGACAGAAGTCGTCTTCTTTTGATATTATGCATAAGCCCTGACTTCCTTAACCTTTACAAATACAGGTAGTCCTCAACTTGTGACCATAATTGGAACTGGAATTTCCATTGCTGAGCAATATGATCATGGAGAATAACGTTATGTGACTGGATTGCTTAGCAATGGCAACCCCAACAGTTCCGTGCCAGATGCTGTGGAGGGAGTCCAAGGTAAGGAGGGTGAGGGTGACACAGCCAAGTAGTGGAGGTCCTGGGAGCCTGGTGCAGGTAGAGTTGGGGGGTGCTGCAGTGTGAAGATGCCTGTAGATGAGCAAGGGGAATTGAAGCACCCCAACAATTGTAAGTGCAGATAAGCTGCCAAGTGCCCAACTCTTGATCATGTTACTACTGGGTGAGGGGTCTGAAATGGCCATACCTTTGGGGATGGATTGCTTAAGTGCTGTTGTTCAGGGCTTCCATAACTTCAACAAGTTATGGCAAATAGCCATATCTCAAGGACTATCTGCAAAACAAATATTACTGCAAAGAAAAACAGCAACTAGATCAACCTGATATGGTTTTTTTTTTACTAGTTCTTACTTGAATCGTGTATCTTTACTAAGTGTTTCTATGACTGTGGCAGCACCAAAAGAATGCCCCATTGCTGCTATCTTCTGTAAATCAATAGAATCCTGAAAAAACAATGAAATTGAATGATATTATCTTTTGTTTTCAATCTGATGATTCTATTTTAATTCATTCCATACTGAGGATCCTGATTCCTCTAAATCAGTGGTTCCCAACCTGTGGTACGTGTACCACTAGTGGTACGCGAGGGCCTTCCAGGTGGTACGCGAACACTTTCGGGGTCATGAACGATTTTTAGTTAGTTATTTTTTACTTCACAAAAATGTTTACTGCCTAACACAAAATAATCTGGCAACGATTTGCAACTGTTTCCACACGCCACCCACCTGGTCCCAGCGGCCCGAGAATCCAGTTGCTGGATGCGCGGGGCCAAAAAAGGAACGGTATAATTATGGAAATAAAGTGATTTCTGATCTAATTTAGTTTCTCTGGAACCAGGTGGTACGCGGCGACTGTACGGGACCTCCAAGTGGTACTCGATCACAAAAAGGTTGGGAACCACTGCTCTAAATCAAGAATTGACTTAGTGCCCTCTGATTGTTTTAGACATCAGTCACTACATCTTTTGCCAAAATTAAACTGCTGCAGATGATTAGCATGAAGGGATGTCCATCCCAGTTTCTTAACCATGTTCAGAAAATTCTTTAACAGTAAGCCTACCATGTGACACTGTTTCTGGATAACGTACACAGGAATAAAAAGATCACAAACCTTTGTTTTAAATAGTGATTAGAACTAACTGGAAATGGTGAATATTCTGAATAGCCTTATTAAAGAGCTTCATATGATAGAGTAAAACACATATTTATTTATTTATTTATTTTATTTTATTTATTTATCTATTTATCTATTTATCTATTTATCTATTTATTTATTTATTTATTTATTTATTTATTTATTTATTTATTTATTTATTTATTTATTTATTTATTTATTTATTTATTTATTTATTTATTTATTTATTTGTGACATTTATATACCACCTCACAGTGCAAGCACTCTCTAAGCGATTTACACCAGTAAGCAATGTATATTTATATTGCCCCCAACAATCTGGGTCCTCATTTTACCTACCTCAGAAGGATGGAAGGCTGAGTCAACCTTGAGCCGATGAGATTTGAACCGCTGACCTGCGGATCATAGTCAGCTAAAGTGGCCTGCAGTACCCCACTCTAACCGCTGTGCCACCTCGGCTCTTAATATACCCTGTTTCCCCCAAAATAAGACATCCCCTGATAATAAGCCCAATCGGGCTTTTGAGTGCATGGCAATAAGGCCAAGTGCTTATTTCAGAGTTCATAAAAATATAAGACAGGGTCTTATTTTTGGGGAAACACGGTAGATTAATACCAGGGATATAGTAGATCTGCTGCAAAGAATTAGATGAGCAGCAGTAAGATCTTGGACTTAGATCTATGTTCAGGTCTGTCTATGTTCAGGTGACTCTACTTTAGGGCTGCACTTGAACACAGAATTCACTGGGTGCCTCAAGAGACTCTCGGATAAATGAATTAATATGTTTTAACATGTAAGAAAGCAGATGGCATAGGAAGATGGGTGCCATGTGAGAAACCCCAGCTGTAACACATATCTTAGTGAAAGTAGAAAAAAGCAGGCTTGTCAATGAAGTGTTAAAGCAAATGCTTTTCATCTAATCAGTCTCTCTTAAGGAAACTCTTGAATGATACACTTTGCTTAGAAAGGTAAGCAGCACTGCACTTTTTTTTAGAAGCAATCATGGATTTATATTGCTTTACCACAAATTAACAAGTCTAAGCATTATTCAGTTACCTCAAAAGAAATACATGTTAAAAGGGCAATTATTATATTAATAGTTACTGTATCTGTTTGATTTTCTGGAACCATCTGAACCTTTAGAGAAACACAAAATCAGATTCATCCAATATCACAATGGTATAAAAACAAAGATTTAACTGTTCTACAATAGCACTTCAGCAAACAAAGTGCCAGTCTGAAATACACAATGCAACATACCAAATTATGAATTTCCAATTATCAAGGGGAATCTTCTACCTCATTTACCTTTAAAAGACTCCAGTTGAAATTTAAAGGCAAAATGTTCTTAGCGGATTTTCCAGAATTAATTTCAAGCAAAAGGTCAAGAGCTCTAATGCATTCATCTGCCCTTTTCTTTACCTACATGAAGAGGAGACAAAACCCACTTTCAGTATATGACTTAGTAATCTGGAAAAAAAATGCTTGTGTATATATGGCTTCTATCTATGTTATAAAATGTGCGATTAGGATTTTTCTAAGATAGGGGTTTACCTTTAAAGAGGGCACTAATTAGGCCATAGGTTATTTCAGGTCTCATTTTGGAATGAAAAATTCCTTGGTCACCTTATGCTGTATGCTGAGAGAATGTGGTAAATGTGACTATGTTCCTTCCCTTATGTCAGTGGTTCTCAACCTGTGGGTCGCGACCCCTTTGGGGGTCGAAGACCCTTTCACAGGGGTTGCCTAAGACCATCGGAAAACACATATTTCCGATGGTCTTAGGAACCGAGACACCGCTCCTCTATCTGTCTCCAGGCGGGTCCACCCACATATGAGTACCCGGCATGATGACATCATCATGCCAACCCCATCACATGGGAACTTCTGAGCATGCGCAGATGCCAAATTTCCGGCCATCTTGTTTTTGGCTTTTTTTTTTCAATTTTTTGAAAACATTTTCGGCACTGCACATGTGCGTGCGCGCAAAGCGTACGTATGCCCACGAGGCGCGGCCACGCAGCGCAGAAGGAAGCAAACCGGCAGTGAGGTAAGTTAGAACCCATCCCTGAGTTTCCTAATAATTTTATTATTTTATGGTTGGGGGTCACCACAACATGAGGAACTGTATTAGGGTCGCGGCATTAGGAAGGTTGAGAACCACTGCCTCAGATCTTTCGATGCTTTTTTAATACCATCAACCTCCAGGGTGCATAAGATTTTGGGTTACATGGCTCTGCTCCTATGTTGACGGTCAATTGCAGAAGCAGATGCTGGGGGATATTTATCCTTTACTGTTATGCTACACAATTCCTCAAAATTCATGCCATAGTAACTATCGAGTTTTGAGTAATCATCCACTGGATTTTAAAAGTGATAAATCAGATGGCGCTATCATATCTACTCCAGTTATAGAGTGTATGACTTAAAAATGATTTAAAATACAGGGGCTCCTGAGACTGAATCAATTATGATTCTGTAGTGCACTAGGATTTAGAAGATTTGCATGAATACCTGTTTCCGCCTTAGCAACTGTTCATTTTCATCTGGTTTTAATTTCCTATAGTACATCCATGTCTTGTCCAATGCTGGGGGTATACTTTTGCCTCCTTTTGGAGGGTTTTCTTTATAGTAATATGTAGCTGCAGACGACTGGTCTCTAATGAAAAAAAAACACTGTGCTTTGAGACAGCAACACTTTTCCCCCCTCAAAGTTCATACAATGACATACTGTAAATGTTTAATATAAATATTGCATTAATAAATATATTAGAACTCATTCCTAATTTAGCACCAGAATATAACATTAAAGAAAGCTTGGTATATAAAAGGTAAAGATTACTAAGATTAATATGTACAGATGGCAAAAGAATGAGTTTACATCTAAAAAACCCTCCCTTTTTACAACCCTGTAACTCCTTAATTCGGAGTAGAGTTGAGGCAGCTGGATGCAGCTAACTGTTTACTGGCCGAATGTCCTTCCTGAAACCATTCTGAATTCACAGCAGATTTTTTTTCCTTTGGATTCTGGAGAGAAACATCTGCCGCTACCTAGGATTCAACTCTCAACCTTCTGAGTGGGAGGCAAGCATCTTCGCCATTAGGCCACCACCCCATTCCAGTTTACATCTGAAACATTACCGTTTTAATTAATAGACTGACTTAGCAATTGATAAAAGGAGTTGAGAATTTCTGAATGTGTGAAAGACTATGTTTTGATAGTGTTAAGAGTGAATTTTGGGGGGAAATTTATAATCAATTCTTTATTTTAGGGTTATGATTTGGTCCTGTAAATAAACGCAATAATTCTAATTTTGGAGAGCATTCAATTGTTTGCCTAGTGATGATATTTATCTCCACAGGAAAATCAACTGTGATCATAAATATTATAATTTGCCCATCATCCCTAAGCATTGTAAAAGCCTGTCTGTCTAGTGGTTAAGGCAGCTTGAAAGAAAGAGACCTTGAGTTCTAGTTCCACCACCCAGCTGGATGACTTTGGGCCACTCAGTCTCTCTCAGTCCAAACTACCTCACAAAGTTGTTGTTGTTGAGGGGAAAACAGGGGAAGAAGGAGTATTAGGTATGCTTGCTACCTTGAGTTATTTATAAAAATAATAAAGGTAAAATATAAACAAATAAACAAACAAATTAAAATTAGTTTAGAGGCTCAGCATCAGCCCATAGGCAACTGAATTACTACAGTTATTATTCCATAGTGGATCTCGGTGATTGGTTGAGTGAAATTTTTTGGTATTCTCAGTTTATAATAAGTACGAAGTCCTTTATTAGATTCTACCTACATATTTCTACCTCAGTCAATTAAAAATTGAGATATAAGCATACCTATGCTCCACAGAAGCAACAACAAACCCCCGAGATGCCATTTCAATGCCAATTGCAGAATACACCGTCCTAGTGAAATAAATACAAGTTTGCAAATTAAGTCAGTCTTTTAAATCATTTGCACGCTACATCTCCTTTCTTACTATTGACATAGGGCATTATACATAAACAGTCTCAATTCCTAGATTTTTAAAAAGATTAAACATGTCCTCATCCACATATTTATATGGTAAAATGTATAAAGATGAAAAAATGAAAGAGAATGGATCGGGGAAATATACATATGTTGAAGAGCATTCTGCCAGTCTTCCAGTTTCCAATGGGAAATATTTCTTAATCTTGCCCGTAGTCACAAAACCCAAAAGAGGCCAAGGGAGCTTTAAGGCTGTTTGTTTCCCCTCCCCAGAATCTATTCACATCCATAAACAATTAGGGGCATGGAAAATGTACTGCTGCAAAACATTACCTGGGTCAGCAGGTAACTAGAAATGTGACAATAAAGTGGAGAGTGTGTCGGATGGTAAAGATTGGGGAGGAGTTGGATGATGAAAAAAAAAGCTGCCCAGAGCCATCTTGTAGGGCAGATGGGTGACATAAAAGTTTAATAAATAAGATATACTGGTATATATAAAGCTATTATGAAGAGAATGCAACATGGGAATTGTACAGATAGGCAGGCCTGAGAGAATTCCAGTTTAACAATCAGAAAAACAAAGGCTAAAGCTTATGAACTGCCCCAATTACAGGTACTTAAATAAACAGGGGACAGCTCACTCATGGCCAAAAACTAGAAGCTCTAGTTTCATCTGGGTTCCTCCAGGTATGTCTGACCACAGCTAATGTAGTCAGCATGGCCAAAGGCTCCTCTTGGTATGGAATTATGTTAGTTTTGATTATAACCATCTTCATCATCTTAATTATCATCTTCCAAACTATCAATATTAATATTGCAGCTTTGAAATGGTTAAATAACATGTAAGAAAAAGCCTCATGGAACTTATTTCAGGAGATATTTTTATTTATTTATTTATTATGAGAGTCATATGCTGCCCGTTTTGCCATATTTCTGACTGATGACATATATAGGGTGAAGCCATGCCAGAAAAAAATGAGGATATCATACTGGACTTTCTTGAATGAATGCAAGCATACATGGTAAACCAGACTTGCTTTTTCAGAGATATCAGATATGTAAAAAGGCAGTATTACCTAAATCCTCCAAGTCCATGGGAAAAAATAATTAGGGGATATTTTTCTCCAGTCTTGAATTTAGCATTCCACTTTGCAGGAGATGTAACTGAGCCTGGACAGAAGAAAGCAAATCTTGTTACTTATTCTGTTGTTGTTTTTATGATTTCACTAGACTAAAATTGAACTCATTTTTAAAACTGCACTGCATCCTTAAGCTAGCTTTTAAAGAATAACTCAAGATACACTTAATGCAAAATGTTAAAATGTTTAATCCCGAATGACACTCTCCCCATATAAATATATTTTAGAAAGTTCTTTTCAGAAAAATGGTAGTACAAATTGTTCTTATGCTGTGTACTAAATAATCACATGATTGCCATTTTAGCATTCAGTCCTCGACTTTTAGCTACAATTGAACCCAAAATGTCTGTTACTAAATGAGACAGTAATTAAGTGAATTTTGCCCCATTTTACAACCTTTCTTACCACAGCTGTTAAGTGAATCACTGTAATTGTTAAGTTAGTAACATGGTTGTTAAGTGAAACTGGCTTCCCCGTTGACTTTGCTTATCAGACGGTTGCAAAAGGTGATCACTTGACCCCGGGACACTTCATCTGTCATAAACATGAGTCAGTGGACAAGTGTCTGAATTTTGATTATGAAGCCATGGAGATGCTGTAACGGTCATAAGTGTGAAAAATGACCCTGTCACTTTTTTCAGTGCCGTTGTAACGGTCTCTAAATGAACTGAGTCCCTCGGGAGTAGGGCGGCATAGAAGAACCAATAATAAATAAATAAATAAATAAACTGTTGTAAATCGAGGACTATCTGTGATAAGTAACAAGCAGCTAAAGTCTCAATGTATAAGAATCTATTTCTAATAGCATTAATCAGAATATTGCTAGTATCTACATAATAACTTTTCTAACAATCAAATTTAGAAAATGCATACACTTGAGAGTGGGAGACTGAAAATATATCTGCACAAGAATATGCTCATAATGGACTGGTGCTATAATTCATAACCCCTCTGAAACTTACCAAAATAGTTTGCTAGAATGATCTCCCCTACTATCCAATACATGCTAAGAAAAGTAGAGAGTCCAGAATAATATTCTTTATTGGGAATCCATTTTGTAGCTTCATAATTCATATCATTTTGGGAAGGATAATACAGACGCAAAAAAGTCCCCTAGTATAAAATAATAAAAGTCATTATTGAAAGCTGTTTCTAAATGTTTTTTAAAAAAAGCATGAATTAATAAGTGTTGTACCCTTAATTCAACTTATTTTAAACATTGACAAGTGACAAAAATTTGCTTAAAAGTAGTGTTTCAAATTGAAATAGTTTTTTTTTAAGTATTCATGTTGGCTATAATCAAAGTAGAATTTGGATGGTATCATTATCTGCATCTGCTGATTTATGGCATCAGCACAGTCAAATGGTGAAACTTTACACTTCATTGCAGTCTGGAATTCTATATCTACTCTATACACAGAAAATTTGTTTATCACAAACAACTTTGAAATACCTTTTTATATCCCATTATTTTTATATTGTAGTATCCCCATGATAAAAAGTATCCCTTTTTATATCCCATTATTATAATCGCCTTAAAATTGGCTTGGATAGATTTTTATATTTATTTTGTAATGAGTGGAAAAAGCAAATGAACACCTTCTTCCTTATTTCTATGGTAGCAAAATGAATGAGAGATGTGAATGAATCCAAAACATGAATTTGTTATGGAAGTTTTCCATAAAAGCTTTTTAAATGAAAGCCAGGTTCTTTTTACAATTATAAAAAGAAAAGAGAATAACAACAATAAGCCACCTAGAGATGTCTCAGCAAGATGAGCGACATAGAAATGTAATAAATAAATAAAGCTAAGTATTTGTGTAGCAAGTTAGACTTCTGAACGGGACGATAGTGGGCTTGTATCATGAGTGGTTCAAAATACATAATGCATAATTGACAGGGGAGGAATGGAGAAACTGATTGGCACAAGTACCTTGGTGACACCCGCTTTTTTTTGGAAACAACATTCTGCCAGTTACCTGACTGCAGTAACTAATAAAACTTCTACCCTGAAAACAATAATGTTACATGGATAATAGGCTAAACTATTTTATATTTTGGGTTGGTTTTCATGCAAGCTATTTGGCATTCTTATTAATGCAAAATTGGGTTTATTAATAATGGCAGTTATAACTACCTGAATACCATTACCAGTCATGAGGTCTGTACATCCCACAGAATAAGGGCCTTTCCCTTCAGGAATTCCCATGCTCGTTTGCTTTAACTTTTGCAGACAAACTTGAAAAATAAGGAAATGGATAAAAGTATGGGAATTATACTACAGTAAGTTAAACAATGCAACAACAAAGTTAAATATTACAATGGGTTTGTCCAGATGAGAAACACACTGAAAATTCAACAGAGGAAAATGAGGCAAAGTTAAACTTAGATTAATTATTAATTATGTCAACTACTTTATACATTTCTTATCTCTTCCTCTAGTATATATTATTACTGATGCAGAAAACGTTTGTAAAGAACTATTATAATATGCATATATTTATTGCTTCCTTCCCTTCCTTTGTTACTGTAGAGATTAGCTGGGGAAAGATGATGGTAGCAATATTTAATAGCATCCATTTATGAATTATCTGCTACTGAAAGAAACAGAACTCAAAAAGGGACTGTCCTGTACAAGTAACATTTACATGTTTTTCATAAATGTTTTTCATAAAATACACACACACATGTACATTATTTATACAGTGGTATTTTAAAGGCTAGTAGAAACCTGAGATGTAGAATTAAATGCAGGGAACACAATTCTATCACAGATGAGTTCATAAAGTCCTTCTACTAATAAGGACTATAAAGAATGTCACTGAATAAACATTTAAAGTACAGTAATATGAACAAATATGGTTTATTCACAATTGCTTAGTGCTATTTTCCCAAACTATAATTATCACAGTCATTTATGTTTTTGAGACTTTGAATAACTTTGGTATGAGTAGACAGAGATATTTTTAAATTCAAGAGGAACTTGAAATGTGAGGTGAAAAAAACATAAATTCCAGAGTACATTTCAGTATAGTTAGAACGGAGTAAAGCCCGTTCTAACTAACAGAAAACTAACCATGTTTAAATAACATAACCTTTATTATCATTTTTTTTTCTGTGGACACTGGTACACATTAAAAATTAAATTCTATTGCCTGTTCTCAAAAGTGTACACATATATACGTAACACAGGGAATATTTCCAGGGAAGTTAATTTGTATCATTCAATTGAAAAAACAATACAAGCTTCAAATCATCCAAGTTTATGCGCCAACAATAATCTGTAGTGGATGATGAGGTTGAAGTGTTTTACGATTATGTGGCCCATCTTCAAGACAAAGAAAAACGCCAATAGAAGCAACAGACTAGTAGATTTTGCCTAAGGACAGGAACTTTTATATCATGAACTCATTTTACAAGGAAAAGGCTAGCAGAAAAGGGACATGGAAGAGTCCATCTGGGTACACAAGCGACATTGACTACATCATGTCAAGTGATTAAACCATATTTTGCAATTATACTGTCATCAATCGCTTTAATGTTGGAAGTGACTGTAGAATGGTACAAACTAAAGTGTAGACTCTCAAAACGAGCATATGAAAATGATAAAAAGTCACAAAAAATGAAAATTAAGAGTGATAAGCTGCTAGAGAAGAGCAGCAATTTTGAGATTAATTTATCAAACCACTTTGCTCTATTGCAAGATTTGGAAGAGATGAATATTATGGACCAAAATGAACAAATAGTCAAAAATGTCCTTGATCTACTATATCTATAGCACCGCAGGGAAAACACTTTGTATAATCAAAAATCTCTAATGAAACTATTGATTTAATGAAAACATAAATAATGAAGAATATGATAAATTTTACTAATAAACTTGAGTACATTGAACTTTGCAAGACCATAAGAAAACATATCCAAGAAGAAACATGTCCGTTTAACATGAAGCTTGTGAAAAAGGCAATTGAAGAAAACAAAGGAACTAAAATGCAAGCTTATATAAATACAAGAAAAAAGGTTTTTGCATTAAAATGTGAAGATGGCTTTAGATATAGAACAAGACAGGAAATGTTGGAAATAAT
This sequence comes from Diadophis punctatus similis, assembly GCA_023053685.1. Classification (NCBI taxonomy): domain Eukaryota; kingdom Metazoa; phylum Chordata; class Lepidosauria; order Squamata; family Dipsadidae; genus Diadophis; species Diadophis punctatus. The sequence goes on from JALIGW010000001.1 coordinate 162,990,600, forward strand.
TGGAAAATTCTATTCAGAGCTATACAAGATCACTCAAAAGTAACAACACCCGTGAAAAGGAAATGTCAGACATCCTAGTAGAGGGAGTATCAAGTGCCTTAAAATCAATGAAAAATGGCAAAGCTTCAGGAAATGACTGTGTTACAGTTGAAATGCTGAAAACAGGTGGTCAGTCTACACAAAATACTAGCAAACTACTCAAGATGCCTCAGAGAAGAAAAAATACCCGATGCATGGAAAAACGCTGAAGTGATTCTTATACACAAGAAAAGGGCCCAAGAAGATTTAAAGAATTTTCCCCCAATAAGCCTTTAAAGTCATCTACAAGGTTTTCACCAAGATAATACCAAAAAGAACATTGAGAACATTAAATGATGCCCAGCCAAAGGAGCAGGCAGGATTCAGAAGTGGTTACAGCTCAATGGATCATATCCAGGTTGCTCAGCAAGTCATTGAAAGGCTCAATGAGTACATCATGCCTCTGTCATGGTTTTCATTGACTACAAAAAGGTATTTGATTCATTGTTAAGATAATGAATTAAATGCCTTTTTGTAGTCAATGAAAACCATGCACAGAGGCATGATGTACTCATTGAGCCTTTCAATGACTTGCTGGGCAACCTGGATATGATTATTTATTTTTCTTAACACTGGAAGTACTAACTTGAAACATCAGGCACGATGAGCAAATCAAAGGAATGGAAATCAAAAGAGAAAAGTACAAATTACAAACTTTTGCAGACGATTTAGTTTTCATCTTAGAGGAATCATTAGAATCAGACCCGAGACTCATAGAGAAATTAGAGGAATATGGAGAGGTTGCTGGAATAAAAATAAATAAAGAAAAAACCAAAATGATAGTTAAAAGTCTTATAAGCAGAGGGATGAATTAATAAAGAAAATGAATATCCAGATAGTGAAAAAAGTGAAATACTTAGGAATCTATCTAACAGTAAGATGTATAACAATCAAAGAGGACAACTATACAGAATTAATCAAATTAAACTGGATATGGAGAGATGGAAAAGCTTGAAACTTTCCATGATGGGTAGAATAGCCGCAGTAAAGATGAACATACTGCCGAAGATACTTTTTTTATTCCAAACAATAGCAATAAAACTAGAGAAAAAAAATATTTTGAGGAATTGAATAAAATAATATTGAAATTCATTTGGCAAGGAAAAAAACCGAGAATAAAACTGAAATTACAGCAAGAGTCAAAAGGGAAAGGAGGTTTTGTTCTGCCTGACTGGGAATTGTATTAGCAAGCAGCTGCACTCACGTGGGTGAAAGAGTGGATAACTTTGAGGAATAGAAGACTATTATTATTGGAGGGTCACGACCTTCAACTAGGGTGGCATGCTTTTCTCTGGTACGGGAGAAATACGGCACATCAATGTTTCCAAAGATATTATGTAAGAAACACATTGCTATCAGTGTGGGACAAAATTAAACAACAAAACTATAGGGAAATACCAGTCTGGCTCTCCACCTTAGAAGCATTGATACACCCAAATCTTATAAATATGGAAAAAATTGTTTCTTATAAGGATATATTAAATGAGAATGGTGAATTGAAAACCAGATTAGAACTAAAAGACCAAGGGGTAGAATTAGAGTGGTGGTCGTACCTGCAGATACAATCATGTTATGTGAAAAATGTAAAAACATGGGATTTTTATAGAGAACTAACAACATTGGACAAGATAATATTAGTGTTGACTGATGACAAATTGATAAGGATACTATGCAATTATTTATTAAATTATAAAATGGAAGAATAACAAGTTAAAGAGACGATGATAGTATAGGCTAAAATTTTTTGATATAATATAGATTTGGATAAATGGTAAAAGCTTTGGGAGAGAAATCAGAAACTGACAATGGCCACATCATACAAGGAAAATCTCTATAAAATGTTCTATAGGTGGCATCTGCCCCCGGCAAGATTGGCCAAAATGTTTAGCAATATGTCCCCAAACTTTTGGAAATGTAGACAAATACCTGGCACATACTACCACATATGGTGGACCAGTATAAAGGCAAGGAAATTTTGGATACAAATTCATATGTGGTTAGAAAAAATGACCAGACAACATATAGAGTTTAAGCCATAATTATTTTTATTAGGCATTATATCAGATGATTATGATAAAGGGACAATATACCTAATATTACACATCTTGACCGAAGCAAGAATTGTGTATGTGCAGCAGTGGAAGAACGAAAACACCCCTTCAGAGGAGACGATAAGGAAGTTACTAGTCTGTGTAGAAATGGACAGACTAACGCTAAAAATAAAAGATAGAGATACAGAATACTATGCTACATGGAATAGGTTCTATCAATGGTTAGGAACACGAGGTAGAAGTTGGAATGTGAAAGAATCGGGTTAGGTGGACATGGAAAGAGATACTATGTAGGTATTAGAATGTAGGTATTAGAATGATAGATAGATAAGTTGACATTCTAGAATATGATGGTCAGAAATAACTGTACAACACTAGCACTGTTTAAAATAGTATATGTGTTATTTTGTTTTTACCTTTGTTTCATATGGCAAGTGGAATGCCAGCACAATTACACTGTATTCAATATATCTATATGTAAACAATAAATAAATAAATAAAAGTAAAAGGGACATGGTGGTTCAGTGGTTAAGATGCTGGGCTTGTTGATCAGAAAGGTTGGCAGTTCGGCGGTTCAAATCCCTAGTGCCGCGTAATAGAGTGAGCTCCCGTTACTAGTCCCAGCTTCTGCCAACCTAGCAGTTCGAAAGCATATAAAAATGCAAGTAGAAAAATAGGGACCACTTTGGTGAGACGGTAACAGTGTTCCGTGCACCTTCGGCGTTTAGTCATGCCGGCCACATGACCATGGAGATATCTTCAGACAGCGCTGGCTTTTCGGCTTTGAAACGGAGATGAGCACTGCCCCCTAGAGTCGGGAACGACTAGCATATATGTGTGAGGGGAACCTTTACCTTTACTTAAACAATAAAAACATTTTTAAAGGCATTTGATTCAGTATTCCAGCAAGCAACAATCAATACATTGCTCAACCAAAGCGTAGACACTGCTTTCATAAACTTACTACAATCAATATATGAAAAAGCAATGGTGACAATTTGCCTTAATTATATTAAAGTGGAAACAACAAGGTGACACAATATCATCTATTCTTTTCTCAGTCTGCCTTAAAGAAGTATTTCGCAAACTAAACTGGGCAAAAGATAGAATAAAAATCAATGGCACTTATTTAAATCACTTAAGATTTGCGGATGATGATGTTCTCTTCTCACAAGACCAAGAAGAGTTACAGATACTTACAAGAGCTGCACAAAGCAGGAGAATCTGAAAAAGAGCCAGGTATATGTAATATGTAATGTAATATGATATGCAAGATGTGCAACAGCATGACAGAGCTGTTACATTAACTAAATAATCAATGTTCATAAAATACCAGTGTTTTATGTGCTGGTCATTGATTGCAATAAATATTCTATTCTCTTCATTTAAAGGGAAACTCTAAGAGCTGAAAAAGACTAATAATACAGAGATTGGAACTTCCCAAGTAAAGCCCAGAAATACTTAGGATTTGGGAATGTCCATACTTACCTTGGTCAGAAAGGTATTTATTGTGAAATTGTCCTGTCATTTTGCCGGCAGATCCTTTTTGGTATATGCTTAACAAACGATAGAATTCTTTAGAGAAGGATAATGCTATTTTTGTACACATTGTTAACATGCTTCCCTTACTATCTCGAATCTTACAACAATGTATTCTAAAATTTTATTTTTAATTGGTTAGCACACTTCAACTAGATAGGCCCTGAAACTGAAACTGGACAAAAGTACTTTAGTTGCAAGAAACTAAACAGAAGAGGCTCAAAGATAGAAATGGAACGTTGGCTTACCTGAATGTTCTTCTCTGTGTGCTGCAGAGAGTCCAAGAATGGGATATTAACTTCTGTCATTGCTAAGGGGCTGAGTTAAAAATAGACATGGTCACGCCTCCTCTGTTCCTCTGGCTTTGACATGCGTCAGTTCTTTTAACGAGGCGATGAACTGAAGACAATTCCAAACAGTCTAGAAGGTAAAAGTTAGTCAAAGCCAAACCTGGACCCACCCAGGGCAGGTTTTGGACTCTCCGCAGCACACAGAGAAGAACATTCAGGTAAGCCAACGTTCCTTCTCCAGTGCGCTGCTACGAGTCCAAGGATGGGAGATATACCAAAGATTAAAACCCATGGGCGGGAACAGCGGAGTCCAGGGTACCCGCAGTGGAACAGACCCTTTGTAGGACCCGACATCCAAATGATGCCTCAGCTGAGACAAACAAGTCTAAATTATAATGTCTCTCAAAGGGCAATGGAGCAGAGCATGTCGCTGCTCTGCAAATGTCCTCCACTGATGCTTGAGTGGCCCAGGCAGCCGTTGTGGCTGCGCTTCTGGTGGAGTGAGCGGTCAAGTGACCAGGGACTGTCTTGGCCTGACTTTCGTAAGCCGTGGAAATGCATGCCTTAATCCAATGACCTATAGTTGATGAGGATACTTTTTGCCCCATAGATGCTTGCTGAAATGAGATAAATAGAGCCTCCGTCTTCCTAAATGAGGCAGTTCTATTGAGATACACCCTGAGGGCCCTCCTAACGTCCAATTTGTGCCATTGATGCTCAAGGCGGTGTTTGGGATTGGAGCAAAAGTCCGGAAGGATAACCTCCTGGGCCCTATGGAACCAGGAGTTTACCTTCGGAAGGAAGGAGGGATCTAGATGGAACACAACCCTATTGTCATGGAATATACAAAGATCTTGTCTTACAGAAAGAGCTGCCAACTCCGAAATCCTCCTGGCCAAAGTGATCGCGACCAGGAAGGTAGTTTTAAAAGACAAGAACCGGAGACCAATCGAGCTCAACGGTTCAAATGGAGTATATGTCAGTGCCTGAAGCACCAGGGCCAGATCCCAGGAGGGATAGCGATGGACTACCAGAGGCCTTAAATTCGTAGCCCCCTTTAGGAAGCTGCGAACCCGTGGATGATGCAACAGGGAGTGAAAATTGCCCACATGGATTACGGTGGACAATGCTGCCACCTGACGGCGTAACCTATTAGGAGCTAACCCCCGAGAGAACCCTTCCTGAAGGAACTCTAGCACCTGGTGGATCAAGGTGGACAAGGGATTGAACCCAGAATCGGAACAAAATTTACAATACGCCTTCCACGAAGCATCATAAATGTGATTCGTGGAGGCCCGTCTAGAAGCCTGGATGGTGGCTATCAGACCCCTGGAGAATTGCTCATGCCTCAGGATTTCCCCCTCAAGTGCCAGATGGCTAATTGTAGCCACTGGGGCTCTGGATGGAGAAGAGCCCCCTGGCTGAAGGAAATCCTGTGGTCAGGAATCCTCCAGGGGGGGATACCGACAGGTCCACCAGATCCACAAACCAAGGGTGACGGGGCTAATGAGCGATGAGGAGAACCTCTGCTCTCTCGGCCAGTATCTTCTGAATAACCCTCGGTAAGAGAGGAAGAGGGGGGAATGCATAGAGCAGCCCTGGAGGCCATGGGCTGCGGAGAGCATTGGTCCCCTCCGCCCCCGGCATGGGGAATCTGGTGAAAAACCTTGGCAGGTGAGTGTTGGCCTTGGTCGCAAAAAGCTCTACTAAGGGCTGGCCGAATCTCTGGTCCATCAATTGGAATAGGTCCAGATGCAGGCGCCACTTGGAGTGGTCTATGGTGGACCTGCTCAGCCAGTCCACCTGCACATTGGAGGTTCCGGAGATATGCTCCGCCCGGAGCGACCGTAAGTTCTGCTCCACCCAAAGGCTGAGCCTCTCCACTTCTTTCATGAGCTGATGGGACTTGGTACCCCCCTGGCGATTTATGTGGGCCAGTGTGGCCACATTGTCCTTTAATAATAGCACATGGGAGCCCTGAACCAACGGATGAAAATGCTGGAGAGCCAGGAATGCCGCCCGTAGCTCGAGGATGTTGATATTGGTGTCTGTCAAGTCCGATCGGTACCAATGTCCCTGAGTCATTGAGGAGCCAAGGTGGCGCAGTGGTTAAAAGCAGCACTGCAACCTATGTCAGCTGACTGCTAGTTCAGCAGTTCAGCTGTTCAAGTCTCACCAGCTCAAGGTTGACTCAGCCTTCCATCCTTCTGAGGTCGGTAAAATGAGGACCCAGATTGTTGGGGGCAATATGCTGAACTCTGTAAACTGCTTAGAGAGGGCTGTAAAGCACTATGAAGCAGTATATAAGTCTAAGCGCTATTGCTATTCAATGCGTGAGCCCCCAACCGTACAGACTCACGTCCATTGTGACAGTCAGTCTGGTGGGCTCGGTGAACAAGGAGCCCTTCCTCACTGCCTCGGAAGTCCACCAAGACAACGACCACCGGACATCTGGAGGAAGAGGTATTTTGAATGAGGAATGGCTGGAACGTTTCTGTTGGTACAGCAACAGGCACCACTGGAGGGAGGGAGCATGGAGCCTCGCCCAAGGAACCACCCCGATACAAGATATCAGTTTTCCCAACAACTGGGAAAGAAGGGCTAGCGGCACACACTGAAGACAGGTGACCTGGCGTATCATGGATGTTATGCCGGTTTGTCAATTGGGGGACAGGAAGACCTCACATGTAGATATGTCGATAATGGCCCCTAGGTGTAGTAGGGAGGTGGCAGGTGTCAGATGGCTTTTCGCATGGTTGATGGAAAAACTGTGGGCTGATAGTACGATGAAGGTCTTCAGTTGCTCGGAGGGCAGAGGTCGATTAAGTTAGAATATTGTCTAAATAACATTGGAGTCTTATAGGACTTGCCCTGAGATACGCTGCCAATGCTGCCAGAATGTTTGTAAAAGTTCCGGGTGCGGAAGATAGTCCGAATGGCATGGCACAATATTGATAATGTCTGCCTGCTATGCAAAACCGTAGAAAACATCTGTGGTATGGTTTCACTGGTACGTGGAGGTATGCCTCCTTCAGGTCGACGAGGTTAGCCAGTCACCCCGGCGGATGCATCCCAAGATGGAGGACAGGGAATGCATCTTGAAGAATCTGTATTTTATGTGTGCGTTGAGATGCTTCATGTCTAACACAGCTCTCCACCCGCCTGAGCCATTAGGGACTAGGAATATAATTGAATAAAATCCTAGTCCCTCTTGGTCTGAAGGCACCTTCTCTATAGCTGAGATGTCTAATAGATGTTTGATCTCGGTTTCTAGTAGTGCCCTCTTGGATGGGTTGGAAGGGGTGGGACACCTGACAAAATGATTGAGGGGGGTTGATTCAAATTCTAGAATCAGGCCGAATTGTATTGTTTGGAGCACCCAGGGGTCTGTGGTTGTGGGTTCCCGTTGGTTGGAAAAATGCTGAAGTTGACCCCCTATTGCGTGATGCAGAAGGTAGTCACTTAGACTTGCGGAAGCCCCTGGAACAGGAGCCTTGAAATGGGTGCTTGGCCTGATTAAATGGCTGTTCCCTGTCTCTACCAAAGGATCGGTCCTGGGACCTATCCGCCCCGATAATATGGCCTTTGGTAAGTGGGGGCATCAAAGGTTGTTTCCTGTCAAAAGGGCGGCTTGTGGAAATAGGGCCTTGTGTGGCGCTCGTTTCTGCGATGGAGACTGGGCAACACTTTGCGCTTATCCCTAGTCTCGACCACAATCGGATCCAAAGCTGCGCCAAAGAGATTACCTCCCGTGAATGGAGATGTGGCCAGGCGCCATTTGGATTTCAAGTCCGCGTGCCATAACAGCCTACGGGAGGAAACATTGGAGGCCACCGCTCTGGATGCAAATCTGGCGGAATTAAGGGTAGCATCCGCCAAAAATTCTACCGCCGCCAAGAGTTTATTTAGGTCTTGACACATACGAGCATCATCAGGTGACATCCGGGCTTGCATTTGTTTTATCCACATTATGGAGGCCCAATTGAAAAATGATGCAGCTGTAGCTGCTCGGAAGGACCAGGCGGTAGCCTGATGAGTCTTGCATAAGACTGAGTCTGCCTTCTGGTCCTCCGGTTTTAAGTCTTCCGAAATCTCCAAGGGGAGAATCGCGGATGAAACTAGGGCTGCTACTGGTGGCTCAATAGTTGGGACTTGTAAGAGGCTTTCTAGCTCCTCCCTCAGGCTATAAGGTCTTTTATCATACACTGACGTGGCAGAAATAGAAGCTGGTTGTGCGCATTGTTTCTGAGCGGTCTCCACAAAAATTTTGGAGGCCGGGATTACGTCCTTCTCCTGTCTAGGGGCAGAGAATAGGCCTTCCATAGGGTCAAACCCGACCGAAGATGATGCTGGGGCGTCAACCGCCCCCATATTAGCTGTCATTTTTGCCTTATACAAAAGGGTTTTAAATAAGGCTGGATTGAAGAGGCCCTTGAATACGGGTTGCTCAGGGAGCAAGCCCTCGTCCTCGGACAAATCCATGTCCTTCAAAGATTCCTCGGCGACTACTGAGCCCTCCCTTTGAAGGGAGACTTGGGGTGAATATTCTTGATCAAGGACAGTCCAATGTTCCCGAGAGGAAGGTTGACTAACAGGAGTAGGCCCTCTCTGCTGTAGCCCCACAGCAACATCTTGAATTACTGAATAAATCATGTCCCTGATGTCTTGAGGGACTGGTGTGGCCCTCCCCCGTGCGGAGCCCCGCAACAGTAGGAGTGAAGGTAGTTGAAGGGATGGATCTCGGGTTTGGAACAGGAGTTCGGACACCGAAGCCTTGCTCTGCTACCCCCTGGGCTGCTATGCCCTGATCAGTGGCGGTGTCAGTCTGATAATGGGGAATGCGATCAGGAGACCAATCCCAAATAGATCTGGGGGGAGACACTTGTGGATTCTCTATCCCCTCATGCCAAGTCACTGTAGGGGTTTTTGCCAGCTCTAGTTGACGCTGGGCATTGGCTAACTCCTTTTCCAGGGCCTAAAAGCGGTGCTCAGCTTCTTGAAGAGCAGCTGAGGAACCCTTACTTGAGGTTGACTTCTTGGTCTTTGCAACCTTATGACAATTGTCAATATCCATCCCCGTGGAAGGGGCCCCTTCTGTCTCACCACCAGTTGCTGTAGATGCCATCTCTGCTGCAGATGTGGCTGATCTGGAAGACATGAAGAGTCTGGCGTGGATTCACTGGATGTGGCACCTGAGCCAGGTGTATTGCAGATGTTTTCCACTGGAGTACTACCCCTGAGGATACGTACTCTCTTGCCTCAGTCTGAATGGAGAAAGACCCAGAAATGGTCGCTGGAGTGTTGCCCCTGAGAGCAGGAACTCCTGAGCCTCTTAAAGGCTGTTTTAGTCAATAAGGATGGAGAGTCTGGAACCCAGATCCCTGGGATTTAGACCCCCCTCAGAGCTGTCACGATAAAGCTGTTCCAATTCAAAATGAGGCCTGAGCCAAGAGAAGAAAGGAATGCAGCCAACAGCTTCGAGCAGTGAGGAAAATAGCGAAACTCCTCCCCTCAGCTTCCCTCACAGCTAGCAACTGATATAAGAACCATTGAAAAAGGTGCGAAATATTCAGCGCTCAAAATGGAGGCCGTTAACGAATATCACAGTGTCTGCCGGTAATTAGGGATCGGAGAGCAGTGTTATCCCTGAGGACAGTGACTGCAATGGCCAAAAAAAAACAACAGGTGGAGTATTGCTCACGGAGAGCAGGGACTCCAATTGTACTCATGAATGAAGAATTCCTTATCAGCTCCGATCTGTCTCCTCCGCTTCCCAGCTGATTGCAAAGAGCTGCTTTTTCCTTCCAGTCGGCTCTGAATGGAGGGATCTATTAACAGCGCTTGCCAGCTGATTAAAAGGTCGGAGTTTAACCCCCTGAGGGTAGGGACTACTGAATTGCCAAAAATTAATCCCAGCAAGTCGCAGAGCTTCCCAGCTGACTTTAAAACGGAGCATAGCCCACTGAGGGCAGGGACTCCTGCTTCGTGCTAAATTAGGATAATAGCTGTAATTATGATAATGGCTGTAATGAGAGTCCAAGTATATTTTAAGGTGTCTTAGGAGAAAAAATAATTATGTCCCTTATCTACGACTGAGTTAAAAGAACTGATGCACGTCAAAGCCAGAGGAACAGAGGAGGCGTGACCACGTCTATTTTTAACTCAGTCCCCAGCAACCGACAGAGGTTAATATCCCATCCTTGGACTCGTAGCAGCGCACTGGAGAAAATGACACTCTTCCAATACATTTTGGAAGCAAACTGCCATACAGAAAACGGCTTGAATTGCGGAGAAGAAAAGCACGAGAATGTAAGTCAAATGAAGGATCCCGCTAGACAACAGGAGAAAGATTAATTCCCCAAGAGGGCATGAATCTCCCCTTGCACTGCAGAGACAGGAGCGAATGCGGCTTAAATTGGATGCTCTTCCCAAATCCGTGCCGCCTCTTCCCTCGGAGCCTCCGTGTCTGACTTGTGCACTGCCTGCGACGCTGAAGGGATGCTGACGGGGCTGGCGAGGCAGGAGACAAGCTCTTTTAAGAACGACAACCTGGCCTCGACCGCAGTGGGTGGCCTCAGCAGTTCGGCCTTGGTTTTCCTCCGTCTTTCATTGTCACCCGCCCTGTTGCTGCTGCAGTGCCTTCTCATAGCACGCCTGGAAAGCTGGCAAACTGGGGAAAGGGGGAGGCTGAGTGCCACTGGAGGAAGGCGGCTTCTCCAGGCTGGACATACATCAAACACACTGTCCGGCTGTCCACAGTTGAGGAAATTGCCTGTTCTCGCTGGAGGCGGGTTGGACCACTCTCCGGTAAACCACATTTCACAGCAAAGAGGGCCACCGCGCAATTAGGGCGCATCTGTTGTCATTGCACAAATCCCTTAATCTCAGGACTCTGCATGGGAATCTTCTCCCTATTGCATTGACTTCACTTTCTCCCAAGCCACATTTAAGCATTGCACCAGTTTAAAACAATGCAAAAAGAAAAGCATGGCAGCATTTCCCAGTTATAGAAGTGGGTCTATCAAAATGTTTAAAATAAGTGAACAACACACCAAAATGATTCTAACTTGGACAAGTATAATTAACACACTCAGAAGACAGAAATTCAGCAACAGAGTGATCAATGCCTGGAATTCACTACCTGACTCTGTGGTTTCTTCCCCAAACCCCCAAAACTTTAACCTTAGACTGTCTACAGTCGACCTCTCCTCGTTTCTAAGAGGTCTGTAAGGGGCGTGCATAAGTGCACCACTGTGCCTACCGTCCCTGTCTTACTGCCCTATTGTCCTCATTTATCTGTACTTCTTTGCTTATGTTATGTTTATACAAACACCTATTATCTTGTACATGTTTGACAAACAAATAAATAAAATAAAATAAAATCACTGGGGAAGGGGGGCAGGAAGGAGCTGGTCCCTGCCCTGATGGTTAGGCTGGCTTGATCAGGTACAGCTGACTAACTGCTTCGACTAGTCCGGTGAGCTTCTCTTACTGCAAGGAGCTGGGGAATCCATGAAAATTAGGAGTTTAGAGAAACAGGCCAGTCATGAAATCCCAGTTCAACATTTCTTGTTATTTTCAGAAGGCTGCAATGAGGAACAGCAGGCTGAGTGCTCAGAATTACAGAGAATTGTACAAATATGCTTAGTTTCTGTCTTGAGCAAAAAAAAAAATTAAATACAAGTTTACGGTTTACAGTCTTTTCTATCTGTTTGGAAGCCTGGAGAGAAATTAATTTGAAAACCCAGAAGGGGGAAAAATGGGAAGCATAATACTAATTGAGAGGCAAAACAGGGTGGATGTGAACATTGCCATCCTCTCTGGTTCTACCCTAACAAGGTCCCTGACCTCACCTTTACAATAATGACTCATCAGTTTTATATACCTTAAAGCAATGTCAGACTGAATATAGGGTTGGAGACAAGATGAACTCAGCATTGCAAAAGGGGAACTTCGGAATTTTTAAGCATTGTGAAGCCAAAATGTACTAGAGAAAATGGAATGGACATCTCCGCCATTCACAATGGTGGGCAAAGGAGAATCAGGAGTCATGGAGGGACCATGACACCTTTTAGGATTTTAAATATTACCAGAAAAACTGGAATGAGATGTAGGAAGAAAAATTCATCTGGATCAGTTCCAATCTGGGAGAAAGGCACTGGAAATAAAATGGAGGCTTATTGGAAAGAAAGACTCTGTTTATTGATGAGCAGAACCAGCATGTGGTTCTGGGACAGCTGACAAATTAGCTTGATGAGTGCAAAGATTTTTTATATAGTTTCTGAAATGCTGGGGCTTGTGCAATGTAGTGAGCTTTGTGTCTTTTGCTATTTTAATGGTGGTGGGTTAAACCTATTATGTCCTAAAAGGTATGTCCTGTCCTTAGAATTTGGGTGGTGGAGGATGTAAATTTTAAGCCCATTGCTGGAGGTTGGAGGTGTTTTGTTTGTGAATAGGCTGGCCTGGATTTCTTAATGGGCGCAAAATACCCATCTCTAAGGATTTCAGGCATCTGTTTTACTATGCAGGAAACTGGGGTTGCTTTCTGCCTCTAAGAGCATGTTTCTCCATTTCTCCTTTTGGAAAATATAATATTCTGCCTCTTTTAATATCCCCCAAAATATTTCATTCTTCGGGGGTGGGGGGTTTCCCACAGAGAGAAAACTGAAAAATCTGTGGACAATATTATTTAAAATGCCTAGGTCAATTTTTTTTACACTACCAAGGCTGTGTGTCTAGATAGCAGCAATAGCACTTAGACTTATATACTGCTTCATAGTGCTTTACAGCCCTCTCTAAGCGGTTTACAGAGTTCAGCATATTGCCCCCAGCAATCTGGGTCCTCATTTTACCGACCTCAGAAGGATGGAAGGCTGAGTCAACCTTGAGCCGGTGAGATTTGAACAGCTGAACTGCTGAACTGCAGTGCTGCACTTTAACCACTGCACCACCTCTGCAGATAAAAGTGTGGCTAGTTATAAAGCATATGCTAACATCATATCCTTATTTATCTGGAGAGAAAGCCAACCATGACTTTGCTTCTACTTTTTGGCAAGTCTCCCCCCATTGAGGAAACTTCTGTAAAATGAGCTTGCTTTGTAAGCATTTAAGTCTGCAGGCATTTATTCTTTCTATTTCAAATTGCTATCAGACCAATTTGATCCTACTTTGAAGATTGCTACCAAATACTTTTTCATAGTTTGCACAATACACAATAATTTGTCTTCAAGGATCTCCTAGCCATTTTCTGTTTGAAAATATTTCAAATGCAGTTACCCACTTAGTCACTACTTTATATCAATATTTTATGTCAACTGATTCTCATTTTTCTGCTATTTTCATTAGCTGTCAGATTAATTTTAAAAATATAATTATTATTATTAGATTCTGTCATCTTTAGCAAATCAAGCTAATTACATATATCTTTTTAATAAAAAGAGCTATTTCGCCTTAGTGTCAGACTCATTTTTGTCAGTGTGGATTGTTCATTTCTGTAAATTTGTGCAAGGTAATAGGAAAATACTACCTTCAAAAGAAAACCTTTGTAACAATAGCATTTAATTTTAGAATGTAACTACAATTTTCTAGGCATTGTGTAAGGATAACCATATCTGGCCTAGTTGACCATTAGGTGGCAGCAAAGACAGAATTTTACTACTGTAGTTTTGCTGCCATCTACTGGTCATCTGAATTCCTGCTGCTCAGCTATGGTAGCTCTATTCTAGGGGTTGATCTTGTTCAGTGATGGCTAGCCTTTTCCGGACCGAGTGCCCAAAGTGCGTGTGCGCTCCCTAACTCCTAAAATGCAATGTGCATGTGGCCCCATGCAAGTGCCCTTCCCCCCCTTGCATGCGCACGTGCCCCCACATGCACCCTGCCCTGCATGTGTGCACACCCCTATGCATGCGTGCGTGGCCCCCTGCGTGCGCCCCACCCTGTGCATGCGCGCAAGGGCCCCCCGTGCACCCCGCGCATGCGCAGCAGAGACCCAAAGACCAACTGGCCAGTGGGAGGTGCACACACATGCGCAGCGGAACTGAGCTGGGGCAACGGCTTGCGTGCCCACAGAGAGGGTACTGCGTGCACCTGTGGCACGTGTGCCATAGGTTCACCATCACGGATCTAGTTGAAAACAAATGCCACAAAAAATTATATCTTTGCTGCCATCTAGTGGGAGCAGGTAGAAAAATTAATACGGGACCTCCTTGGAAGAGCTACAAGTGTATTACTGTATACGAAGCTGTTGCCAGAAGTCAAGGATGACTTAATGGCACCTAACTAACTAATATTTTTCTATTTAGATTTTAAATTCAGAAAGCTGTTTAAATCTCCAAGAAAACTAAGAAGTCAAGCAAAGTTTTCATATAAATAAAACAAGATATGAAAATTAGGAGAGCTGTGGTACCATTTACTTAGAACTAAGTTATACTCAGCTCAGAGGGACTTTGTTCTTCATAGCAATGTTCACAAATATTGATGAGGATTTTTAATATTGTGTTCGGTTAACCAAACAATAGTGGCTCCATGTTACTGAACAAAAAAAACCAGCAATGTGATCTATAGTTGCCACGCTGTCCATGGTGGTACCCCTCCCCCACATTAAGTTAAAATAATAAGGCTATGCACACTTTGAAAATAAAGTGGAATTACTTTGGACTTCATACATTTCCTGCACCTCACTAAAACAACTGCTTGGTTTTTAAGCTCCCACATGAACATTTTCTGCATTGAAAATTGAACAACCAGCAGGCAAAAGATCTATTTATTTGTGTCAACTGGCCTTGTATGTGATATCAGTGCCTATTCTGCTTGAAGACAGAGCAATCCGACTCTGCAAGTGAACAAGTTACTAGGGGATTTTAAAGACCCCATAATTGAGGGATGTGACAGATACAGCTGCAGCTCCACATGGGTTTGCTTCATTTGCTTGAGAGACATTTGATGCTGGTACAGGAGCCTTGGTGGGGGCGGGAGTGCTGGCAACACCCTGTTGACATGGGTCATAGTTTGCTCCCGTGTGATCTTGGCATGTTGCAGAAGGAGAGTCAACGGAGATTACTTGTAAGATGAACGTTTCGGGATTTTGAGCAGGAGCTTTTCCACTTCCTTGACTCTGTTCATTTTGCACAAATTGCGCTGCCACTTTTACGGTTCTGTCAGTCAATTTTATTTTCTGCTGTTCAGATGCACGTCTCATAACTTCTTCTATAGAGAGAGAAAGTAACATCTTGAAATAATTACCATTCTAGGGCCAGCAATATTTGTAAAAGCACATAGAATGTGTTGTGATTTTCACTGCAGATGCAATTTTGATTTTAAAAAAACTATTATTCCCAAGTGCTATGAAAGTGATATATAGATGGTCACATGCCATAGTCTTATTGGGGGGGTTTTCCACACATTTTTAGTTTCACATTTTTTACCTCAGTTTATATGTGCTAATCAGAGTTTTTCCATGAAGTAACAAAGTTTCTGATTATATGCATCTTTCTAATATATTTCTCCCTGTAGAAAATCTAGTATTTTATGAATGTCATAGAATTTTTGGAAGATGGTAGCACCTTTTTGACACTGCTTCATCTTGGAAACAAGAAGCATTGCTTCTAGTTATTACTGGATTTTCTAGGAATGCCATATACTAGGCCTGAAGGTTTAAAAAAAAGTATTCTGGATGAAAACATGGCAAGTCACTTCCATGGCATTGACAAGAAAAAGGCATGTATATAAAGATCATCCACATGTCCTGCTCTCCTGGCATAAGGATGGTTCTCTGACAGTTCCTCAAGGAAGGGCACACACATGATATTGTCTTCAACTCACCTCCAGGTACACCATGAAGGAGTATTTTCTTGCTCTACATCAAAAGTAGCACTTTGTGATGTATTCCAGCACAAACAGTGCATTGTAAACTGCCAACTTCAGTTCATTTAATCATAGGCAGATTCCTCAGCTCCAATTGGCTCCTGGGTGTTTTGACTGGAGGACTCCCATTTTTACCTGTTTCATACTAAGCGGCTGGGCTTTTTACCCCCTTCTGAAAGCTCCTCTTCATCCTCCTTTTTTCACTGATGGACCAATGGAAGGCTAGGTTTTCTTTTCGTTTTATGAAATGGAGTGTGTGCGTGTGTGTTAAACAGATGAAACTGCCAAAATTTCTACCAGTTTTTTTTTAAATAGATAAATCTGCCAATTAGACTCAGAGTCTAATGATAACTGCCATCTGGACAGAGGCCCTGGCTAGCTTCATTACCAAGTAAAAAAACAAATTGGAATCTACAATTTGTTTAACTTGTCTTGATTTCCAGCTGGTTTCAGTAATGACACAAACAGTTTAAAACTGCCATGCTAAATAGGCTATAATCCCCCAAAACTGGGAGAGAAATCCACCTTTCTAATGCATTAAAGAGTAGTATTTTAGTATTCTGAAATACTACCTAGTGCCTGTACTCAGTCTAGGAACTCTAAAGTGACCTATCAGTAGAAATGCTTCCTTTTTCATGACTTGCTCATTGGGTCTAGTTCTAGCTGTTTGCATTTTCACATTTGCCCATTTCAAAGGCAAAAGTAACAAAACTGATGCCTTACAGCACAGGTGTCAAACTCACGCCGTCACGTTGTCATCACATGATGTATCGCGACTTCCCCCCCTTTCGCTAAACCAGGGATGGGCGTGGCCAGCGTGTGATGCAAGTTTACAGTAACCTTTTCAGTTCTTTACCATTTGGAAAACAAATCCTAAAATAATTAGATGTGTGGTTTTCTCACTATGTCTCATTTTTGCAGTTGAACTCTGATTGTCCTACTTAAGATTTTGTAAAGTTCATACACAAAGTGTATATTTATTGTGATATTTCCTGATTTCTGGTTTTTGTATGTACTTTTTTCTTACTAATACATTTCACAAACAATTATCCCAGTATTTTCCATGAAGCAGCAGAATCAGAACACAAAATACAAACTTGGAGGACACGACCTTGTAGACTACCCTCACTCTGTTAAGGACCTTGGTGTACTCATATCTAATGACCTAAGTGCCAGAGCCCATTGTAACAACATTGCCAAAAAGGCACTAAGCGTTGTCAACCTAATCTTGCGTAGCTTCTTCTCTGGCAATATTACACTGCTAACCAGAGCATACAAAACATTTACCAGACCAATCCTCGAATACAGCTCACCTGTCTGGAACCCGCACTGTATATCGGACATTAATACAATTGAGAGAGTCCAGAAATATTTCACAAGAAGAGTCCTCCATTCTTCTACTCGCAACAGAATACCTTATTCCACCAGACTTGAAATTTTGGGCTTAGATAACTTAGAGCTACGTCG
Organism: Diadophis punctatus similis; assembly: GCA_023053685.1. Lineage (NCBI taxonomy): Eukaryota > Metazoa > Chordata > Lepidosauria > Squamata > Dipsadidae > Diadophis > Diadophis punctatus. The sequence goes on from JALIGW010000001.1 coordinate 163,007,887, forward strand.
CCTTCGATCTGATCTAAATGTAGTTCATAAAATCATCTGCCACAATGTCCTACCTGTCAATGAATACTTCAGCTTCAACCGCAACAACACACATGCACACAATAGATTCAAACTCAATGTAAACCGCTCGAAACTCCACTACAGAAAATGCGACTTCAGCAACAGAGTAATCAATGCCTGGAATGCACTACCTGACTCTGTGGTTTCTTCCCCAAACCCCAAAAACTTTAACCTTAGACTGTTTATAGTTGACCTCACCCCATTCCTAAGAGGTCTGTAAGGGGCGTGCATAAGCGCACCATCGTGCCTACCGTCCCTGTCCTACTGTCCAAATTTACCTATACTTACTTTGCTTTTGTTTATGTTTATACCATGCCTGTTATCTTGTACACTTTTTGACAAATAAAATAGATAAAGATCTAAATTACCATTCCACAGTGAAAAAATTTCCAGGTCACTTTTGGTTAAATTTGTCCGTAAAAATCCAAGATTAGGTAGTTGCTGGCAATCCATTGGAGTAATATCATCAGGTGGTTTAGTAGTTTTGGGGGGCTTTGGATCATTTGGTATAAATTCCTCAATGATGACATCATCACTTTCATCAGGATGCAGAACCTTTGTTTTGGGAACCATGTTTCTCATCTCTTGCATGCTTTCATCTATATTCTGACTTTTTGCTTTCCTCCAAGAACTTTCATTATCTACTAGTTCCTCTAGAAAATAATGCATAAAAAGGAATATTCAATTAAGTCATTTTGTATGGAAAGTAATGCTGTCTCTTATATTAGAAAAAAAATGGTCAATTTTTGATTTAAAAAAACGTAAGCTTATATTTATAAAATGTATTAGGACAATTTTTCAAAGGAATTTTAAAGTAATCCAGCAAAAAGGTACTATTGTATTAGCAATATGCAGACAGCTAGATATAGTTAAAACAGCTATTATACTGATCAAGATGAAAATATACATGTATATCCAGAGATGATTTATGCTTAAAAACTACATTTTGTTAGAATTTAGAAAGCTATAAATTAGAATAAGCCACTTCATTTTCTTATAGTGATCCCCATTAATGAAACACTAGCTGAACATGTAATCTCAATTAGCTGACCTAATCAAGACATGAAAATATAACATATCTGGAATTCAGTGAATGGAATGTTTAGAAAGATTAATTCTCTGCTAGAAGTTACAGATAGTAGACAAAGATTTCCGCATCACCTCAAATTTACAGGTGAACATTCAGCAACAGAAAATTGCATAATTTTTAATAAAAATTATTTAATTTGATGGAACAAGATAGGATTTGTGAAATGTGGTCATTCATGTAATGGAACGTCTCTGACAGCAAGGAAAAGATGCAAAGAGAATTTGGTGAAGTGGAAGTTTTAACTGGGCTCATCATGAAGCAATAGGCATCTACAAAGGAGAAACATCCCATACCCTGTTAACAGAAATTTCTATGGAATTTCTAATGCTTGGAAGACACAAGCACTTGGAGTTTGTTTGAATTTTGCAGGTATATCTTTACATATTTTTTTTAAATATTGCATAAGTAAAATTCTGCATTTGTTACTGTATTATGTATTTTCATTTGCATCATATAGATTTGCTGGTTTGTAAATCTATTTCATCTATAGTTTTCTAGAACTATGGGTAAAAAAACTAGGGTTATGAATAAACAAGAGTTTTTTTCCCTTTACCTAAATTCATAATGAACTCTATTTATAGATAACCAAAGATACCCTGAATACATTTTGCATGGCAAAAAGAATGATTCCAAAAAGTCAACAACTGTGATACAAGAGAGTTTTTCATACCATATGATTCCGTGACATCCATGACATCAGTATCCTGCTGTGGTTGTGATAATTCTGATGAGTTTGCATTGTAAACTATGAAGCTGACCTCCATTGGTTCAAATGCTTTGCTGATACAAAGTTGACAACAGCAAGTTGAGGGATTTTGTGCTGCAGTACAGTAATCCTTTGGGCTAGAAAGCTGGGGGGTTTCCTTCGTTGTTTTCTGAGGTTTTCCTTTCTGTCCTTTAGATTTAACTGTAACTTGTTTTTTAGCCTTGTTGCTTTCCTTATCTAGCGGTTCTCCTGAAAAGTGAATGTTCAAACAGTGTTAAAAAGTTTTTTTAAAAAACACCCCAAGCTTATAGGAAGAAAGACTGTTAAAATAATCTATTATGCAGCACTTGTGAATTTTCCTAGAGTGCATTTTTTCATTGGATTTGTTCTTACAATTTTCCTGTCTCGGTTGTATATATATATTTTTTTCATGTTGGTGTCTTTTTGTATATGCAGAAAACCAAGAGATAGCACAGAACTCACATTTAGAAAGGATAAATAGGCTGCAGGTATAGACATAAGAATGGACAACCTTTTTAGACTGTTCAGTTTGTCACTATAATACCACTTCTTTATACCACTAATTGTTTAACCTCCCCAGTCTCCTTTCTGGAAAATTTCATGTCAGGCATAGGATTGCCCTAGAATTTCTGCAGTGAAAAACCTGACGCCAAGAATTCTTTCAGCATTTTGATCCTGGCTACATGCTACTTTTGGGTGGCTGCTTTTCCTTGCCTGCATCTCTTTTATGGGAGCTTGCGTTATTTTTTGTTATTTTTTGGAAAAGACCCATTTCCAGATGAAGCCTTTCTTTCCTTCTAGAATCTTCCTTGACAATGCTTATTAACTATTCTTACTTCTTGGGCTTAGTGGTGTTTTTCCTGATATGTGACATATTCCAGGGGAACTTTTAATATAATGGTTTGAGTAATCTCAAAGGTGTAAGAAGAATTTGCTCTTTTTATTTTCCCTGTCAATTTGGTTTTTTTTTAGCAGAACCCTTATTTTGGAGCTACATATTTTAGACTCCCATAGCCATTTTTCCAACTAAATATACATTAAATTTGAATATTCATCCTCTTCTATGTCCTAGGCACCAACCGGAACTACGACCAGGGCCACTTTCTCTCCATAATCAATTCTTTATGGGTGGAATAATTTGGGATATTTTAGTCATTTTTAAAAGAAAATATTTTGCTTATGTTTATATCTCATGACTCATGTCTGACACTCACATAAAAATTTCCTCATTTAATTCTCACAACTCTTATTTTATTGATATAGAAACTTAAAATCTGATAGCATTTTCCTTTCTCTACTTCTTATACTAAAGTGAGCCAAGGAGTTTACTTTAAGTGTTTTCTCTCACTTTTTTTTTGTTTTCTTGGGCTAAGATAATGTTTTGCTAACTGTCTCATAATACTTTCTCCAAGGTAATCTCTGTGCTCCTCTACACCAAGTTAGGGCATATTCACCCAAGGTATCCTCAAGAGATCCAATGATTTCAACCAAATGGCATATGTAGAGTCAGAACAGAACAGACTAACAGAGTTGGGAGGGACCTTGAAGATTTTCTAGTCCAGCTCTCTATTCAAGCAGGAGACCTATATCATTCTGGACAAATGGCTGTCGAATCAAACTGAATCAAACTTTTGCAATGCAAGTTCTGCTTCTTTCATATGCCACAAGAATGGGACTTGCAGTACAAGGAGCAAACCACCTTCATCTCTGTCACTTCTAGCACTCCTGCATACTGTTTATTTTTCTTCCAATATTGTATCACGCTTACTTAGTTTCCAGCTACTCTCAGGAAGTTTATGGCCCAGCAGTAAACTTAATGGCCCAGCAGTAAATTTAAATTTGTGTTTGCTTGGCTTTCTGTTTTGAATTGGTTGGTACACCTTTAAAAAATGATTTTTGCTTTGAGAATGTGATCATTACAGCTCTACCCACAATATTTACTGTTTGACCTTTGCAGCTATTGGACAACCTATTACTCCCCCAAATTATTAAGAAAATGAAGGAGGAACTTCGCACTCAGAAAAGAAGAAAGAAGGAAGGAGAAGAAAGTATACATTTCTGTAGAGTCATGAATTTTCAGTGGAGGTTGTTCCTGATTTTATAAATCACAGTATAGAGAGGCAGCATAAATTTTTATTGGTACTGCCTTTATCTCAAAATATGACAATTTTTTAAAAAATAAAATTTTGTTTATATGAATATCTGCATTAAAATCAAACACAAGTATGTCAGTATATTTTATCCATACCTTTGTTAACAGCTTCTTTATTATCCTTCCATTTATTTCTATTTGCTTCAATATTCTGCAGAACTGGGTCCCTAAAGCTTGATAGGTTTAATTTCTGTTTTTCTAGGCAAATTCCATCATGTTTAGGGACAGAGTTTCCACTGGGATTTACTTCACTATTCTCCATGGGTTGTTCTTTGCTAGGAAGGCAGTCACACAAGAAGGGAGGCAGGCAGGCAAGCAGGAAGGAAGAAAGGAATTGTTAACATGATTGTTTTAATCATATAATTCTATTTTGCCATTGGATTAATGTGGATTGTATTCAAATGCAAATTACATTTTAAAGTGAACCTGAAATGGCAAGTTAACAGAGGAGACAGTAGGTTTGTGGTTAATACAAGTAGTTCTTGACTTAACAACCACAATCGATCCTAAAAGCAAGACAGTTGTTAAGTGAATTTTGTCCGATTTTATGACCTTTCTTGCCATAGCTGTTAAGTGAATTACTGCAGTTAAGTTAGGGTTTTTAAGTAAATCTGGCTTCCCCATTGGCTTTATTTGTCAAGTCACAAAAGGTGATCACATGACCCAGGATACTGAAACCATCATAAATAAATCCCCTTTGCCAAGTGTCCGAATTTTGAGCATGTGAACAAAGAGATGCTGCAACAGTCAGAAGTGTGGAAAATGGTCATACTGTAAGTCACTTTTTTCATTGTAACTTTGAACAGTCACCCAATGAATGTTTGTAAGTTAAGGACTACCTATAATAACCAGGATAGTTCCACAATTAGAAATGATTTTAGTTAGTCACGCTCTCTCAGCCCAACAGGAGGAGAAGGAAGAATTATGTATATTTGCTGCCTTGAGTTACTTATAAAGTAATAAAGGTGGGATAAAAATCTAATAAATAGCAATAGCACTTAGACTTATATACCGCTACACAGTGCTTTACAGCCCTCTCTAAGCGGTTTACAGAGTCAGCATATTGCCCCCAACAATCTGGGTCCTCATTTTACCCACTTCGGAAGGATGGAAGACTGAGTCAACCTTGAGCCTGGTGAGTTTTGAACTGCTGGCAGCCGGCAGTCAGTAGAAGTAGCCTGCAGTTCTGCATTCTAGCCACTGTGCCACCACAGCTCTGTATAACGGAGGAAAAGCAACAACACCATCACCTCCACCCACATCTATAACAATTTCTTCCCTTAATGCCATTGAGAAAAGCTGGCACAGCTTGACTTACAACAGTTCATTTAGTGACTGTTCAAAGTTACAATGGCACTGAAAAAGTGTCTTATGTTTTTCCACACTTATGCAGTATCCCCATGGTCACATGATCAAAATTCAGACGCTTGGCAAGTGGTTCATACTTATGACTATTGCAGTGTCCCAGAGTCATGTGATCAGATTTTGCAACCTTCTGACAAAGTCAATGGGGAATCCAGTTTCACTTAACCACCGTGTTGCTACCTTAACAAATGCAATGACTCACTTAACAACTGTGGCAAGAAAAGTCGTAAAATGGGGCAAACCCACTTAACAAATGTTTCAACATAAATGTTGGGCTCAGTTGTGGTCCTCACTTGAGGACTGCCTGTATAATATCCCTTACAGTGTGTCACCATTGTCACAAGAGTTTCTAAGTGATGGAGTTAAAACTGTTAACTTCTCCAGTTGTGAAACTGCCCCAAACCTTCTGTACATTTCTTCAGTCTCTTTTCTTCCCCTGTCAGCTTTTCTAGAAACTCACACATATATTAAAACTAACTGGAAAAGAATATTTGGAATTAGAAAGAAAATGTATTTGCATGTTCCTAGGGCTGGAAACCATGAATGGAAAGAAGAGTGCTATCTTACTCTTTGCCTTACCTATAAAGTGTTTAGAACAGTGTTTCCCAACCTTGGCAACTTGAAGATGTCTGGACTTCAACTCCCAGAATTCCCCAGCCAGCGAATGCTGGCTGGGGAATTCTGGGAGTTGAAGTCCAGACATCTTCAAGTTGCCAAGGTTGGGAAACACTGGTTTAGAACATGACATTATAATTTCTAGTTTGGTAAAGTTATCTCAAGAGATTTCTTAAGGGAGAGCTGAAACAGAGTTTTGGAATCAAAGGTAACTGAAATAAGCAAGGATGTCCACACCTATCTTTTTCACTTTGAGAATTAGCAGCTTCAGATGTAGATGATTTTTGCACAGTTTCAAATAGAAGAACAAATGCTGGTTTTACTATAACATCAATAAAACCTAAAGGAAGGAAGGAAGGAAAATTTTAAACAAAATGACTAGTTTAAAACTGAACAAATAAGCTTTACTCAGGTTCAGTTGAGTGTAGTTAATGGCCAAAAGTTTGACAAAATGCTCTCTTTAACAGTCACTTAGTAGCTCCTTAGTAAAAGTTTCAGTAAAATTATTACTTCTACACTCCAAAACTGTTAGCCTTATGAGGTAGACCAGGAAGCACAACCAAGTGCCTAATTATACATTATTGTAAGGTTATATTAACAGAATCTTGCAAGTCCAACAGTGCTTCTCTTCCCCCTTTCCTTTTACGGAGCCAAAACTAGGGTCTCTTCTGAGCCTGTGGCTCCACCCACATTATTGCTGCGGGCTCAGCTGTCTTTTACTGGATTGTGTCACTTTGCCCTGTCTCCCAAGGTCATTCCCACATACCATTACAAAATCACCTGTGCAGGCTAGAATTTAGGGCAGTTGTAGTCTAATACATCTGGAGGAGACCATGTTTGGGAAGACTGCTCCTGACAAAGAGCAGGTCATTAATTTATAAAATGCATAGCATTATTACAGAATTTTTCATTTATTTATTTATATCCTGCCTTTATTATTTTACAAATAACTCAAGGCAGCAAATATATCCAATAGATCTTCCTCCTCCTCCTATTTTCCCCACAACAACAAACCTGTGAGGTGGTTTTGAGCTGAGAAGAGTTGCTGGCCTAAAGTCACCCAGGTGGCTTTCATGGCTAAGGCAGGACTTGAACTCACAGTGTCCCGCTTTCTAGCCTGGTGGGGTTTTCTGCAGCAAAACATTGCTTGGGTATACATATTGTTTGCAGAAGCATTACTTTTAATCTTTGATCTCTCTCCAAAAGGTAGATAGAAGCAGTATTTCTTTCTTCTGAAAGGCACGTTTTTCCCCCCACCAGCCTCCTAAATCATTGTTTCCATCTTAATGTTATACATAAATTATATCAATGTGATTCTGTCAGGTAGGAATTTTCCTACCAGAGGCGATTTTAGGATCTTGCTTCCTTGAAGTCATTCGTACTTACAAAATAAAACCGAGATTCAAATCTAATTAACAAAATATTTATTTCGGTACAAAAGTAACAAAAATAAATCCTTAATAAACTACATCTTCTCAGCTAATGAATTCATGTCTGCCTTTGGGCAGGCATCGAAGAAGGGAAGTGGGATTTGACAAAACTCCTGGAATGCACGCATGCGTAGTAAAACATATCACATGTCTGCTTGATTAGAAATAAACCTTAGAAAACAGTAGAGATGCACAACTGGCAATTATTCACATCGTGACAGATTCAACAAAGCATCAGTGAAACGAAGTGTAGCTCACTGGTGCTCTCTGAGCTTGGTTGTTTCCTTGAAGATGTTTCATTAATCATACAAGGTAACATCATCATGTTTGGGTAATGAAACGTCTTCAAAAAAACAACCAAGCTCAGAGAGCACCAAAGGCCCCTCATTTCAGCCCTGAGCTACAAATATTTTCCTTTATTGAAACCATGGCTTCATGTGATGTTATGAACTCAGCCAATGCGATCATGCATTGCATTACCTAAGGAAAAGGGAATCATTCTCTGTTCTGATGGTTGTTTTGCTACACTTAAAAGAATTGCCCCAATCAGTGGTGGGTTCCTACTGGTGCAGTCCACTCTATAGCACCGGTAGCGGCCCGCTGGTGACATCACAGTACCGGTACGGTCGGTTGCCAGTGCCTGGGCGCTGCCATTAAAAAAATTTTTTTTTAAATTTTCTTCTGCGCATGCCCAGAAGCCGAGCTTCCGGCACTGCGCATGCGCTGCCTTCCTACCCCACAGTGAGTCCAAGCAGGGGAGGATGGCTGAGGGAGCGCGTGAGACGCTGAAAGAACGGGCGGCAGGAGCTATCTCCATTCCCCTCCCTTCAGCAGTCTGAGAAGCCACAAACGCGCGGTGATGATCCCAGGATTTTCGCATGTTCAAGGCTTCTCGAGCTGCTGAGGGGAGGGGGAACGGGTGGCAGGAGCCTAGGATCATCGAATGGGGAGAAACATTCAGGCCAGACGGAGCCTCCTAGAAGAACTGCTGCCGCGGTCTTGCTGCTCCCGCTGTGGGGGCCTGCGTTGCAATGCCCCCCCATTTCTCCAGCCGCTGCCAAGCTCCCGAGGCCCACGCCCACCCGGTCACATGGCTGGCAATCCACACCCACAAAATAAACCATGCCCACAGAGTGGTAGTAAAAAAATTAGGAACCCGCCCCTGGCCCCAATGTGACTGACGAGGGAAAAGTTTCCCCTAGAAGAGGAAAATACGACATTGTAATTGAATGAAATCATAATCGCAATCTGACTTGTTACCAAGACCCCTCTCTGCACCCTAGTTATTACTGCTGGGGGAAGCTTTAAAAAAAAGCTTTACATAAAGGACAGTCATTGGAGGATGGTTAGGAAGAAGAGTCAACAATGTCAGAAGTAAAAAGAGTGGGGGGGACGACAAAGATTGCTTCCCTCCTTTTAAATGTGCTTTACCTATTTGGGATTCTGCAATATTGGTTGTCTTGCGATCACAGAGCAAAGAAATTGGAAGTCCCATCTCAGCCTCTTTGTCTCCCTAGCATTGGAGGAAGGAATACACAGAAACATGAGCTGTTCTGAACAAGTGATGCTTTAAACATGCTATGCACTATGAAAACAGTTAAAAACAGTATTTTGAAAATGCTCTTTCTAAAATAGAAGAAAGATACATACATTTTAGCAAAAATACCAAGAGCCACACAAGGTATCAGAACATTTTATCCTGCAATTTCTTTCCATTAGTGACATTGACACTGTAAATACCCACCCACCCCTGCCTTTTTTTCATATGCTCATGTAGGAAGTTAGCACCCACTCCTCTTCTAGAAAAATGAAATATCCTAGGAAATATTAAAAGGCAGAATATATTCTATAGAATATCCCTAGAGAAATTGAGAAACATGCCAGGAGCAGTCTTCTACATAACAAAGATTTATCTCCTTCAGTCATAGCCATATTAGGATTTGCCCAAGGCCCTTTCATTCAGCCAAGCCTGGGACAGACAAAAGCCTATAGAGTTGCCACTGCATGGCCTCCTGGGAGCCTGACCACCAATCAGTGCATTACATACACAGGAACAGGAAACTAAGAGGTGGGGCCCAACAGAGGTTATAAAACCAAGGGACTCAGCATCTTTCCTTTCCTTTTCTCTTCACCCACATCTGGAAGCATGTGATCTACCTTTTCTAAACAGGGGCTCATGCCATGTGCTCCTGTCCACCATATTAAACCTTCTTTCCAAGCAACTTCCATGAATCCAGTGTCTTTTTCCCCACTTGGAACTGAACCCAGAAGAATATTCCTTACAACACTCCATAGCAAAGTTGGAAGGCAGGGATGAGGAGACCAAAAAAGTCCCTTAAAAACATTTAAGAAGTTGCAGACAGATACAAAATTTGCATTCTGTATGCTCTGAATCAGACTTTTGCCTTTGAATCCAAATTGTTGCACAGACCTATAATATATGTTTAGATTTTTAAATACAGCACCTGTTCAAAGAATTCTTCTAGTAATGCTTCTGACCATCGATGGTGCAGTTCCCAAGGCTTTGCTGGATGGCTGATGTCAGCTATGTGTACCAGAAAAGACATGATTTTATCCTTGTGTGTCCTGTCAAATTAAGATCATTCTGATCACCAGACAAAAAAAAGGATCCACTTTTTTTTAGCCAGAAATTTTTTTAGAATTCTTAACCACTCTCCATGCCCCCCTCCTGCTACCTATTCAGAGCGAGGACAGCTTCTCTTTCCAATACAACTAACCTGTCAGTTGGCTCGAGACACTGCAGAATATGTTTCATGACTTTCATCTGCTGGAAATGATGTGACATATCTGTAGATAAAACTATATTAATAACCATGCGACGCAACTCCCTGAAAGCAGACAGAGGAACATTTTATTCTAGGTGTTGTCAAAATAAGAATGTTCAAATATTATCAAGCCTTAAGAGGCACTTTATCCTATTTTCTACTTGGGAAAAACAATTTGCAGGCACTTGCTACAAAGTATGGCTTCGGGGTTTTTATCTATTTCTATCCGTATAAGCCAGGGGTGGGTTCCACTTACTTTCCCTACCGGTTCGCATCGCGACGGAAGCGCCCCCCCATCACGTCGTGCAAATGACCCTCTGCGCATGCGCAGAAGCCTCGACCGGAGAACCGGTTCGGGGGCGTGGACAGCCAGCCATTGCTGCCGGTTCGGCGAGTGGGTGGAAATTTCCGCCACCGGTACATGAGAACCAGTCCGAACCGGCAGCTACCCACCACTGGTATAAGCCCTTCACTGGATGCCTTCACTACTTGTTCTAATTGCTCTGCTTCAGTGAGGTTAGGATGGAAAGAAATTCCTGGGCCTTCTTCACATGTGAAGAAATTAACTTCCACATTTGGACTTCTGAGAAATGTTTCAAATAGTCATCACGAAATAGTCAACATGAAAGAAGCAGGGAAACAACTTTAGAGTAAATTCAAAGCGCTATTGAAAATTATTGGTATTTTACACTGTAGCAACTTACACAATTTGACTACAGGTAGTCCTCGCTTACAACCTTAAAATTTCTGTTGCTAAGTGAGACAGTTGTTAAATGAATTTTGCCCCAGGTTTACAACCTTTCTTGCCACAGTTGTTCAGTGAATCACTGCAGTTAGTTAAGTTAGTAATATGGTTGTTAAGGGAATCTGGCTTTCCCATTGACTTTGCTTGTCAGAAAAAGGGGATGCCATGACTCCAGGACACTGCAACTCTGTCATAAATATGAGTCAGTTGCCAAGCTGCTGAATTTTGATCACGTGACCATGGGGATGCTGCAATGGTTGAAAGAGTGAAAATGGTCATAAGTCACTTTTTTCAGTGTCATTGTAAGTTCGAACATTCACTAAATGAACTGTTGTAAGTCAAGGACTACCTGTAACGTCACTTTTTTGCAAGTGCTTCCCTAAGAAACAAGGGTGCCCCACTCTTGAGGCCTTCTAAAAATAGGTAGAAAAATAGCTCTTCCCGAAGGCCTTCAGGAATTAAGGGTAACTAATGCTGCCATAACAAATGGCAAATTATTTTAACTATTATAGTTAAATAATAGTTACATTATTTTAACTATTAATCTTAGCATTTAAACTGTGCATTAGGTGATGGATCTTATGATGTAATCAATTTTCTGATTTACTATGATAGTTGTAAATCTGAAAACAACAGATAAATAAGTAAATAAAATGGTAAAACCCTCACAGCAGCTTTGCAAGTGAATCCATAGCTATTAGCCCACATTTGCTTGGCCACCTGTCTAATGTACAGGCTATGGCTGTCATATATGACAAGAAGACATTTGTGGACGTTTTAATAGACAAAGATATTTCTGAAAGCAAAACTGGAAATTAATTCTGTATATTTTGAAACAGCTTAGCTACATATCAATATATAGCCTCACCTCCACTCATCTATGGTTAAGTTGCCTAAGATATTTGTATCTCTGTCTTGCAGCAAGCGGAAAGCAGCACTCAGGTGATGGTTTTCAAGAACTGATCTATCATTATACAAAAGAGCAGCTTTTGACCTAGTGTAGAAGTCCAAAGAATGTTTGTGTTAAATTGATGGAAGAAGATAGATAGATAGATAGATAGAGACAGACAGACAGACAGACAGACAGACAGACAGACAGACAGACAGACAGACAGACAGACAGACAAATAGATAGACAGACAGACAGACAGACAGACAGACAGACAGACAGACAGACAGATAGATAGAGATACCCTTTATGTTTACTTTTTAGAATAATAGTTTCATAAATGTCTGTTTGAATAGAGGCTATTTAGCAGCAGCTTTATTGCTGGCTGAGAGAGAACTAGGTGCCTTAGTCCCATGGCACCTGCACAACATTTTAAGAGAGATTAAAAAATGGAGTCCTGCAAGCAAATGAAATAGATAATATTGTATTTTCATCATAAAAGAATTATTACTGGAAATCACAAACAGTTGAGAAACATATTGTCAGCCAGCAGTCTGTCAATAGTGAAGTTCACTGTCATGAAATACAGGGGTAGTGGAATGAATGCTTTGGGCTTCAGCTACTCTACAACTACTGTTAATGGGAAATAAATCAAACACTAAATCACATTAGCTCCTAACACTTCTATGGCTGGATGATATCAACTGTAGGAACTGAGGAGTGAAAGTTTCATCTCAAGCTCGGAGTCATCATACACCTACCTGTTTGTTAGTCCTTATCTCAGAAGGCGTAATAATTCCCTATCTCAGAGGAAGACACAGGCAGGGACTGTTTGATTTGCTAAACTTAAGTATGCATATTGCGTATCAGCCATAATTCATTAAACCATTTCAATCTTTCCATTTTGGCAACAGATAGAATAGGACAGATGATTTACCTTGTCTCTATGTGGAAATGGTTTGTGGTTCCAGTGTGCTCATAATCATGGATGATGCTGCTAAAAAAAATAGCTAAGATCTCCAGGTCGGTGAACCATTGCTAGTGGAAAGAATTAGAAGCCCATGATGTTCCTTAACACAATAAAGTACGAAGTATACAGTATCTGTAAATACTATCTCTTATTTTACAAAATAGATGGGGAGTGGGAGGAAAGGATTTTTTACTGAAACCAATGTCCTCTCATATGCAATAAATGGCAGCTTCAGATGGCTATCAAGTGGGTTATCAAGTACTTTAGCTTGTGCCAGGTTCCAATCAGTTCCTCCTTCTGCATCTCCATATGTAAGATTCTCTGATAAACATAGATATACCAGCACAAACTGAAGTAACTCAAAAATCTTCGCAATGGGCACTATGATGTCAGTGGTGATGAATGTTGGAAACTGTGTTAGCAACATCTGTTGAACCACATGCTTTACTCATTTTTATGCAAATGAAAGTAAATGGCTTGGTGTACATTTGGTTAGAATGCCCATCCTGACAACTTTAGCAAATTTATTAATTCACAACTTTCTATGGGAGGCACAGAGGAAAATCAAGACAGTAAGTCAGAAGTCCCTCTGCCAGGTTCCAGATGACCTTTATCCCACCAATGAAGGTTTCATCTGAAACTTCTCCCTTCTATGTCAGGCATCCAAGATACTCTTGAGGGTTAGAAGTATGGGCTACAAAACCAGAAACAGATGGAGAACTTACAGAGTTTGGAAGAGGTATGAAGGAAAATACTGGACATGATTGAAATAAAGTATCCAGCAGCTATAGGAACTGTAAAGGGGAACTTAGAACCAATAAAAGCACTAAAAGCAAATTGCTAATTTTATCTGAAGGATCAAAGTATCACAGATTTGCTTGCCTTTATAGCACTCCAATGGTGCTTCATTGTTCATGCATAAAATGCAATTTGGTTCCATTATTTTTTCTAGATCTGCGGTATTACTGGGTTGGGTTGGGGGTTTTTTTTGTCCCAATAAGAGTACAGTGTAAATATTGTCAAGGAAGTCATCACAGGGAGAGAATGGGAAGATAATAATAATAATAATAATAATAATAATAATAATAATAATAATAATAATAATAATAATAATAATAATAATAATAATAACAACAACAACAACAACAACAACAACAACAACAACAACAACAACAACAACAACAACAACAACAACAACTGGAGGGACAATAGAATCTGGGTTACATTTTGTGGAATGTTGGTCTGCACCATTAGGTTGTTTATTATCTAATACTTCATGGAGACAGATTCAACCTTATGGGTGCATCCAGAGCTGCTTCTTTACTTCACTGAAGAGGAAGCAGAGAAAGCAAATAGACTTTGAACCAGCAGAGCTTTATCTGCCACTGGAAATCTCATGAGTAAAAACTTTTCCGTTGAGTACACAAAGTACATTATTAATTTCCAGGTAGTAGCTAGTTGCTAGATGTAGGATACAACTATCATATGTGACTTATGTCAGACGCTTCTTAAAGAGAGAATTTATCTCTCTGAGGTATTGTGTCATCTCTTACCATCATTCCAGTATGAATCATAATGGCATGCACAGTTTGAGTAACATCTGCAGCGTGGAGTGAATTGTGATATGGATTTTTGTGTTTACTGTAACCAGCTTCCAAAGCTTTTGCAAAGGAGATTAGAATGGTAACTGGTATCTGTGGGAGAAAAGAATTGAGTGTGCACAATAGCTATTAACAAGATCAAACAAGATGTCATTCTTTCAACTACTGATTTTCAGTATTCAGTGTCACTGGAGGGTTTTAATTATACATGGATTAGGCCCAAAATATTGCTAATACTGGGGCACCATGAAAGAATCTTTCTTTAGAAGGTCAAGAGGAACAGCTCAATTCATCATCTGTTCAGAAATTTGCTAGATTTTTCTCTTAAGTCCTAAGGGTGAGATATACCAAAACATCTTATTTTGCTCCTAATGAACTTTATAAACTAAGACAACTTGATGATCATGTCTTAATACTGTTTGCGCTCTGTATTAAGCCTGTTAAGAATTTGGACTTCTGTATTACCTGATACACACACATACCAGCAGTGGGTTGCTCCCGGTTCGGCCCAGTTCTGCGAACCGGTAGCGGTGGCGGAGGGAGGCTCCACCCACTTGCCCGAGATGCTTCTGAGCATGTGCGAGCGCGAACCGGTAGCAACAGGTTTTAGAACCCACTACACACACACACACACATACACACACAGAGTGGGGTGGGGGAAAGGAGGGAGAGAGATTTAACATATTATGGTTTTGTTTGCTATTTAGCTCCTGACCTGAAAACGTTTCAAAAGATCATATTTGGTGAATATTTCGCACATCATATATTTTAAGCAGTGTCCTTCAGCAGCTTCATCTAAGGTAAACACATTAAAATCCCATTTATCGATAGTCTGTCAATAATGAAAAACATATGTAAATAAGCAATATTTTAGCCAGAATTGGCCACAACGAGAACTGTAAAATTTAAGCTAAAACATATATACAAGTATGTTAGCTTTCCAAAACTGGTCACATTTCATACCAACAGGGTCAAACAGAATTTGAGAACATATGCAGTATAAATGTGCAAGTTTCATTTGAGTAATTTGAACAAAATCCAAAGTACCACTCTACTGTACATATGCTCAAAGTCTTAGATGACCCAGACAGACACAGCAGTTCTTAAATAAATAGACATAAAAGCAGGAGTTGTGGCATGAAATGACCCCTTATAGAAAGACCTATCATGTTAATATAATTTCATGCCATCCAACTTGGAGGTGAGTTTTTCATAAATTCAAATTGATAGTCCTGGAATCATTCCAGCACAACCAAACCACAGACTTGCCAGCAAAGTTCTTTTGCAGCAGCATATACTCCCCCACATGGGGGAGAGGCAGAGAGAGGAGCTGGGCTGAAAGTTGAGCCCACTATGCAAATAGAACGGTGCTTCAAAGTCCCTGCTGAACCTGGCACCAATCCTAACACTCTTCTGTGTAGGGGTGTGTGTGTGTGTGTGTGTGTGTGTGTGTGTGTGTGGTATCTGTGAATTATATATCAACATCAAGCTAAGGCAATCTAAAATATGGTCACAACATTCAGTACTGCATATGCACTTGGGAGAGTGGAGGAAGGAGCCACAGCTCTGGTATGAAAAACAAAAGAAAGAAGTACCGTATTTTTTGGAGTATAAGACGCACCCTTTCCCCCCCTAAAAGAGGCTGAAAATTTGGGTGTGTCTTATACTACGAATGTAGCTTTTTCAAAGCTTTTTTTCCAGCCCTAACGAGGTGCTAAGGATCTTCCCGGCTTGCAGGATTTTTTTCATTGCTACTCCGAAGAAGTTTTTTCCAGCCCTAAGTCTTTGCAGGCTTGTTTTCACTGCTACTCCCTCCGAAGGTTTTTTTCAGCCCTAACCAGGGGATAAAATAATGTGCTGAAGCTGACCAGACTAAGGACGCTAGCCAGATGAATACCTGGTAGGTAGATTTTTTTCCCTATTTCCCTCCCCCAAAGCTAAGGTGCGTCTTATACTCCGGTGCGTCTTATACTCCGAAAAATACGGTATGCTTTTTAATTAAGAATCCTGTTCATATTTTACTGCATTGCAGGATAATTTAGAGTGAACTGTCACTTAAGTATAGGAAATGCATCCAGTCCAGGCTAGCTTTTTCAGGGTCAAAAATGGAGAAGGCATATTTTTGCACAAAAATCAGCTGGGCAAAATATTAATTAGTTGGCAAGCATTTCTACAACAGCAGTAAGGAACAATAACGCAAGTGGGTGCTACTTCACCCATAATACTAACAAACTATAATTCCTAATATCCCTCATTATTAGTCATAATGGTCATGGAATTTACCATATAGTTTTCTAATGTAACCTAAGCAGATTCTATTTTAGTCGTCCTCTTTAAAACTGCTCTTTCTGAAAGATTTAACCTATTATTTTATTGAAAGACAACAATAATAAAGATTTCACCTTCATAGCTTGTATTACTTCCAATTCGTAAGCCATACCCATTGAAGTAGTGGCTGTACGGAAGTCCCTAGGAGAACAAATTAAATACATGTAAGCAAGCTTATTTAATAAGGCTACAACCCCATGTACAGAGTTGGCCAAATTCAGTTACGAGGCTGCTATACCAGGTGGTTTGGGGTTAGAGTGTTGGACCAGAACACAAAATTTGGACTTTATAAATCCATCTGCCTCTATTCCGAAGGTCATGACCAGTGGTGGGTTGTTCCTGGTTCGGCCCGGTTTGGTGAACCGGTAGCGGTGGGAGGCTCCGCCCACCCACCCAGGATGCTTCTGCGCATGCGCAGAAGTGTCGCTTGCGAACCGGTAGTGACGGGATTTAGAACCCACTACTGGTCATGATTCTAATTTTATTCGTTGTCCTAGATTCCCATAGGGCACTAATATCAATATTGATTCTTCCCAATATCGATGGAGGAAATTATTAAACACAGTATGCAAGTTTTAAAAAGCCGGTTAATGCACAGCTCCTTCTGAAGTTTTGCCAGCATTTTTCTTATTGAAAAACAAGTAACTAGTGTATGTATGATCTGTATCAGGGGTGTCAAACTCAAGGCCTGTGGGCCAGATCCAGCCCACGGGGTGCTTAAATCTGGCCCACGGGGCCGGCCTGGAAATATCAAAAGACCGGCCCGTGGTGCCTCTGCCTGCCAAAACAGGGCGCATGCACCCCCCACAGCCCATTTTTGGCTGGCAGAGTGCTGCTGGATTGACTTTATTTATAAATGATTTAGTGTACAATTTTTATTAGATTTCTTTTTTTTTTTAGAAAGTGGGGTGGAATTTGACATTTCATATTAAGCTTCCAATAGTTAGGTGGAGGCATGCTTGGTCCCAGGATCTTTGAACCATAGGAGTTGCAGAGGATCCAGTGGGATTCTTGGGGATTAGATTATCTCACAGTTTTGTCATGGCTCTCTAAAGTAGGGGTGCATTCAGAATCAAGCTAATCCTTGAATTCCTTGAACATTTCCACTAATTCCTTGAACATTTCCACTAATTTCCTTTGTGAGGGTAATGGAAATGTCAACAAAATAGGAGTATATAAACTTGTAGCATAGAAACGTATTAGGGTTAAAAGCTAAGGTAGAAGAAAAATCAAGAGGTTCTTTTCTCCCATTGATCCCCAAATCTAGTATAATCCTATTTTATCCCCCCCCCCAAGATATTAAATCTTTCTTTCTCCTCTCCTCCCACTCCCCACCTTTCTTTTCTACCTTGGAGCATTAAGAAATCATATCAATGTTGCATTTCTCTGTCTCAGGCAAAAAAGCAGTTTGGGCAATACCTGAGTGCTTTTCATAGTAACAAATTCTTAGTTCTGCTTTCTCATTCATCTAAATAGGTCTTCCTATGCAAAGAATTGACTACTAGGTACATTTTTTAAAAATCAACATTTATTTTGTTCAAAACATTAAAATACGAACACCAAAAGAAGTTAAAAAAAAATACAAAAACAAGACAAAACTAAACAAGATTTCACAAAAAATGCATACAAAGAAAAAACAAAATGAATATATACATAAATTGTCCCCCCTAGTTGAATACTGATAACTATATTCCAAAGATAATAACTCCTCCTCCCTTTGCGAAGCAGGCACACCATTTGTGAATTTGTAAAACACTGAAATAATGTCTTCGAATATTAGTATATTGTAAAACACTGTTTACCCAACCCACTTAGCTTGACATCTATCTAGAATATAAAACATTGTTAACAAGTAAAACCAACAGCTAAATTAAACTTCTAAACCCTCTGTTAACAGCAGTGGTGGGTTTCAAAAATTTTCACTACCGGTTTGGTGGATGTGGCTAGGTGGGGGGCAAATGACTGAGTGGGCATGGCCAACTTGACATCACTCAGGCGCACACCCACTCAGTCACATGACCTCCCCACCTAGTCATGCCCACAGGAAAAGGTAGGAAAATTTTTGGAATTTCCACCTATCTATCACTGCCCTCCCTTCGCCAGTTGCCCCTGTTTCCCCTCCTTTAGTGGCCCCGGCCCTAGCCCCGCTTCCTCCCCACCCCCACCTCTTTGTTCGGGCTGCTTACCTTCCGTGGCGGCTGGTCCAGAGTCCAGAAGGCAAGCTGACTGGAGTTTTCGCTGGCCCCCAGCCAGCCGCCACTGCTGGAAAGCAGCTGGCAAAGAAGTGGCTCTCAAAGAGGCGGCGGCTGGCCACAGGCCACTGAAAAGTACCGGAGCTCACGGAAAAAGCTGCTGCTGTGCCATTGCCACCATGTTCTTCGCGCATGCGCATCCCACTGGACTTGCAAGGCAATGGGATGCGCGTGCGTGAAGAACATGGCAGCGATGAACATGGCGGGCAGGGCGAGCAAGCAGCGACCAGGGGACCGGTTCGGGGGTGTAGCCAGCCGGCCATCGCTACCGGTTCGGCAACCTTGGCCAAATTTCCACCAACGGTTCAGCGAACCGGTGCGAACCAGCTGAATACCTCTGGTTAACAGTCTATTTAATGTATTTCACTCACAGAAAATCTATCAATCGTTTCTGGTTTATTGTAAGTCATAGCAATCATTGTCTCTGGTCTGTCCAGCACCAAATATCCCTGATTGATTCTTAATAATAAGACTTTTCCTTATGATATTAAATGGGATGTTTTCTAACTAGATTTTATTCCCCAAAGTCATAAGTTTCTGTTGTGTGTAACTCTACAGCATTTGCTGTACAAAAATGTCTCTGTAAATTGTAAGATAACATCTCTTGACATTTGTTTTCCAATTGGGTATAATAAATTCTTTCCCTGTCTTCTTCAATTTACTTGAAAAAGTGTTTGACACTGATCCATTCTATCAACTTTGAATCTTTGGAATCCATACCTTTGTTGTAATCCTGTAACCAACTTCCATTTTCCAAGTCAGCCTCATCTTTTAGGGCTGGGAGCAGTGAATTACACTCCAGTTCATCTAATTGTAAATCTTGTTGTAATGCTGTTGCTTGAATCTGATCACCACCTTTTAAATTCATTGTTACTTTATCAAGCTACTTATCCAAATTTTCAAGTTGAACTTGTAAGTTGAAAAATATTCTTTCTTCCCAGCTTTCTCAATAAACTTCATCTTGATATATTGCTTGCATTTTGATTATATTTTTATATAGTCCAAAATACTTCAGTAGTTAAACTTTTACAGCTGAAACTTAGTTGTAAACAGATCATCACAGAGACAACAAGAGCACCATAACAGATTAAGCTCAAAAAAACCAGTGAGGTTTCGGCGAGAGATATTTTTTTCAGAAGTTTAAAAAAATTAAGACAAGAATTTTCTTGATAACCTTATAAAATACAAAATCACTGTAGTGAAAGTTCAATACTGAAATCAAAACAGATCTATGCAGAGTTGCTGTAGCTTCCATGCAGAAGAGATAGAAGTGGTTTATGGCAACTAATATAACCATGAAAAGAACATTAAAAAGCCACTTTAAGATCTAGCAGGGGGTTAAATTGAATCAGCAGTCAACTTGTAAATTAACATTTAAAAGTAGACATTAAAAACCATATCAAAATGTACAGTTAAAATTCAGGCATTCTTAAAAGGCAGACAATGGAAGGGGAAAAGATGGAGACTTGGCTTTCTGATCAGTCCCACCTAGAATTGTTATCTTCTAAGTCTTTTTCTCAGGTAGACCATGGTCATCCAAGAGTCATCTTGAGTCATTCCTAATAACTTCTGTTCATAACCGGGGAGTGTGCTGCCAAAGAGCCAGCTGTGGCAGTGAAATCAGCTGTCCGTCATCAGGAGAGAGAAAAATTCCTGCTGGCTCAGAACGTCATCTTGGCGAATACTAGGTTCATTTTATTTCACTGAGTTTTTTGATGGGTTGATCCATGACAGGGGAATTTGTAACAAAGTAAATATGAGAATTCGGTTGAAAATGAAATTATTATTTATACATGCATTGTATAGGGGTTAATTTTAACAACAATTAAAAATTACATGTAAAAAGTCTCTGGATTTTCATTCCCCTATAGAAATAGGATAAAAGCTAAGGTGCTGTATTTTTGGAAGTTTCAATTAGGCCTGTTCAAGTGTGTCATCTTTTAATTATGCATCTTGAAGAAATCCACTGCCGGACCTGATATAGTAATGTCTACTGGAGATATGTGGTTCAATCTACAGTCCAAAACTAGGAATCTTCTCTTCTTTCCTCCTCCTTTTCCTTCCATCAGCTATAAATTTCTCAGGCGAAACAAGAATAGAATGGCAGAACAATGCGCTGGGAAAGACAAAGAAACTGGAACGCAACTGAAGTTCTGAAGCGAGAGAACTCCTGCCCTGACTGAACTTGAACAAGTGTTTCTTTGCTCCCCTCGTCACTTCCAGCCAGATCAGGTTTTTTTCCCCCTGCACTCCTTTTTTTGGGGGACCTCTCCCCCTTCCCTTTTTTCATCTCAGTATGAGTTTTGTCTGACGTCAGATTCTGGTTATATATGGAATATATATATATAGGAAGGGAGGGAGGGAGGGAGGGAGGGAGGGAGGGAGGAAGGAAGGAAAGATACTGTATTTCCTTCCTTCCTTCCTTCCTTCCTTCCTCCCTCCCTCCCTCCGTTCCCTCCCTTCCATCTTCTGAAAAATTCTCATCAATTCCCTTTTGAGTAAAGAATCATAGCATTGTATTTTATTATTTATGATGTTGTTTTACACAGCCAACTACAATAGTTAACTAAATATCCTAAAAACTAATTTGTTCTGCCATGCTTGGCTGATAGACAACAGAATATATCAAAGCAATTAGTCAGACTTTTATAAATACACTTAACAGGAATCAATGGATGGTTACATACAATCATGTTCTGTAAATTTCTCTACATTACCCAGAGTGAATGTATAAAATCTGCTTCCAAGATTTTCTAATAATACAGAGCTTTATCCCAGGATTACATGCAGCTGATTCAAGATCTTACATTATTTTCCTACAATATCACTTTTCTCCCTTCCTGCTTTGATGATTTTTAAGGGGTGATTGTGTCAATGCTGAACCAGATGTTTTCCAAAACTGCAGCTTTATTACAGGTAGTCCTCAAGTTATGACCACAACTGAGCCCAAAATTTTCATTGCTAAGCAAGGCAGTTGTGAAGTGAGTTGTGCCTCATGTTATGACCTTTTCTGCCATAGTTGTTAAGTGAATCACTGGAGTTAAATGAACCATGTGGTCGTTAAGCAAATCTGGCTTCCCTCATTGACTTTGCTTGTCGGAAGCCAGCTGGGAAGGTGACAAATGGTGATCATATGACCCCAGGACACTGCAACCATCAAAAATACATGCCAGTTGCCAAATGCCCAAATTTTGATCACATGACCATGAGGATGTTGCAATGGTCGTAAATGTGAAAAACGGTAATGTCACTTTTTTCAGTGCTGTTGTAATTTTGAACTGTCACTAAATGAATGGTTGTAAATCAAGAACAACTTGTAGTCTTAATGGAACTGATGAATGGTTCAAGGGATAGAACTTAGCTTGAAGTTGGGGCTGGCAAGAGAGATTATGTCAAGCGCCAGGAAAATCAGGAAACCCAGACAGTTCAAATGAATATAAAGATTTATTGCAAGCTAAAGCTCTCTACAAGAATCTGAACTACTAATAGTCAAGGGAATTGGCTTGATAAGAATCAAAGGAATTCAAGGTGGGCTGGACTTAGATCTCTTGTGGGTGCGAAGGGACTCATGACTGATGATGTGTTTGACCCCTCCCTCAGGCTCAATCTGGTCATCTCTTACATCATAAAACAGAAAAACAAAGAGATTGCTTTATCCAGCGCAAGGGCCACCATAAATTCCTTGCCAAACAAAAACATAGAAAGAAAGGAATAGCAAGCAAGAACACATTGGTTTCTATACACTTCAAAGACACACATTTTAGGAGCTGGACTTGCATTAGCACGTGATTCGTTTTGAAATTTTGAATTTTCTGCACAGGTTCACAAATTGCAGGGATTACATAGCCCCAATGATGATCACAGCCTATGGCACTACATTATATAGGTATAAAAACATGATCAACCATTTTTGGATCTAGTCCCTAACACTCCTACCTAAAACTTAAATAGTTTACTAATCCCTGTACTAGATGATCTTTATTTTTATTTTTTTGTTAGACTGTGAACATACATAATACTCCTTCCTCCTCCTTTTTCCATAACAATAACTCTGGTCAATTCCAGCTCTGATTCTGGAATTCATTTTTCTAATTATCAACTACATCATTTAGGTCATATTCTGAAAAGCTCATAATTTGCTATGCAATCTATGCTTGCCTTTCTACCACAACGGCATTCTCTACAGCATATGAAATACTCCGAAGGCTTGTTATTTCATCAGGTTGCAGTCTGTATGCCTCTTTTTTCTTTGCAAAGGTGCCTGTTAACCACTCCTTTACGTCCATAGGTACTGATTCCCACTGGATACTAGAAAGTTCATCCTCGGTGTCCAAAAGGCTCCTGCAAAAATCCAAGTTTTTATATATGTATCTTTCTATTTGTTCATTCACTTAAATAACTAAAATTATTAAGTGGCCAAGAGAATGAAATAACCTTTGCAAATAGCAACCTCGTGGATGCATAAATGACTACCATGAGCAATGGGGAGTTCAGCCTTTTAACCCTTGCCATGGTTCCAGTGAAAATTTCCTCTCTCCCAAAAGTTGCTACATAAACTGAGATTGTTTTCCAAACGCAAGCAGAAATTCAGGGCAAGATGTTCTTTGCAACAGCATGGGACCAGAGTGAACTTATCTGCCTATTGTGCTTTTCAAGTGTGTGTGCATGCATATATGTGGCCCTAATTTAATAACATCCTTTAATCTGGGTTGCAGTGAAAGGAGGTGGGGCTTCCTTTAGGCCCTGGCCCTGTTACTGAATTAGATGCAGTCTCAAAATAAGTGGCAAATGCCCAAGAAAAGTGAACCCCAACAGTGACCAGGGATGCTTCCCTCTCCTTAGGTCAAAGTAATGATATACTTACAAAAGAGTGGCAGAAAGTTTCTTTTTTGTCCTTTGATCACAGGTTTTTGTTTTGGCTTGGTTACTATTAATTTTGATGCCAATCTTCTCTCTTTTATCCTGTGTCATATCTGCAGCTGTTTTTGTTTTGTCTACAACCCTTATTGAAATAATTTCCTACATTTATAGCTAATAAAGTACCTTCCTACTCCTATATGCATATCATTATTATACATTCTCAATGGATATAAGTTCAAGAAAAATGTCATGCTTTCCTCCAGAAGCATTGTGACATCATTCTAATGTAACCATTAACAACTATTGTGCAATCCCTGTGAACCTACTGCACAGGATTTCTTCCTTTCCCATGGAAAGCGATATGAAGAGTATAATCTTCTGGTGTTTTTTAGTCCCACTTTTTCTCTTGGTTTAAATGTCCTGTGCAAGAATTTAGGGCAATGAGAGCCATAGCAGTGACCACACGAAGACCAATGAATAGTGATAGCAATGATGAGATACAGCATTCAGTATTTCTGACAATAGATTTAGGATCATTAAAGTCACATGCTCATCCATAGCAGTAGCCAAAAACTAGGAAAACACAGGTTTTATAAAAGAAATGTTTGTATTTTAATTGGTCTTCACACTAGCTTAGCTATGAGGCTAGAATATATAGAATATATACCCCAGGCAACCTGTAATTTAAACTGACCTCCCCTCTTCCATAAAGTTAGAATAGAGAAAAGAATTACCGTACTGAATATATTACCTAGTCTGGTAAAGAAATATCTGCAGACAAGAAAGGAAGCAAAGTCAAAGAGCACCCAAGACTCAACTCTGAGCTACAGATAATCTAGTCTCAGGAGCTGAGATAGCGCAGTGGTTAAAAGCAGCATTGCGACCTTTAGTTGATTGCTAGTTCAGCAGTTCAGCTGTTCAAATCTCACCGGCTCAAGGTTGACTCAGCCTTCCATCCTTCCGAGGTGGGTAAAATGAGGACCCAGATTGTTGGGGGCAATATGCTGACTCTGTAAACCTCTTAGAGAGAGCTGTAAAGCACTATGAAGCGGTATATAAGTCTAAGTGCTATTGCTATTGCTATTATCAATACAGTCAAAAATCTTGTGCATAGCTAGCTTTTCTATCTTATCAACCAAGGGAGGCTAACACCAGCTAAAACCAATCCTGAAATCCTCAGCCCCTCAATTAATGTGTGCATATTACAATTATATGTGTATATATATATATATATATCTGCCAGAAGACCCCGACCACCAAAAAATAAAGTAGAAATGTTTACTAATTTTTAACTTACTAATTGCATCTCTCTCACACAGACACATGCATTTCATTTCTATCCCTCCAACAAAAGGAGAAGGAAAAGCTACTAAGAGGAAACAGAAACTCCTCTGGAAAAAAAAGGAGGGAAACAAAACTGAATGAAGAAAAAAGTAAATTGAAATGGCATATCTGTTGGAATCATAGGAATACGAGGAATGAGGACATCTTCACCTTTGAAAGGTCCTGTCAAGATTGTTGCTTCTACGACGTTGTTCATTAACTTTTTTACTGCAAGCCGCATGCCGTTGCAAAGCTTTGGCTGGTTGATATTTCACAACATGATAATTAGCACGCCAATTTTCAATTGCAGTATGTGTGGCGGCATCCCTGGCAGATCGAGTGAATTCAAAAATTCTGTTGGATAATTAACTGCTTCATCTGCTTCCACAACAGTGTCGATGGACTTGTATGTGACTGCCTCGCTTTGAATGTTAGACTGAATAATATTGTTAAGTTTGCAGACGTCTTTGTTCTGGGGTGCAAGAATAGCTCATTCAATCAGCCAATCGTGATTCTTATAATTGGTTTCAATATTGGAAAATACTTTTTGAACCAATTCTTCTTTTGACGTCACTAAATTGCAGAAGTTATGAGGCAATGTAATTCGTCCTGAGGTCAGATAAACTGGCACTTTCCCGTCCCCAATTTCCAGCAATTGATGTGAGAATATCTCAGCTGATGGATCAGTTTGTAGGTGGACATGCATATTTGTAGTTAATTTTAAAGTGTTTACGCTATCTTATCCCTTTATTTCTCTGAGGTACTTGCCAGGGTCACGCGATGGGGAGGGCAGCCTTCTCTCAGCAGGCATGTCATGGTGGGTGGTATTATTCAGGCAACCTTATGCTCATTAACATCTCAGAATTATAGTAAACATTGATGCCAATTTTTCCACCCTTTATTTTTGGAGGTTTAAATTGTGTTTAAACCTCTGCTAACTTATCCCTTTATTTCTCTGAGGTATTTGCCAGGGTCTTGGAGGTTTAAATTGTGTTTAAACCTCTGCTATCTTATCCCTTTATTTCGCTGAGGTACTTGCCAGGGTCACACGATGGGGGGGTCAACCTCCTCTCAGCAGGCATGTCATGGTTTCCCCATAAAAGACTCTGCTATTCTATTCCCTTATTTCCCTCAGCTTGGCTCAGAAACATTGGAAGGGAATACCGTATATTCCGGCGTATAAGATGACTTTTTACCCCTTGAAAATCTTCTCAAAAGTCGGGGGTCGTCTTATACGCTGGGTACTAAAACTTCCAAGCCGGGGTGAGCTCAAAAACGGCTGCGGCTGCATCCCAGCCGTTCTCCAGCCAAGCGGCCGAAGGAGCCCTGGAGCCCCGACGCCGCCCTGCGTCTCAGTTGCCTGCTGGGAAGGCTGCAGCCGCCACCGCCAGCCTCCCAGCATGCTTTATCAGCAAGGGTCCATGCCATCTGGCTGGTCAGACATGTCCCCGCTTTGTAGCCACCATACAGCGAATGCTCTAGGTCCCCGGAAGCCCTGGGCGGCATCCATGCATGGCACCCGAGGAGTGGCGTCCGGACCCTCAATCGGCTGCAGTGGTGCTCCCCGCCTATCGCTGGCAAGCTCAGCTGGTAAGCAGGTGGGATGTGGCCTCCTGGCTGCCTGACGAACAGGTGGTCGGTGCAGCCGGAAGTAGTCGCCGCCGCCATAACCTTGCTTGCCACTCGCTTCGCTCTGTCATCCGTCCACCCCCCCAGGTATGGTGAATTCGAGACTGGAAGGAGGAGCGCCGCCACCGCCACCAGCACTCTTTCCTTCACTTCTATCTTCTCCTTCTCTTCTCCTAACGCCCTTGTTGCTTCCGGCGGCCACTGGCTTAAGTGGCGGAGCGGGCTGCTTGCCTCCCTTCGCTTCCCTTCCCGCTGTGGCTGCGCTGCTCTCGCTCGCTCACTCTGGAAGCAGAGCCAGACAAAGGTTCCTCCCCGCGCGATATGCCTCTCAGCCGCGCGCTCCCTCGGCGCGACCGCAGCCGCCACCAGCACTCTCTTTCCTTCACCTGGGAAAAACGATGGGAGGGCAAGTCAAAACACCCCGTCCCCCCCATTTTCACCTTTGGAGGCTTCACGAAGGAGTGGCTTCGGGTGGGGTGATGAAAGCCGAGCTGGGATGGCTGCGCAGATCTTGCGGTGCTGAGGGCTAGGAAAGAGGGAAGAAGAGAAAAGGGAAGGAAGGAAGAAAGGAAGACCAGAGATGAAAGGAAGGAATGAAGGAAGACCAGGAAGGAAGACCAGAGATGAAAAAAAGGAAGGAAGGCCAGGAAGGAAGACCACAGATGAAAGGAAGGAAGGAAGGAAGGAAGGAAGGGAAAAAAGTGAGAGAGAAAGAAAGAAAAGAAAGAAAGACGTTAGGAAGGAAGGAAGGAAGGAAGGAAGGAAGGAAGGAAGGAAGGAAGGAAGGAAGGAAGGAAGGAAGACAGACAGACAGACAGAAAGAAAGAAAGAAAGAAAGAAAGAAAGAAAGAAAGAAAGAAAGAAAGAAAGAAAGAAAGAAAGAGAAAGAAAGAAAGAAAGAAAGAAAGAAAGAAAGAAAGAAAGAAAGAAAGAAAGAAAAAGGAGAAGTTAGGAAGGAAGGAAGGAAGGAAGAAGAAAGAAAGATGGTAGGTAGGAAGGAAGACAGACAGACAGACAGAAAGAAAGAAAGAAAGAAAGGAGGGAAAGAAAGAAAGAAAGAAAGAAAGAAAGAAAGAAAGAAAGAAAGAAAGAAAGAAAGAAAGAAAGAAAGAAAGAAAGAAAAAGATGGTAGGAAGGAAGGAAGACAGAAAGAAAAAGAAAGATGGTAGGAGGGGTAGTCTTATACGGCGAGTATATCCCAAACTCTATATTTTAACTGGAAAAGTTGGGGGTCGTCTTATATGCCCAGTCATGTTATACGCCGGAATATATGGTAGTCATTTAGTACAGCGTGTGTCCAGCAGAGGGCGCTGGTTTTCAACAAAATCATGTTTTACCTGTTTCTCAAGAAAGTTTTTACTTGTCACAGGTATGACATCTATATAATATACAGTAGGTATATAAAAACACTCTTGTATTCGAATGTAACATTGTGTCAAAATTTCAAAGCAATCGGTGAAGTACTTTCGGATATCTTAGATCATTCCCAAACGAACAGTTACATTTTTATTTATATAGATTTTTTTAGTTGTTCCGCTATAATTGTTGTAAATACTGTATTTTATAGTCTACGTTCAACAGCGAGATTTCAATTTTTTGATTACCTGTATCCTCCTTAGGAATTAAAGTTATAAGCGCCTCTGTCCAGGAATTTGGTATTTTCTCTCTTTCTAACATTTCATTATAAACCTCTAACATAATTTCTTCTAATGACTCTTGTAGCATTTTATATAATTCAGCGGGCATCCCATCCGGTCCTGGTATTTTATTATTTGTTTGTTTTTTGATTGCCCTTTTCATTTCTAAGACTGTTATCTTCCCGTTTAACATTTCTCTATTTTCTTCTGTTATATTAGGTAAAATTCTCTTTTATAAATAATTCCTAATGTCCTCTTCTTTAATGTTTTCTTGGCTATACAGTGTTCAAAAAAAATGTGAGCAATCCTTTTTTTGTCCTCTCTCTTATGACATATATTTCCCTGTTCGTCCTGTAATTGTTGTATCAATCTTTTTGTTTTCTCTTTCCTTAATTTATGGGCCAACCATCTGCCAGGTTTGTTTGCAGTTTCAAAATAGTTTTACTTTGCCATTGTTATATTCCTTGCCATTTCTTCTTGTTGGATTAAATTAAGTTTGTTTCGTTAGGTCCCAATTCTTTTATGATTTTATTATTCTGTGGCTCTTTTTGTAATGCCTTATCTATTTCTTTAATTTTATCTTGCAATTGTTTTTGTTTTTCCCACTTCTCTTTATTTCTTCTTGCCACATATGCTATTGATATCCCCAGGGCTGGATTCCCTCCGGTGCAGTCCGGTACTGCGCACCGGTAGCGGCCCGCTGGTGACATCACGGTGCGGTCGGTCCTGGTCCCTGGGCGCCGCTATCTTTTTTTATTTTTAAAAAAAGTTATATATTTTTTTCCTTCTGAGCATGCGCAGAAGCCGAGTTCCGGCACTGTGCATGCTGTCGCCATCTGTTTTTTGGCTTTGCAGGAGGAAGCAACTGGCAGCGAGGTAAGTTAGAACCCACCCTGAAGGCTTGCTAGGCCCAAAATGGGGTGTGGGGGGAGCGCCCCCCCCACACCCCTTTTGGCTCCCAGGGGCTATAGGAAGGCTTGCTAGGCCCAAAACAGGGCTCGGGGGGGGGTGTGGCGCAGGGTCCCAGCGCCAAAGCTCCCTTTGGGGAGAAGCAAAGGAGACCCTCTAGAGCACCGTCTCTGCCTCTTCCTTCTCTCTGCTAACACAAGTCGGAGAGGAAAAGGCAGTTTTCCTCTCAGAGCAGAGCAAGCCACACTCTTTCTTTCCACACATCAAAACAATCTTTGCTCTCGATCTGCTATTACCAAATTTCCCTTCACTTCGTTTCCCTTCATCTCAGGTGTGCCGTTTTCTCCTCTTCTCCTCCAAGATGTCACCACCTTTCAAAATCGCTCCGTCACCGCAAGTCCTCATTTGCAAAATTCCTTCACTCCGACACCCCGTCTCTTTCTTTCTCTTATCTCCACTCGGGAAACAGTCTCTGCTATTGATCCGCTATCACCAACTTCTTTGCTTCATTTCCTTTCGTCTCAGGTGTACCGTTTTTCCTTCTCCTCCTCCAAGATGTCGCCGCCTTTCAGAATCGCCCCGTCACCACAAATCCTCTTCACAAAATTCTTTCTTGCCGACACCAGCTCTCTTTCTTTCTCTTTATCTCTACTCAGAAAGACAATCTTTGCTATCGATCCGCTATCACCAAATTCTTATTAGCTTCGTTCTCTTTCGTCTCGGGTGCCTCAGTCTTTCAAAATCACTAAGTATCATCTTTACGGTGCTTCTCTTCCCAAAATACTCTTTCTGTCTTTTTATTTCCGCTTAGAAAAACCAGTCTCTTTTGCACGACATACAAATATTGCTCAGCTCACCCTTTTACGCGTTTTTTCCTCCCAATCTTTGACAGGTTGGTTCTTCCACTCCCACCGCCGGCTCGTCGCTTTCCGTTTCTCCTTGGAGACTTACTTCACACTAGTCAATTGCTAAACAATCCACAATTTCAGAGAAATAGTCTGTCTATTATTTTTCTTATCTCTTCAATTTCTCCGATTTCTCAAGCTGCTTGCCACTTTTCTCTTCCATAGCTGAAAGTTCGAGACCTCATGCCTCCAGAGCGGCCATGTAGGCCAAGATTCTTCATGCTGTTTATGAGAGTTCCTCAGGTCCCACGGGAGCCGCACTTCTCACGAAACCACCGAGAGAACCCCTCTTTTTCCTCGATCCCTGCAGGATCCGATTTGCCCCTAGGGGCTTCCAAAAACAAGAAAAAATCAGCTGAAACAAGCGGACCCCCGTTCGCTCCAGCCACTACAGCGTGATGTCACCGCCGGAAGTCCTCAAATAAACTACTTTCCTAGTCCCATCATTTAATGGACCAAATGTATCTAGTGCCAGATGACAATTTATGTTTCAGATGAGTAAATGAAGATAATGAGTATTATACTCTTGCAGAAGCAACTTCTACTTTGAAATATAGAGGTAAACCAAGAGGTTATCTCTGCTTTCTTGTGACATCCCACTCTCGGTTTAACTCCTGGGAATTATAACACCTGCCCTTCTAGAAATCCACGCATTGTTATTTGCAAGAATAGTAACACTGTCAGACTGTCAGCTTTTAAAAATCCTTGTAATGGTAGGAATATCATGTCTGAAGCATCTCCACCAATAAAAAATTTTAATAACTGATGTTCAGTTGGTTCCTTTCTTTGTTCTTTCTTTAACATTAGAAACCAGCTCAGTACAAGCAGTCCTTGCTTAGTGACAGTAATTGGGACTGGAATTTCCCTCACTAAGCAATGTGGTCATAAAGTGCAATGTTACATGATCAGGCTGCTTAGCAATGGCATCCCGGATGTCCCCAATTACTGTCATTAAGCAAGGATTTCATATATTTGGAACATCTGACTTCCTACCAACTTCTCCCTTGACTTTGCTTGTGGTAAGCCAGCAGGAAAGGTCACAAATTATGATCACACAATTGTGGGATGCTGTGCCAGTTATCAAGTGCCCAGGTCACAATCATGTGACTAAGGTGGTCCTGCGATATCTGTAACTCCTATTCAGCAGCGTTGTAAGTTTGAATGGTCACTGAATGAGTGTTGTTAAATGGGAATCACCTTTAACATCTTTGTTCAAATGCTCTAAAACACACTCGTTCCAATGGAGCTATCATGAAACAAGCAACATTTAGTCAGGAATGTTTAAGGACAATTAATGTTTATTTTCACTGAGATGCTCCTGGAGTTAAGTCAACATTGGTATCTGGAATGACATTAGGTCCTTCGCCATTTAAAATAGGATCCCATTGGTTAAAATCTTTAGAGAGACCTAGATAAGATAAATTCAAATCAGATGGCACATATAAATATATGAAAATATTGAATTGTATTCAGAGAAATTATGAATGTTTCTAAGTCACAATATATTAAAATTAAGCTAGCTTTGATGTTCCAAAACTGACATGCTGAAAACAGAAAAGTCATAGTGATAAATTTGGATGGCTGACTTCATCTAAACAGCATATTTTAAGTCTCTTAATTTATAAAATCTGGAAAGACCCCTTTTTAAACTGAGTTGCAAGGTCAATATTCTTTAAAATATTTTACTTGAAAAGTATATTCAACTTTTCAATAAAACTTCCAGAGGAGGTAGAAATTTGGACCAGTGATGGCAAACCTATGACACATGTGTCAAAGGTGACACACCACAACATTTGAATGACACACTAGCATTCACTGACACCCAACAGCAACTATTCTCAAAAGCACATCCCATTATCATGTGATTTTCGAAGGTTACATAGACTACGTGAGAATTGGGGTGTGCGCAGCCTCCAGATTCTGAAAGTGGTTTATAAGAGGAATGCTCTTGCACAGCCTCTGGAGTCTCTGAAAATCACATGAGCACAGGTTGTGCTTTCGCAGTGTTTTCAGAGGCCATAGAAGACCATTCTCTGAAGCCACTTAAACACCTTGTGTGAGCAAAGTTGCCTCAGGTAGGCTGCAGGGGTCTGTCAACAGAAAGAGAACAGAGCCTAAAGGTAAGTGGAACACAGCAGGTCTTGGGGATCACACACACAACGACTGCATTCTTTAAAATGAATAAATATGTAAAGAATTGTTTCTCTTTTTTGCGGTGTGTGTGTATATGAGCCATGTCCGCAGTCAAGTTAGGCAGGTTAGGATTTTTTTTTTTACATGCTGAGCCCAAAAGATTTTGCCATCGCTGTTATAAACAGCCCACCTTCCCTTAAGCTCTCAGAGCAGAGATACAGATGCTGTATGACTTTGACTCCCCATACTCCTCTTTTTGAAGTATGGTATTTTCAGTTACACTGACCACCAGGAGGTAGTCAGATGTAACCAGTTGGAAGTCATGCTAAACACCAAACTTGGGAGTATGACAATTTAGCATTTGCAGTTCTCTGCTCTGAGAGCTTAAGGAAAGGTGGACTGTATATATACCATTCTGACAGTCTCTGAGTCTAAACCACTGAGTATCAGAATTTGCATAGCTTCTAAAGATAGTGCACTGTATATAGTAGTCCTCTGAAGAGCAGTGGTCTACGAGCTCAATTTCCAGGAGAGGGTTCCAACTCCATAGAAAAACAATAAGGATGAAACTAATAATCTGATGCCTTCAGGTGGTCAATGTAATTGGACGATAAATCACACTTTTGGGATCCTTTGGGTCAGTTTTTTTCCTGATGACTGGGCAAGTCCCTGTGATTTTCTTGCAAAGATTTCAGAAATGGTTTGCCATTGCCCGCTTCCCAGGGCTGAGAGAAGGTGACTGGCTCAAGGTCACCCAGCTGGCTTTGTGCTTAAAAAGTAGGACACTCAGTCTCCTGGTTTTTAGCCTTAACCAGTACAACAAACTGTCTTTCTATCTGTCTGAGTGACTCTCTTTCTCTCGCTGAACTTGTAACATGCTCTATTTTATATGCATATATGTATTATATTTTCAGGTAGCTTTAGTGATCAAACACTAAAGTTGCATCAAATATTGTGATCCATCGGTGGAAAGATACTGTCTGTAACATATCCCCTTATCAACATGTAGTGATGCGGGTGTTAAAAAAGTTAAATATAAAAGCAATGCAGCAACTTACCCAAATGTTTTTGTAAGAAGGCCAGTGAAGCTTTGTTGCTGATATCAATAGCTGTTTGTGGATCTATATCTCCTTTCAGTTTAAATTTCTTCCCAATTTTGTTTCCGGTAAGGAATGTAAAGTCGGGAAAACTCTGATGTACTGATCCTCTGAAAAGAGCAAAAATGCATAAGGATAAGCCTAACAAGTAACCAAACAAGTATGCCCACAAGAGGGAATCTTTACAAACACTGCTGAAACACATGGAACCTAATTTAAATATTTTTGGTTCTGAAGATTTTTGTTTTCTTCTTTATGTGTTATCTCCACATGTTTGTCCCAAGGGGTTTGGTGATAGTGGTTAATGTTCTGTGTCTTTTATTTATTTTTTTCCAGTGGTAATAAGTTAGAATTGTTTATTATCATTATACTAAAAATACACTCAAAAACCTTTTCTTTGGAGATCAAAGGAATGCAACTACAATTGAAAAATGGGGTAAAACTCAGTTCCTGTTGAACAAATAGTATTCATGTTTGAATATTTAAATGAGATCATATAGATTATTTTAATCATGTATATAGCAAGGTTACACTAGTTAAGAGCTGTCCTACACAATATCTATATTCTGCTAAACTGCTGATCACTATCAGCAATATTGTAAATGAATCCAGAGACACACAGAGAGAAATGTCCACTTTTAAAACAGTGCAGAAGGAAAATTTGATCTCATTCAGAAAGGATGCTTTTCTAGGCCCATGGATGTGATTTTATTCCAATGGAAGTGCTAAAGGAAAATACTAATTGGTGGTTATTAGTCCTGGCCTCCTACTTGCATCACTGACTGAACAGCAAACATCCCAAAGGTCTGGGGTTTAGTTATAATAATCCCCATTTTAGAAAAGGGAATGAAGAAACCTCTGCCATATTAAGTTGCCATTAATCTGGTTTGAATAAGGAGGAATTGCAGAAAAGCAAGCAGGTTTTAGAAAAACATGCTCTATGGGTGATCAAGCATTAGAGGTACAGCATGTTGCTGAAATGTCTTCATGTAGACTTATTAAGTTTGCATTTGACTCAGCCCCAAAGAGTAATCTTTCAAGAAAGCCATCAGCAATCTTAACATATTGTGTATTTATTTATTTATTTATTTATTTAATTTTAGAGTTCTTCTATGCCGCCCTACTCCCTGGGGACTCAGGGCGGCGTACAGCATTTTAAAGAACTAAACAATAAAATTATTAAAAACAATTTTAAAAAAATTTAAAAAGGACATACAAAATCATGCATACATGGGGGAGACCTCAGATTTAAAGTTGTCTCAAAATCACCCCGCCTGCAGGAAGAACCATGTCTTAATGGCTTTTCGGAAGGCCAGCAGGGTGGGGATAATTCGGATCTCCGGGGGGGAGTTGGTTCCAGAGAACAGGGGCCCCTACAGAGAAGGCCCTCCCCCTAGGCCCCACCAGCCGGCATTGTTTGGCTGACGGGACCCGGAGGAGACCCACTCTGTGGGACCTAACCGGTCGAAGGGAAGTATGAGGTAGGATGCTGATATCCATTTGGAATAGAACACAGAATGTTAGAACATGGGCACAGACTTTAGTTATGACATAGTGGCATGCAGGCCCTAGTTATATAAGTTTTTATTTATTTATTAAATTTAAATATTTATTCAATATTAAATTTATATGCTGCCCATCTCACAATCAAGTGACTCTGGTTGCTTAGGCAAGAGAGTTGTCAGCCCTCCAAAGTAGGCAAAGAACCAGAACCAGCAAGGATTCCAGGAAGTCACCTTATTTATTTTTTAATTTTTTAAAAAAATTATGTCACCCATCTCTCCTACAAAGAGACTCTCACACTTTGTTGTAGGGTAGGAAACCAGAATCTTGAAAATCTGTCCCAGTTTCTTTGTTTTACACTTCCCTTTTCTCAAAATGAAAAAAAAATTTTTTTTCTGAAAGTTGTCCCTTCATGGTTCAATAATTCCTTTCCCCTTTCCAAGACCAGCTCTACATACTTTTCCAACAGCCCAAATCACCCAAATATGAATAGTATGTAATTAATGGTGCAGTTATATGTGACCAAATAAAGGATATGTTGCCTTGTATTTAACAGAGGATCCAGAAAGATTAACCTATACAGAATAATAAGAGTTTGAAGGGTTCTTGGAGTTCTTCTAGCCAAATCCCCTCCTCAAGCAGAAGACATAGGTATTATAGGTATAGGAGACCCTGTACCATTACATACCAGTACCATTATATCTACCTACACCATATTCCTGATCAATAAGAACACAGAAAGAATATTTAGACCTTGAAAGAGGAGTACTATAACAATATTTTCAGGATGGATAATCATGGAAAATTAATCCCAGGAAAAGAATCCCAGGCAGTCTGAGGAAGACCAATGAATTACCTTCACTGTTCAATCTTGGATGATGGGTTATGTAATCCAGGCTCCCTGTGGGATAACTAAAATTCAGAGGGCCCAATAACAATGTTCTGGGATTATCAAATTTTGCTTTTGTCAATATCATCTCTGGGATTTTGTCATATCTTAACCTTATGAGATTTTTACCATTTAAGATTTAATAATAATTTGGAACTCCACTTGCAGATGATATGGGTGCTTATCTCAGTTGCATCCAATTAGTTTTAAACTATATAAATTTAACTCTATAATCCCATGCCTCTTAACCCCATTCTAAAGAAATTAAGGCTACCGATATTTGACACTCACTCAATAGTTATCATTTTTCTTTCTCTGCCTTTGCAGTTAAGTTTCTTCATCTCTAGGATATTTGAAGCCCACTGGTATTTTTCTGAATTAATAAACAGCAATGGTTGGTGCACTTTGGGATATACTTCATCAGATAGGGGAAGCATCCACACATCAAGAGCAACACCGCATCTGTTCCAGAAAAAAAAGTTCTATAACATGCCAGTACCAGTTTGCACAAGGTTTTAATACAAGCTTTATCACATGTGCCTAACTTTGGACATATTAATGGAAGATCTAGCTCTCTAGAGAAGATTCTAATGCTGGGAAAGTTGGAAAGAAAGAGAAGAGGACAACCAGCATCAAGGTGGATAGACTCAATTACAGTGGTAATTACTACACTGCTGAAGATCCAGGTTAGGGACAGGTCATAATGGAGAAAATAAATCTATGCCATTGATAAAAACTGACAATGACTTGATGGCATATAATCAATCAAG
This sequence comes from Diadophis punctatus similis, assembly GCA_023053685.1. Lineage (NCBI taxonomy): Eukaryota > Metazoa > Chordata > Lepidosauria > Squamata > Dipsadidae > Diadophis > Diadophis punctatus. The sequence continues at coordinate 163,044,552 of JALIGW010000001.1, forward strand.
CAATCAATGTAATTCAATTGACAGAAGTCTTCTCTTGATATTATGCATAAGCCCTGACTTCCTTAACCTTTACAAATACAGGTAGTCCTCAACTTGCGACCATAATTGGAACTGGAATTTCCATTGCTGAGCAATATGATCATGAAGAATGATGTTATGTGACTGGATTGCTTAGCAATGGCAACCCCAACAGTCCCGTTGCCATTATAACTCCAGATACTAAGCAGAGGGAGTCCAAGGTAAGGAGGGTGAGGGTGACACAGGCGGGTAATAGAGGTCCTGGGAGCAGGTAGAGTTGAGGGGTGCTGCAGTGTGAAGATGCCTGTAGATGAGCAAGGAGAATTGAAGCACCCAACAATTGTAAGTTCAGATAAGCTGCCAAGTGCCCAACTCTTGATCATGTTACTACTGGGTGAGGGGTCTGAAATGGCCATACCTTTGGGGATGGATTGCTTAAGTGCTGTTGTTCAGGGCTGCCATAACTTCAACAAGTTATGGCAAATAGCCATATCTCAAGGACTATCTGCAAAACAAATATTACTGCAAAGAAAAACAGCAACTAGATCAACCTGATATGGTGTTTTTTTTTACTAGTTCTTACTTGAATCGTGTATCTTTGCTAAGTGTTTCTATGACTGTGGCAGCACCAAAAGAATGCCCCATTGCTGCTATCTTCTGTAAGTCAATAGAATCCTGAAAAAACAATGAAATTGAATGATATTACCTTTTGTTTTCAATCTGCTGATTCTATTTTAATTCATTCCATACTGAGGATCCTGATTCCTCTAAATCAGGGGTCTCAAACTCGCGGCCCGCGGGCCAACTGCGGCCCGCGGGACAATATTTTGCGGCCCCCCGCCTGGAAAAGCACTTAACCACCTTCCCTCCGGTACTTGAAGAAGATGAAGTCGCCGCTCTGAACGCACTTGGTGCAGGTCAGCCTCCGGCGGTGTTACACAGCGGGCAGCGCTCCACCGCCAAGTACAGTACCTCGGCGTCTCACCAGGGGGAGTAAGTGGCGGTGGAGCGCTGCCCGCTGTGTAACACCGCCGGACGCTGACCTGCACCAAGTGCGTTCAGAGCGGCGACTTCATCTTCTTCGATGGGAGGGACACGGAGAGGCAAGTACCAGCCTGTCAGTCACGCTCTCCACGCCTCACTTTTTTTCTTCTCTTTCCCGTTCAGGCGACAGGACGTTCTGCCATTGGAGGCCCTGCATGGGAGGAGGAGACGCAGGGGTTTCTCAATGGGCGTCTCCTTCTCCCTGGCTGTGTTGTGATCCAATCACATCAAAGAGTGTCACAGACAAGGAGTTTTTTCTTCCTGGCTGTGACTCTCACTGTGATTGGATTGAGGCACATGGAGAAGGAGACGCCCATTGAGAAACCCCGGCGTCTCTTCCTCCTTGATGCTCAGTATTAGCATACAGGGCAAGAAATATACAGGGGGGCACAGCAGAGTGGAGGAGTGCTATTTTTATAAACCAGACAGGTGCGTGCCCACCCTAAAGGCATTTGGCTACTCCTGTGAGTAAAAATCAGGTCCTCTTTAATGTTGCCGAAGGTCATGCTAGGCAGCTAGGGGGAATAGGAAACTCTATTTCCGCTCATCCAGAGCACCTTGTGCTGAAGTGGGTATCTCAAGGCACCATAGGCCTAAGTTTTTGGTACGCAGCCCCAAATATGTCTTGCTCAAAGCCTGCAGTGAAGAGAAAGGTTGATGATGAGCACAGACAATTTCAGGAAAAGTGGGAAAAGCAATATTTCTTTATTGAGCACAAGGGCATCCCAACTTGTCTTATTTGCACAGAGAAAGTTGCAGTGCCCAAAGAATACAATTTGAAGCGTCATTACACAACTAGACATGCTGAGGAGTATGCAAAGTACCAGGAAGATGAGAGAGCCAACCAGGTTGCTAAACTTAAGACATGTCTGCTGAGGCAACAAGATTTCTTTAAGAAAGCAACCAAAGAGAATGATGCAGCAGTCGAAGCCAGCTACGTAGTTAGTATAATGATTGCTAAAGCAGGAAAGTCATTTAAAGAAGGGGAATTTATAAAAAAGTGCATGTTACAGGCTGCAAGTATTATCTCTCCAGAAAAGAAAGGTCAGTTTAGCAACATCAGCCTTTCTTCCAACACCGTGGCAGAGCGCATTTCTGACCTTTCAAGTGACATTTATGATCAACTGTGTGAGAAAATAAAATGTTTCAGTGTATACTCAGTCGCTCTTGATGAGACCACAGACATCACCGACACTGCCCAGCTTGCAATCTATGTCCGGGGTGTTGATGACAATTTTGAAGTCACAGAGGAGTTGCTCTCACTAGTTCCAATGCATGGCCAGACCACCGCCCAAGAGATATTTCACCAGCTGTGTGATGCTTTTCAGAATGCTGGTTTGCCTTGGAGGAAGTTTGTCGGAATAACAACTGATGGAGCGCCATCAATGATCGGGAGGAAAAAAGGACTGGTGGCACTTGTTAATAAAAAAAAGAAAGAGGAAGGTTTAGAGGAGGTCATTGCTCTGCACTGCATTATTCATCAGCAGGCCCTTTGCAGCAAATGCCTGAAGTTTGACAACGTGATGTCTTTCGTTGTGAAATGCATCAACCAAATCAGATCCAGGGGCTTAAAACACAGAATGTTTCGTGCTTTTTTAGAGGAAATAGAGTCAGAATATGGGGATGTGCTCTACTTTACCGAGGTGCGTTGGCTCAGCAGGGGAAACGTATTGAAGAGATTTTTTGAGTTGAGAGTGGAAGTGAAAGCTTTTATGGAGAAAGATGGGGCTTCTGTTCCTTTGCTAAGTGATCCAAAATGGCTCATGGACTTAGCTTTTTTGGTTGATATCACACATGAGCTTAATGTACTGAATAAGAGGTTACAAGGCCAGGGGCAACTTGTCAGTGCTGCCTATGACAGCGTGAGAGCGTTCTCTACAAAACTTATATTGTGGAAAGACCAGCTTTCTCAAACAAACCTTTGCCATTTCCCAGCATGCAAGTCACTCATTGATTCAGGCACACTATTCAGTCATGAGGAGTATGTGGATGTCATTTTGAGGCTACAGGAGGAATTTGATCATAGATTTGCAGACTTCAAGAGACACAGAGCCACATTTCAAATTTTTGCAGACCCCTTCTCCTTTGATGTGCAAGATGCCCCTCCAGTGTTTCAAATAGAGCTCATTGACCTGCAGTGTAACTCTGAACTCAAAGCCAAGTTTAGGGATGTGAGTGGAAAAGCAGCCAAACTTGGGCAATTTTTAAGAGAATTGCCCCCCAGCTTCCCTGAGCTTTCCCGAATGTTCAAGCAGACCATGTGTCTTTTTGGGAGCACATACTTGTGCGAAAAGCTCTTCTCTACCTTGAACTTCAATAAGTCAAAGTACAGGTCTAGAATTACTGATGCTCATCTTCAAGCTGTGCTGAGGGTCTCAACTGCTTCCTCACTTACGCCAAATGTGGCTCGGCTATGCAAGAGTAAGCGCTGTCAGATCTCTAGCAGCAAGAAGTAGGCAGATAAAGCCATGTTCAAACAGTTTATGTCCATTCATGTTCTAAAAGTTAAATGTTAAAGAACTGTTAATAAAGACATTTGAATCTGAATAATGATATTTTGTAAGCGCATTTTTTGTGGAAAACTTGATGCGGCCCAGCCTTACTCAGAATCTACCTCCAGCGGCCCCCAGGTAAATTGAGTTTGAGACCCCTGCTCTAAATCAAGAATTGACTTAGTGCCCTCTGACTGTTTTAGACATCAGTCACTACATCTTTTGCCAAATTTAAACTGCTGCAGATGATTAGCATGAAGGGATGTCCATCCCAGTTTCTTAACCATGTTCAGAAAATTCTTTAACAGTAAGCCTACCATGTGACACTATTTCTGGATAACGTACACAGGAATAAAAAGATCACAAACCTTTGTTTTAAATAGTGATTAGAACTAACTGGAAATGGTGAATATTCTGAACAGCCTTATTAAAGAGCTTCATATGATAGAGTAAAACACATATACCCTGTTTCCCCCAAAATAAGACCTCCCCTGATAATAAGTCCAATCGGGCTTTTGAGTGCATGGCAATAAGGCCAAGCACTTATTTCAGGGTTCAAAAAAATATAAGACAGGGTCTTATTTTCGGGAAAACATGGTAGATTAATACCAGGGATATAGTAGATCTGCTGCAAAGAATTAGATGAGCAGCAGTAAGATCTTGGACTTAGATCTATGTTCAGGTCTGTCTATGTTCAGGTGACTCTACTTTAGGGCTTCACTTGAACACAGAATTCACTGGGTGCCTCAAGAGACTCTCGGATAAATGAATTAATATGTTTTAACATGTAAGAAAGCAGATGGCATAGGAAGATGGGTGCCATGTGAGAAACCCCAGCTGTAACACATATCTTAGTGAAAGTAGGAAAAAGCAGGCTCGTCAATGAAGTGTTGAAGCAAATGCTTTTCATCTAATCAGTCTCTCTTAAGGAAACTCTTGAAGGATACACTTTGCTTAGAAAGGTAAGCAGCACTGCACTTTTTTTTAGAAGCAATCATGGATTTATATTGCTTTACCACAAATTAACAAGTCTAAGCATTATTCAGTTACCTCAAAAGAAATACATATTAAAAGGGCAATTATTATATTAATAGTTATCTGTTTGATTTTTTGGTACTATCTGAACTTTTAGAGAAACACAAAATCAGATTCATCCAATATCACAATGGTATAAAAACAAAGGTTTAACTGTTCTACAATAGCACTTCAGCAAACAAAGTGCCAGTCTGAAATACATAATGCAATGTATCAAATTATGAATTTCCAATTAGCAAGGGGAATCTTCTACCTCATTTACCTTTAAAAGACTCCAGTTGAAATCTAAAGGCAAAATGTTCTTAGTGGGAATTCCAGAATTAATTTCAAGCAAAAGATCAAGAGCTCTAATGCATTCATCTGCCCTTTTCTTTACCTACATGAAGAGGAGACAAAAGCCACTTTTAGTATATGACTTAGCAATCTGAAAAAAAAATGCCTGTGTATCTATGGCTTCTATCTATGTTATAAAATGTGCGATTAGGATTTTTCTAAGATAGGGGTTTACCTTTAAAGGGGGCACTAATTAGGCCATAGGTTATTTTAGGTCTCATTTTGGAATGAAAAATTCCTTGGTCACCTTATGCTGTATGCTGAGAGAATGTGGTAAATGTGACCATGTTGCTTCCCTTATATCTTTCAATGCTTTTTTAATACCATCAACCTCTGGGGTGCATAAGATTTTGGGTTACATGGCTCTGCTCCTATGTTGACGGTCAATTGCAGAAGCAGATGTTGAGGGATATTTACTTCAATCCTTTACTGTTATGCTACATCATTCCTCAAGATTCGTGCCATAGTAACTATCGAGTTTTGAGTCATCATCCACTGGATTTTAAAAGTGATAAATTGGATGGCACTATCATATCTACTTCAGTTATAGAGTGTATGACTTAAAAATGATTTAAAATATAGGGGCTCCTGAGACTGAATCAATGATGCTTCAGTAATGCACTAGGGTTTAGAAGATTTGCATGAATACCTGTTGCCGCCTCACCGAATGTTCATTTTCATCTGGTTTTAATTTCCTATAGAACATCCACTCCTTGTCAAATGCTGGGGGTTTTCTTTTGCCTCCTATGGTGGGGTTTTCTTTATAGTAATATGTAGCTGAAGAGGACTGGTCTCTAATGGAAAAAAACACTCTATCTGTACTTTGAGACAGCAATATTTTCCCCCCTCAAAGCTCATACTAGACTAAAGAAACTATTCAATGAATTTATACACACAGATTAAAATGGTTTTTACCTAAGAGACAGATTAGAGATAATATGAGAATAATTTTGGAATATTATGAAGAACATCCTGAAAAACAGATGGCGTTGATGTTTCTTGATGCGCAGAAGGCTTTTGATAATGTGAATTGGCAATTTATGATAAGACAACTGCAAACTATGGACTTTGGGGAAAGATTTGTAAACATGATTAAAACAATTTATCATGAACAATCAGCAAAAGTGATAATAAATGGAGATATGACGGAGAAGGTAAACATTATGAAAGGTACAAGACAGGAATGTCCTCTGTCCCCATTATTATTTGTTTTGACATTGGAGGTATTGAATAGAAATATAAGACAAAATGAGGAGATAAAAGGTATGAGAATTAAGAGAGAAGAATGTAAACTGCAGGCATTTGCAGATGACTTGATGTTTATTTTAGAGGAGCCATTAGAAACAGGACCAAAATTAATGGAACAAATAGAAGAATATGGAGAAGTGGTAGGGTTGAAAGTTAATAGAGATAAAATGAAAATATTGGTGAAAAATATTATGGAGAAACAGAAAAGGGAACTTATGCGGAAAATAGACATTCAAATTACTAAAAAGGTAAGATATTTAGGAGTATATTTAACAGCAAGGTGTATAACGATTAAGGAAGACAATTATTATAAATTGAGAAGACAAACGGAAACGGATTTGGAGAGATGGAAGAATTTACAACTATCATTAATGGGTAGAATAGCTATAATTAAGATGAATATATTACCGAGATTGTTGTTTTTATTTCAAACGATACCGATAAAATTAGAGACAAAATATTTTCAAAATTTTAATAAAATAATAATGAAATATTTATGGCAAGGCAAAAAAGCGAGAATCAATATAAAAATGCTTCAAGATGCAAGACTCAGAGGAGGGTTTGGACTCCCAAACTGGGAATTATACTATCAGGCAGCAGCATTATCACGGATGAAGGAATGGATTGTACTAAGAAACACAAGGCTATTAACACTGGAGGGACATGATTTACAATTGAGTTGGCATGCGTTTTTATGGTACTGGAAGATTAAAATACATAGTTACTTTCAAAGACATTATATAAGAAATGCACTATTATTAATATGGGAAAAAGTGAGAGAGAAAGACTACTTGAAAATACCAACATGGCTTTCGACAATGGAAGCATTAATACACCCAAACAGGATTAGCACAGGAAACATCATTAGATACAAAGACATTTTATCAGAGAAGGGGGAATTGAAAGGGAAACAAGAACTAGAAGAACAAGGGATTGATATGGCTTGGTATACACAATTGCAAATACAAGCGAGATGTGAAAAAGATGCTAAATTATATGGTTTTTACTTGGAGATGACAGAATTTGATGAAATACTCACAGGAACAGAGGTTTGAATGATTAAAAAATTGTATCGTTATTTACTTAGCGTTAAATTAGAGGAAGAGCAAGTAAAAGAAACAATGATAACATGGGCAAAAAAATTTGGATGCACGATAGATTTGGATAAATGGCAGCAATTATGGGAAAGAAACTATAAATTAATAATGGCAACAGCATAGAACGAGAATTTGTATAAAATGTTTTATAGATGGCATATGTCACCGGAAAGGTTAGCAAAAATGTTTAAGGATAAATCAATTAAATGTTGGAAATGCCACCAGGCACTGGGATCGTATTATCATATGTGGTGGATATGTGCAGAAGCGATAAATTATTGGGCACAAATTCGAATGTGGTTAGAAAAGATGACACAGCAACATATTGATTTGAAACTAGAACTGTTTTTGTTGGGTATTTTGTCAGAGAAATATACCGTATTTTTCGGAGTATAGGACGCACCGGAATATAGGACGCACCTTAATTTTGGGGGAGCAAAACAAGAAAAAAAACAATTCTGCCATACCTAGCATTCAATACTTTAGCAAGTGACTGTGGTATGCCCCCCTCCTCTCTCTCTCTCTCTCTCTCTCTCTCTCTCTCTCTCTCTCTCTCTCTCTCTCTCTCTTCCCCTTCCCCTCCCTCTCCCTCCCCCCCCCTCTCCCTCCCTCCCTCTCTTTGAAATAAATCTGCTGGCTTTGGTGGGGTTTCTATGGACACCCCACCGTTTGCCCTGTTTTTGGAATGGGGAGAAAAGTGATTGTAGAAGCAAAAAAAGAGCATTGCGTTTCAGGCTGCAGCCCGAAAACACTTCCCTCCCCGATTCCAAAATTGGAGGAAGGAGTTTTTGCACGCCGCTCAGGGCATTGCATTGCAGCCCCTACTGCCGCAGGGGTCTCTGCCTGAGAAGGACCCTCAATCAGCCATCTCCAGGGAGCCACCCCCGTCCTCAGGAGGCAGCAGCCCCTTTAAGAGTGAAGGAGCTTTTTTATTTTTTATTTCCCTCCTTCCAGCCTGAGCCGGCCGATCGCAAGCCTGCCGGCAATGACAGCGCGCCGCAGACGTTCGTGGAGGGGGGTGGTGATCGCTTGCCACCGCCGAGCAGGTATGTGAGTTGCCCGGGGGAAGCTGCAGAGCTGAAGAAGCCTCCACCCATCTGCCAGCTCGTCACTCAGCCTGGGGAGGAAAGCGTTTTCAGGCTCCGCAGCTTCCTTGGGGCAGCAGCAGGACAAGGACCCTCCAATCCGAGGCGCGGCTGACCCCTGGGCGACTCGCATACCTGCGCGGCGGCGGCGGTGGCAAGCGTTCACCTCCCCCCTCCCCTCCACGAACGTCTGCGGCAAAAAAGAGCATCGCGTTTCCGGTGCCGCCTGAAAACGCTTTCCTCCCCAGGCTGAGTGGCGGGCTGGCAGGTGGGGGGGTGGGGGCTACATTCAAAGTATAAGACGCACCCAGTTTTTGACCCTCTTTTTGGGAGTAAAAAGGTGCGTCCTATACTCCAAAAAATACGGTAGTAAAGAAAATGTATATTTAATTATTCATGTAATAACTGCAGCTAGAATTGTATTTAGGCAAAATTGGAAAGCGGAAAAAATCCCTACAAAGGGAGAGATAATTAAGAAAATATTAGAATGTGCAGAAATGAATAGATTAACAATGGCAATTAAAGGAAAAGAAGAAACGGAGTATTATAAGATATGGGAGTGTTTTTATCATTGGATAGAGAATGAATATAGATTAAAGGAGATATGAAATTAAATAAAGCAACAAGGAAAATGTTTTGATAGAAAATAAGTTAAATTGAAATGTAAAAATAGAGCTGTATAAAGATTAAGAACAGGGTGATAAATGTAAAAATGTTGACACAAAAAATTGTTCCCAGATGACACACTGATGGATTGATGATGTAATGTTTGTTGGGAAAAAATAAAAAACTTTTATTAAAAAAAAGCTCATACAATGACATAAATGTTTAAAATAAATGTTGTATTAATAAATATATTAGAACTCATTCCTAATTTAGCACCAGAATATAACATTAAAGAAAGCTTGGTATATAAAAGGTAAAGATTACTAAGATTAATATGTACAGATGGCTAAAGAATGAGTTTACATCTAAAAAACCCTCCCTTTTTACAACACTGTAACTTCTTAATTCGGAGTAGAGTTGAGGCAACTGGATGGAGCTAACTGTTTACTGGCCGGATGTCCTTCCTGAAACCATTCTGAATTCACAGCAGATATGTTTTCTTTGCACCTCTCAACCTTCTGAGTGGGAGGCAAGCGTCTTCGCCATTAGGCCACCACCCCATTCCAGTTTACATCTGAAACATTACCGTTTTAATTAATAGACTGACTTAGCAATTGATAAAAGGAGTTGAGAATTTCTGAATGTGTGAAAGACTATGTTTTGATAGTGTTAAGAGTGAATTTTGGGGGGAAATTTATAATCAATTCTTTATTTTAGGGTTATGATTTGGTCCTGTAAATAAACGCAATAATTCTAATTTTGGAGAGCATTCAATTGTTTGCCTAGTGATGATATTTATCTCCACAGGAAAATCAACTGTGATCATAAATATTATAATTTGCCCATCATCCCTAAGCATTGTAAAAGCCTGTCTGTCTAGTGGTTAAGGCAGCTTGAAAGAAAGAGACCTTGAGTTCTAGTTCCACCACCCAGCTGGATGACTTTGGGCCACTCAGTCTCTCTCAGTCCAAACTACCTCACAAAGTTGTTGTTGTTGAGGAGAAAATAGGGGAAGAAGGAGTATTAAGTATGCTTGCTACCTTGAGTTATTTATAAAAATAATAAAGGTAAAATATAAACAAATAAACAAACAAATTAAAATTAGTTAAGAGGCTCAGCATCAGCCCATAGGCAACTGAATCACTACAGTTATTATTCCACAGTGGATCTTGGTGATTGGTTGAGTGAAATTCTTTGGTATTCTCAGTTTATAATAATAAATACAAAAATCTAATAAATACAAAGTCCTTTATTAGATTCTACCTACATATTTCTACCTCAGTCAATTAAAAATTGAGATATAAGCATACCTATGCTCCACAGAAGCAACAACAAACCCCCGAGATGCCATTTCAATGCCAATTGCAGAATACACCGTCCTAGTGAAATAAATACAAGTTTGCAAATTAAGTCAGTCTTTTAAATCATTTGCACGCTACATCTCCTTTCTTACTATTGACATAGGGCATTATACATAAACAGTCTCAATTCCTAGATCTTTTAAAAGATTAAACATGTCCTCATCCACATATTTATATGGTAAAATGTATAAAGATGAAAAAATGAAAGAGAATGGATCGGGGAAATATACATATGTTGAAGAGCATTCTGCCAGTCTTCCAGTTTCCAGTGGGAAATATTTCTTAATCTTGCCCGTAGTCACAAAACCCAAAAGAGGCCAAGGGAGCTTTAAGGCTGTTTGTTTCCCCTCCCCAGAATCTATTCACATCCATAAACAATTAGGGGCATGGAAAATGTACTGCTGCAAAACATTACCTGGGTCAGCAGGTAACTAGAAATGTGACAATAAAGTGGAGAGTGTGTTGGATGGTAAATATTGGGGAGGAGTTGGATGATGAAAAAAAAAACTGCCCAGAGCCATTTTGTAGGGCAGATGGGTGACATAAAAGTTTAATAAATAAGATATACTGGTATATATAAAGCTGTTATGAAGAGAATGCAACATGGGAATTGTACAGATAGACAAGCCTGAGAGAATTCCAGTTTAACAATCAGAAAAACAAAGGCTAAAGCTTATGAACTGCCCCAATTACAGGTGCATGAATAAACACGGGACAGCTCACTCATGGCCAAAAACTAGAAGCTCTAGTTTCATCTGGGTTCCTCCAGGTATGTCTGACCACAGCTAATGTAGTCAGCATGGCCAAAGGCTGCTCTTGGTATGGAATTATGTTAGTTTTGATTATAACCATCTTCATCATCTTAATTATCATCTTCCAAACTATCAATATTAATATTACAGCTTTGAAATGGTTAAATAACATGTAAGAAAAAGCCTCATGGAACTTATTTCAGGAGATATTTTAATTTATTTTTTTATTTCTTGTGAAACTCATATGCTGCCCATTTTGCAATATTTCTGACTGATGACCAGTGGTGGGATTGAAAAAGTTTAGCAACCGGTTCGCTGCCCGGTTGCTGGGTGGGCATGGCCATGGGGGAGTGGCCTACTTGGCCTCCTGTGTTTTTACCCTCCCCAGACTCCAGAGGCTTTCTCCGAGCCTCCAGGAGGGCGAAAACAGCCTCTCCCTGAGCACCGGAGGCCCTCGTTTCCAGACTTCTGGTACTTCCGGTAGGCCCGTTTTTCACCCTCCCAGAGCCTCCGCGTGGTCCCTGCACTTACCTCGCATCCAAAATGGGCCGCGTGCAGACTCCTGGGAGGGGCAGGATGGGTGGGGTCAGCCAGTCCTTGGAACAACCGGTTTGGCGAACCAGATTAAAATTAACATCTGGTTCACCCGAACTGATCTGAACCAGCTGAATCCCACTCCTGCTGATGACATATATAGGGTGAAGCCATGCCAGAAAAAAAATGAGGATATCATACTGGACTTTCTTGAATGAATGCAAGCATACATGGTAAACCTGACTTGCTTTTTCAGAGATATCAGATATGTAAAAAGGCAGTATTACCTAAATCCTCCCAGTCCATGGGAAAAAATAATTAAGGGATATTGTTCTCCAGTCTTGAATTCGGCATTCCACTTTGTAGGAGATGTAATTGAGCCTAAACAGAAGAAAGCAAATCTTGTTACTTTTTCTGATTTTTTTTTATGATTTCACTAGACTGAAATTGAACTCATTTTTAAATCTGCACTTCATCCTTAAGCTAGCTTTTAAAGAATAACTCAAGATAAACTTAATGCAAAATGTTAAAATGTTTAATCCCGAATGACACTCTCGCCATATAAATATATTTTAGAAAGTTCTTTTCAGAAAAATGGTAGTACAAATTGTTCTTATGCTGTGTACTAACTAATCACGTGATTGCCATTTTAGCATTCACAAAGTTTGGAATCATTGAAATTGAACACAATAAAGCAATCTAAGCTCAACTTCCTCTGTGGGACATAATTGGAACTGAATAAAAAATATTGCCACTTTGGACCCAAAGAGTTCATAAATAAGCTTTAGCAATTTGTCTAGATTCTTATGGGTCATAAAAAAGTACAGTACGCTTTGCCTTAAACTACTGTACCTTGGAATAGTTTTTGGGATTTGTTTCTAACTTTCACTGTATCTTTTTCTATCCAAATCAACTTTGGATGGGACTGGGATAAAAGTGATTTTATATAGCTTTCATAGTGTTGTAACATTCTTTTACAAATAGAGGTAGTCCTCGACTTATAGCCACAATTGAACCCAAAATGTATGTTGCTAAGCGAGGCAGTATTTAAGTGAATTTTGCCCCATTTTATAACCTTTCTTACCACAGTTGTTAAGTGAATCACTGTAATTGTTAAGTTAGTAACGTGGTTGTTAAGTGAAACTGGCTTCCCCATTGACTTTGCTTATCAGAAGGTTGCAAAAGGTGATCACTTGACCCCGGGACACTGCAACTGTCATAAACATGGTCAGTGGACAAGTGTCTGAATTTTGATTATGTGACCATGGAGATGCTGCAATGGTCATGTGTGAAAAATGACCCTGTCACTTTTTTCAGTGCCGTTGTAATGGTCTCTAAATGAACTGTTGTAAATCGAGGACTATAAGTAACAAGCAGCTAAAGTCTCAATGTATAAGAATCTATTTCTAATAGCATTAATCAGAATATTGCTAGTATCTACATAATAACTTTTCTAATCAGATTTAGAAAATGCATACACTTGAGAGTGGGAGACTGAAAACATTTCTGCACAAGAATATGCTCATAATGGACTGGTGCTATAATTCATAACCCCTCTGAAACTTACCAAAATAATGTGCTAGAATGAACTCCCCTACTATCCAATACATGTTAAGAAAACGAGAGAGTCCTTTATAATATTCTTTATTGGGAATCCATTTTGTAGCTTCATAATTGATATCATTTTGGGAAGGATAATACAGACGCAAAAAAATCCCCTAGTATAAAATAATAAAAGTCATTATTGAAAGCTGTTTCTAAATGTTAATTTTTTTTAAAAAAAAAGCATGAATTAATAAGAAGTGATGTACCCTTAATTCAACTTATTTTAAACATTGACAAGTGACAAAAATTTGCTTAAAAGTAGTGTTTCAAATTGAAATAGTTTTTTTTAAGTATTCATGTTGGCTATAACCAAAGTAGAATTTGGATGGTATCATTATCTGCATCTGCTGATTTATGGTATCAGCACAGTCAAATGGTGAAACTTTACACTTCATTGCAGTCTGGAATTCTATATCTACTCTATACACAGAAAATTTGTTTATCACAAACAACTTGAAATACCTTTTTATATCCCATTATTTTTATATCTCATTATTATATCCCATTATTGTAGTATTCCCATGATAAAAAGTATCCCTTTTTATATCCCATTATTACAATAGTCTTAAAATTGGCTTGGATAGATTTTTATATTTATTTTGTAATGAGTGAAAAAAGCAAATGAACACCTTCTTCCTTATTTCTATGGTAGCAAAATGAATGAGAGATGTGAATGAATCCAAAACATGGATTTGTTATGGAGGTTTTCCATAAAAGCTTTTTAAATGAAAGCCAGGTTCTTTTTACAATTATAAAAAGAAAAGAGAATAACAACAATAAGCCACCTAGAGGTATCTCAGCAAGATGAGCGACATAGAAATGTAATAAATAAATAAAGCTAAGTATTTGTGTAGCAAGTTAGACTTCTGAATGGGACGATAGAGGGCTTGTATCATGAGTGGTTCAAAATACATAATGCATAACTGACAGGGGAGGAATGGAGAAACTGATTGGCACAAATACCTTGGTGCCACCCGCTTTGTTTGGAAATAATATTCTGCCAGTTACCTGACTGCAGTAACTAATAAAACTTCTACCCTGAAAACAATAATGTTATTGTTGTTGTTGTTGTTGTTGTTGCTGCTGCTGCTGTTGTTATTGTTATTGTTGTTGTTGTTATTATTATTATTATTATTATTATTATTATTATTATTATTATTATTATTATTATTATTATTATTATTATTATTATTATTATTATTATTATTATTATTATTGGCAGTTATAACTACCTGAATACCATTGCCAGTCATGAGGTCTGTACATCCCACAGAATAAGGGCCTTTCCCTTCAGGAATTCCCATGCTCGTTTGCTTTAACTTTTGCAGACAAACCTGAAAAACAAGGAAATGGATAAAAGTATGGGAATTATACTAAGTTAAACAATGCAACAACAAAGTTAAATATTACAATGGGTTTGTCCAGATGAGAAACACACTGAAAATTCAACAGAGGGAAATGAGACAATGGGACGATAGTGGGCTTGTATCATGAGTGGTTCAAAATACATAATGCATAACTGACAGGGGAGGATGCTATTAAATATTGCTACCATCATCTTTCCCCAGCTAATCTCTACAGTAACAAAGGAAGGGAAGGAAGTAATAAACATATGCATATTATAATAGTTCCTTACAAAGGTTTTCTGCATCAGTAATAATATATACTAGAGGAAGAGATAAGAAATGTATAAAGTAGTTGGCATATTATGGACCAAAATGAACAAATAGTAAAAAAAATGTCCTTGATCTACTATATCTATAGCACCGCGGGAAAAACACTTTGTACAATCAAAAATCTCTAATGAAACTATTGATTTAATGAAAACATAAATAATTGCTGAAAGCAGGTGGTCAGTCTACACAACATACCAGCAAACTACTCGAGATGTGTTAGAGAAGAAAAAATACCCGATGCATGGAAAAATGCTGAAGTGATTCTTATACACAAGAAAAGGGCTCAAGAAGATTTAAAGAACTGTCACCCAATAAGCCTTTAAAGTCATCTACCATGTTTTCATCAAGATAATAGCAAAAAGAACATTGAGAACATTAAATGATGCCCAGCCAAAGGAGCAGGCAGGATTCAGAAGTGGTTACAGCTCAATGGATCATATCCAGTGTGAATCAAATGCCTTTTTGTAGTCAATGAAAACCATGCACAGAGGCATGCTGTACTCATTGTGCCTTTCAATGACTTGCTGAGCAACCTGGATATGATTATTTATTTTTCTTAACACTGGAAGTACTAACTAGAAACATCAGGCAAGATGAGCAAATCAAAGGAATGGAAATCAAAAGAGAAAAGTACAAATTACAAGCTTTTGCAGACGATTTAGTTTTTATCTTAGAGAAACCATTAGAATCAGACCCGAGACTCATAGAGAAATTAGAGGAATATGGAGAGGTTGCTGGAATAAAAACAAATAAGGAAAAAGCCAAAATGATAGTTAAAAATATTATAAATAAACAGAGGGATGAATTAATAAAGAAAATGAATATCCAGATAGTGAAAAAGTGAAATACCTAGGAATCTATCTAACAGTAAGATGTATAACAATCAAAGTGGACAACTATACAGAATTAATCAAATCAAATTAAACTGCATATGGAGAGATGGAAAAGTTTGCAACTTTCCATGATGGGTAGAATAGCTGCAGTAAAGATGAACATACTGCCGAAGATACCTTTTTTATTCCAAACACATTGTTAGCAGTGTGGGACAAAATTAAACAACAAAAACCAGTCTGGCTCTCCACCTTAGAAGCATTGAAACACCCAAATCTTATAAATATGGAAAAAATTGTTTCTTATAAGGATATATTAAATGAGAATGGTGAATTGAAAACCAGATTAGAACTAAAAGACCAAGGGGTGGAATTAGAGTGGTGGTTGTACCTGCAGATATATCGTGTTATGTGAAAGATGTGAAAACATGGGGTTTTTATAGAGAACTAACAACATTGGACAAGATATTAGTGAGAGGACTGATGACAAATTGATAAGGATACTATACAATTATTTATTAAATTATAAAATGGAAGAAGAACAAGTTAAAGAGACTATGATAGTATAGGCTACATAATTTTGGATATAATATAGATTTGGATAAATGGCAAAAGCTTTGGGAGAGAAATCAGAAACTGACAATGGCCACATCATACAAGAAAAATCTCTATAAAATGTTCTATAGATGGCATCCGCCCTGGCAAGATTGACCAAAATGTTTAGCAATATGTCCCCAAACTGTTGGAAATGTAAACAAATACCTGGCACATATTATCACATGTGGTGGACCTGTATAAAGGCAAGGATATTTTGGATACAAATTCATATGTGGTTAGAAAAAATGACCAGACAACATATAGAGTTTAAGCCAGAATTATTTTTATTAGACATTATATCAGATGGTTATAATAAAGGAACAATATATCTAATATTACACATCTTGACCGATGCAAGAATTGTTTATCTACAGCAGTGGAAGAGCGAAAACACTACTTCAGAGGAGGAGACGATAAGGAAAATACTAGTCTGTGCAGAAATGGACAGACTAACGCTAAAAATAAAAGATAGTGATACAGAATACTATGTTACATGGAATAGATTCTATCAATGATTAGAAACACAATATAGAAGTTGGAATGCAAAAGAATCAGGTTAGGTGGACATGGAAAGTGATACTATGTAGGTATTAGAATGTAGGTATTAGAATGATAAGTTGACATTCTAGAATATGATGGTCAGAAATAACTGTACAACACTAGCACTGTTTAAAATTATATATATACACACACACATTTGATTCAGTATTCCAGCAAGCAATAATCAGTGCATTACTCAACCAGAGCATAGACACTGCTTTCATAAAGTTACTACAATCAATATATGAAAAAGCAAGGGTGACAATTTGCCTTAATTATCTTAAAGTGGAATCTTAAAGTGGAAATCAACATAAAACGAGGTGTACGACAAGGTGACACAATATCATCTATCCATTTCTCAGTCTGCCTTGAAGAAGTATTTCGCAAACTAAACTGGACAAAAGATAGAATAAAAATCAATGGCACTTATTTAAATCACTTAAGGTTAGCAGATGACATTGTTCTCTTCTCATAAGACCCAGAAGAGTTACAGACACATACAAGAGCCGCACAAAGCAGGAGAACCATTTGGCTTAAAAACAAACCTGAAAAAAAGCTGTCATGTTTAATGAATTCACCAAAGAATGAAGAAAAAATTGTATCAGGAGGAGAACTAGATGTAGTAGACCACTATAAATACCTTAGTCAACAGATCTCAATGGAAGGAGGTACAACAAAGGAAATCGAATGGTGTGTTAAATGTGGTTGGCAGGCATTTGGCAAGCTAAGTGTAATATATCTATATTATAGTATATATATATATATATATATATATATATATATATATATATATATATATATATATATATATATATATATCTCATCAACACTAACCTCACAATTGATACAAAAGCTATGAGTGGCACAAAGAGCGATGGAAAGATACATGTTCAGCATTAGCATTAGAAGACAAGATAGAAAGACCTGCACATCGATTAGAGAACAAACGAAAGTATATGGTATCATCAAGAGAGTAAAAGAATTGAAATGGAAATGGGCTGGTCACATAGCAAGAAGAACTGATGGCAGGTGGACCAAGACAGTCATAAAATGGATCCCACTCAATAAAAAGCATCCATAAAAGAGACATAAAACAAGATGGATTGATGACATCAGCAAGTATTGTGGGCCCAACTGGCAAAGTGAAGTTCAGACCATATTGGTTGAAAATATGCGGAAGAGGCCTTCATCCTGCAGTGGATAGACAATGGCTAGAATGAAAAAGGGGGAAAAGATAGACAAAGCAAATTTAACATACCTAAAAAAAGGAAAGAGGAAAAAAAGCAATAATAATGATGATGATGATGATGATGATGATGATGATGATGATGATGATGATGTTCCTGATAGCACAAATGGTGATATTTATTTATGATAAAATTCTGATGACTAACAGCAAAATTGATAGCTTAAAATCCTTGATAGATTGTTTAAATTTAAACTTTCAGATGGCTTCCCTGACAACAAATGACTAAACATTAACCACAATGCACAGAAGATCTTATAATCCATTCTGGGGGGAGGGACAGCGTAATCACATGAGGGTGGTTTTCTTAACATCCCGCCCCCACAAAATTCAAAGATGGCAATGGGCAAGTTCTTCCACCAGACAGGAAAACAATTTTAATTGAGAAATGCCAATCATCACAGATGGCATTCCAGGTGGGTTATTTAATCAGTCACTGACATAGTTGATGTATTGTTTTATTTTTCACAGTGATCCTATCAGTACTAAATTGCTACCCAGATTACTTAGCCATACTAGATACACAAGAGTGGTTCTTACTTTCAGATATACAAGGATTCCACCAATAATGCTGAAGGTGAGTAACTATTTAAGGAGGTTTCATATTACACCCTTCCAAGTCTTTCATGGTAACAGTTGCCCTGCTGACAGCTTAGAGAAGCAAAATGTCCTTAAGAAGTTTTCTCAAGCTGAAAGTGGACTGACCAGTCACGTTGCTAGGCAACAGCCAAGACCAAATAATTCTCAGTCTTATCCAAAGCCAATCTCCAGCATCCAAGAGTGTCCTGATCAAGTTAGAGCTGAGATGCATTTCTCCTGATGAGGCTGAGCATGTCAACTACTTAAATCATATGGAAATGCCCCATTGCAAGACAACTTGTCAAACAAAAGCTTAAGTGCAGTCTCTGTGTACTACTTTCCTAGATGGAAATCAGAGTGACTTACTATGTTCAGAACCCTCAGAACACTGCTTCCATCCCAGCAATCTCTGGGCGCTACTGCAGGAGCGGGTTGCTTATTTACTAATACCGGTGCGCTGCACGCGCATCTCCACATTTCATGCGTGCGCGCTATGCACCCTCTTGCGCAATTTCAGCGAGATTTTGCTTCTGCGCATGCTCAGAAGCAAAATCTCGCCAAAATCTCACACACACACACACACACGTTCCTCGCAAGATTTTGGCGAGATTTTGCTTCCATGCATGCGCAGAAGCAAAAAAGCCAAAAAATTCTTTTAAAAAGATGGCGACGCGCGCGATTGTCCGGTGAAGACGGTACCGGAGCAGTCATGCGCAAATTGCATAATCGGCAGGTCCCTACCGGAGCTGTGCACTGGACCGCACCAGTAGGAACCCACCCCTGCACTACTGCTTCCTGAATTTGGAGTCAAATCACACACAAATGACTTAGTTCTATTCCAGTGGTGGGGTTCAAAATTTTTTAATACCGGTTCTGTGGCCGTGGCTTGGTGGTCATATGAACTGGGTGGGCATGGCTTGGTGGTCATGTGACTGGGTAGGCGTGCCTTGGTGGTCACATGACTGGGTGGGCATGGCTTGGTGGTCATGTGACTGGGTGGGCGTGGCCAAGTCAACATCACTTCTTTGCCGTCATGGCCTACAAAAAGAAGATAGACCAAAAGGTAGTTTATTATTTTGTGCATTTAATACTTAAATAAGAATAAAAGAAGTCCACAAAACAATAAAAGAGGTACACAAATACTTACATAAGAACAATAAAAGTGTTATTCGTCTTTAAGGTATTTCCAAATCAATGTTTCATTGGCGTCCTCACTTGCACCTTCTTCACTTTTACTTGAACATCATTGGCTGCGTGATGTGCTCTCAACCATTTTTTGACTGTAGGAATACGGTCCCATTCTGTTAGAGGTAGTTACACTAATGGTCATTAGGTCGGTTATGTTGGAAACAGTTAGGCGAGTTCTCTTCTCTAAACATATGATGTTCATTTTTAAAAAATACTTTTTATTGAAATTTTTTACATTTAAAAAAACCAAACATAATTTTACTAATACAGCTTTACGATATCGTAATTTATTTCTTAATTCTACATTTTCCATATTTAGGCCTATTGTTTTTTACTTAAACATTCTTATATCTATCTGTTCCTTTATAAATGGAGAATCAACAGAAAAAGTCAACATAAACAAAGGGGTCAGGTAAGGCTGTCCATTATCACCGTCGTTATTTATACTTTCGCTAGAAGTTTTGTTAAAACAGGTTAGGGAAAATTGGGATATAAAAGGGCTTAGAGTCAGAAAAGAAGAATACAAAGTACAGGCATTTGCCGATGACATGGTGTTTATAATTGAAGACCCCCTGGAAACAGGGGAAACATTAATTCGAGAATTACAGGAATTCAGAAAGGTCGCAGGGTTAAAAATAAATAAAAAGAAAACAAAAATAATAACTAAAAATCTTACACAGGGTCAAAACAAGGAATTAGAGAGGCTCTTAGCATTTCAAATAGTTAAAAAAGCAAAATACCTAGGGATTTGGCTGACCGCAAAATGCTCCTCCATAAAAGAAGACAATTATACAAAACCATTATCACAGATTCGGAAAGATTTGGAAAACTGGGCAAAATTACAGTTATCTTTGGTAGGAAGAATCGCCACTATTAAAATGAATATTTTACCCAAATTTTTATATCTATTTCAAAGGATTCCAATAAAATTAAACAAAAAATTCTTTGAAGAATTGAATAAAATAACTCTAAAATTCATTTGGCAAGGGAAAAAGGCCAGAATAAAATGTAAACTTTTACAGGATTCCAGACTGAGAGGGGGCTTTGGCCTACCAGACTGGGAACTGTACTATCAGGCAGCCATGGCAACATGGCTTAGAGAATGGGTAATTTTAAAAAATAAGAGAATATTAGCTATTGAAGGATATGATTTACAATGGGGCTGGCATGCATTCCTGTGGGAGGGAAAGAATAAAACGCACAAATATTTCCAAAGACATCAGATTAATGGAGGTTTGGAGGAAAATTAAACGAAATTTCTATATAAAAATTCCAAGATGGGTTTCAACCATGGAAGCAATGGTTTATCCAAATGTCATAGATTTAAATAAGATAGTAACATACAATGAACTGTTAGATCAACAAGGAAAATTGAAATCAAATCAGGAATTGCAAACACAGGGAATTAAAATAGACTGTGGCCTTACATACAGATTCAAACCACAAACAAAAAGGACTTGGAACAACATGGTTTTCAAAATAAGCAACAAGAAATTGATAAAATATTAACAGGTACGGGTGAAAAAATGATTACCAAGATATATAATTGTCTGCTAAAATCTAAAATGGAGGAGGAAACGGTAAAAGAAACAATGATAGTGTGGGCCAAAAACTTTGGGTATAATATTGGATTAGAGTACTGGGAACAAATTTTGGGAAAAAATTACAAATTGACAATGTCGACTGCATATAAGGAGAATATATATAAAATATTCTACAGATGGCATCTACCACCAGCGAGATTGGCCAAAATGTACCCAACTACACCATCCAATTGTTGGAAATGTAATCACATACAAGGGACATTCTACCACATGTGGTGGACATGTCCCAGAGCAAAGAAATATTGGGGAAAAATTAAAAAAATGGATTGAGGAAATAACAGAGCAGAAAATTGAGATGAGGCCAGAACTGTTTCTATTGGGAATAATAAAAGAAAATATTAAAAAAGAAAATTATTATATCATACAGCACATAATTACAGCAGCGAGAATCACATTCGCCCAAAATTGGAAGAAAAAGAAGATCCCCTCGAATGCAATGATTATAAAAAAGGTGCTAGAATGTGCTGAGATGAATAAACTAACGATGGAATTGAGAGAGAGAGGAAACAATGTATTATAAAATATGGAACAGATGGTATGATTGGCTTGAAAAGAAAAGTAAAATTAATGTTTAAAGGAATGTAGGACAATGTAACAAAATGAAACAAATGTATCTTTAGAGTCTAAATGGTTGTAAATTAATGTACAAGATGTTCATTTTTGAAAAACCCCTTTCTGCCTCTACTGAACTTACAGCAATTGTTCTGACAATATCTTTAGCTTTTTAAAATACTGTCAGGAATTGCATATTTCCGGGAATCTTTTAAAACATTTTCTACAAAATCTCTATAATCGTTGATATTAACATTGCATCCAGTTTTGATCACCATGATACAAAAAAGATATTGAGACTCTAGAAAGAGTGAAGAGAACAGCAACAAAGATGATTATGGGACTGGAAGTTAAACCATATGGTGAACAGTTGCAGGAATTTGGTATTTCTAATCTAATGAAGAGAAACATTAGAGGTGACATGATAGCAGTCTTCCAATATTTGAGAGGCTGTCACAGAAAATAAGGGATTGACTTATTCTCCAAAGCACCTGAGGGCAAGACAAGATGTAATGGATGAAAGCTTAACGAAGAGAGATCCAACCTAGAACTAAGGAGAAGTTGCTTGACAGTGAGAGCAATTAAGCAGTGGAACAGCTTGTCTCTAGAATTTGTGGGTGCTCTATCACTGGAGCTTATGAAGAAGAGATTGGATAGCCATTTGTCTTTTGCTTGGGAATTCTGGGAGTTGAAGTCCACACATCCTAAGGTTGGCAAGTTTGAGGAATGCTGCTATGTTCATAAAATAACTATATCACATGGCTGACTCATATTCAATTTTAATTAATTACTGTCTCAATAACTTTTTACACATACTTGCCAAGCCAGATAAGTTCCATTCTATATCCATTCTATATCCATATCATTCTATAATCATTTGAATTCTGTTTCCTGCTTGTATACAGTACATTTGCTTTAATCACTGTTCAATTTATTATAATTGTCTAACTCTAACCTATCAAAATTATTTTGAATCTTATTTCTGTCTTCTGGGATACAAGGAATAGTATTCCATCTGTTTTGTGTCTTCAGCAAGACTGATAAACCTTCTCATCTATCATTAATAAAAATGTTGAAAAATGCAAGTTATGGAGATTCTCAATCATGGCTCCTGCAGCCGCCGCTACCGGTTCAGAGAACCGGGCCGAACCAGGAGCAACCCACCACTGGTCACCTACTTGATCAGGGAGTTGGACTAGAAGACCTACAAGGTCCCTTCCAAAGTCCCTTTATTCTGTTAAATGAACAATACCCTAATCAAGAAACTACCAACACAGACAAACAATCTAACAGTAAAGAAGAGCCTAATCAAGAAACCACCAAGAACATTTCCACCACTAACAGAACAAGTCAGACAACACCAAGGTCCCTACAGTTCAACTCTGAGCTACAAATATCTCTTCTGTCAGTTTCAGTCCCAGGTAGAGGTGTTTATAGAGAAAGTGAATCTTTGTATAAATGTGTTTTGAAGTATTTCTTTCCTACAATTGTAAAACTCTGGGCTAGTAATGGTCTGGAATGGTCAACCAGACAAACCCTTTAAGATTTAGGGCTTTAAGAACATAGAGGATGCCTCATCTAAATCTTTCAGGTTATCTTTAGATATGTGTGTGCATGTAGGCATCCTCTATGTTCTTAAAGCCCTAAATCTTAAAGGGTTTGTCTGGTTGACCATTCTTTCAGAGGAATGGCCTTTGTGAGTTTCAGCCTGGCTGTTACAGTAATTATCTGAGTGATGGGTTTATGGGCTGTTGGTAACACTGTTCTGTCTTATCCGTTGTTCCTCTGAGCTATTGACAAGTTACATTTTGTTGATTCAAGAAGTTGACAGGGAGTGTATAAATAAATTTATTTCCTTCTCAAGAGTAGAATTAGGAAACAATAAGATTAATTAAATATTAGCCCATAGTTGCTTAATTCTTAATAATTCTCTGACACTGCATAAAAAGACCGGAAATCTACATGTTATTTATGCCATGCCCTCAATCATTACAAGCCACTCCAAAATGTCTTCCCCTTGGCTCCTGTGCCTGGCAGCACTGCTGACTGTCTCTTCCACCTTTACGGTATGATACTTTCCTAGATACTTTTGGATTTGATATAATACTGTTTATTTTCCTTGCTTGAGTTTCTAAAAATGTCCAATTGCCATTGCAGATCAAAAAAACAGCAGAACATGAAGGTAAATCAAAACAAACTCAAAAAGAAATAAGTATCTTTTTCTAAGGTGGGAAGCATACAATATGAAGTAATTATCTGTAAAGAGGTACATATTTGATACTAATTTATGTATTTATTTATCTAGAAGGGTACTCCTTAGATGAAGGAAAACCTAGGAAAGGCATCCCTGAAATCAACGCAGGTAAGCAAATCCATTGGAGAGAACTATTGTACTGTATATAAACTATTGTACTGTATATAAATTTATGTATATAAATTGAAAAAAAAACACTTGCTTGGGATCCACTGATATCAATAGAAAAGAGTAGGGCTACAGACCATCAAAACAAAGAACCAGTCAAGATAGCATGTTGGATTCAGCCATTCTTGATAGTGAGATATGGCAGGACTATCTTGTTTGCTGTGAAGTTTTGAGTACTACAGTACTGAATCCGAATTATGTTCTGCCACTGCCAAAACAGAAAATTAGAAGCAGCATAAGAGAATGAGGAAATTGGAAATGTTTAGTTTGGAAAAGAAAACTTTGAAGGACCTATGACTGCATTCTTCAAGTTTATGAAGGGATGTCACATAAATGAAGACCTGATTTGTTCTCTGAGGAAAATTTTGGAGAAACAAAAAAAAGTGACTTGCTTCCTTTATTTCTTGCCTCCCTTCTCCACTGATTATATCTCCCTCATTTATCACAATTATTTTACTTCATACCCACTACATTAGAGAATGCTCTGAGAGATTGTTTGTGATAAAGAACCTACATCAGTGTATGACTAATGACATCCAGTCTATGTCTATTCACTCTGTTGTGTCCAGTAAAAAAAATGTCCAAGCTAAAGTGTATAGCAATGCAGCAAAATCCAGACTGATTCCCAAGCCTAGACATGGACACGTTAAGTAGTAAACAGGAAAAAAAATCTATCAAATGCTGTTTTTATCTATGTGTCTAAGATTTTGATAACAAAAACCTGTAATAATTTCTTAAATAATGCTTTGCCCTTAACTGTTGTTCATTCCAAATTTAGCAACAGGAAAGAAGTTCTTTGAAGGTGACATTATCATGCTGGTATGTAAGGTTAATCTACTTTTTATAAAGAGATTAGAAAATAAACTTTTTTAAAAATATAGTTTAATTTTCTTAACAGGTTGACAGAAATGCACTGAGAAACGACTCCTATAGATGGAAACTTCCAATTCCGTACAAAATGGGCGCCAGTATAGGTAACAAGACATTTTCTGCTCTAGAACTCTAGATTAATTATTACTATGATAGCTACAATGGATTAAGCAGTAAATTCCAGTAGAGGGCAAATTGAATGGATCATCTGCACTCTTCCCCTTGCAACTCCCTAAAAATGTTCCTTCAGAGTTCCCTTCTTTAACTGAGTGCTCACCTCCTCTTGGGCTCCAGTTTCAACGTTTCCAGCCAGCTTTTCCAGATTTCAGGCTTTTTAGTAGATAAAGACAAAATCTCGTTGAGTTTGACTCATTAGCTACCTCCATGTAATCTTCCTGGTAGCAATACAGAAGCGGCTTGCTTTCTTCCAGGATGTTTCTAGTCAAGCCCTGATAGAGAGGAAGGAGCACTGAGTGAAAAAGAGGGTTCTAGTAATGAAAGATCCCATATTTCTAAATAACATTCATCTCATTTATCTAGTCTGGATAAGAATATAAAATATGCATTCTTTTCTTTCAGACCTGAATACCAAGGGTGTCATATTGCAAGCATTTGAGATGTTTCGACTCAAGTCTTGCATTGACTTTAAACCCTATGAAGGAGAGAAGTCCTACCTCCAATTTGAAAAGCTGGATGGGTAAATGTATTCAAACAGACAAGCTAATGTCATGACAGAAAGCTGTAGCATTTAAATAATTATTGCCCATAGTTAAAGTACACAAAATGATACTGTACTTCTTCCCTCGTTCTTTACTGAAACCTAGTATAAAGCACAAACTAGGCCTTTGCCCATATTTCAAGGCTGGATCAGGTTGTGTTTCCTTGATTTCCCTGAAATGCTTTATTACCAAGCAAGTCCTTCTTGTCATCTGGATATTCTCCACCTATTATTTGCACCACCTGGCATGTTTCCCTTGAGGTGTCATTTAGTCTGCAGTACAGCCTTTTGAGATGTCAGTGTATTCAAGGAAACCTATTCCCTGCTTGTTGCCAGAAGGAATGGTAGATTTCCTCTTCATCTTTCCCAGGTTGCATATTGCATTTCCAGTTGAGATCACTACTAGACCCATAGTTAGCTTACTGCACACAGAATCTCATGTTTGGAGCTGCACACTGCTTTATTAAGAAAACATGTAAGTAAATCCTAAGTATCATGGAGGAATTTCTAGAATTCTTGACATGCTAGCATTCTAAAAGATTTCGTCCCTTTATAAGACACACACATTGCTTATAGTCTGAAGTAATGGATTACCATATCACCTCAGTGAGCATTGTACTAAAAGCGATTTTTCCCATCCACCCTCCCTATCCTTTCTGAAAAGGTATAGATTTTCTGTATAATATGTCTGTAATCTATCCTCTATACATGTTTTAATGATTATTCAGTAAAAATGCAGTGCTTTGGGAAATTCCTTGCTGTTCAGTGATAATGCAAGTCTGGGTTGCTTAGCATAAATAATTCACCACCCCCACACCCCCAAGTAAATATGATAACTCCATCTGCAAATGAGCTACGTTTGTTTTTATAAACAAAGCTGAGGTCTTATGCAAGATCTTGCTTTATGGACATGCAGTAAATAGTCCTTTCCCATTCCCCCACTGGATCACCTGGATTATTAATAAACATGAATATATATGTTAGTAAACCTGTTTATCTTGATACCTGAATGAGAAGGGATCCAAGTTAGAGACTTGACCAATTCTGTTCACATGACATCATCCCCCCTCGGTTGCCATCAATATGAGGCTAATGTCTACAGCAAATAAGTATTTGAATACACAGTCATTTCTGCAAAACTTGTGATTGTTTGATATAAGTCTTGTTTACTAAGACCTGAATAGCCCTATGATTTTCTGCCTATTAAGAACTATAAGAATAGGCGTCACCGAGGGTTTGCATTTGGTTGATATAAAGCAGTAGCAGTTTATTGTTTTGAATGGATAACTTAGAAAAGTAAGATGGTATCCTATGTGGTGGATGGGGAGTTCTCACTCTGCTATCATCTGGCTCTTGTAGGCTAAGTGGTTTTGTGTTTATATTAGTTGCTGTGTTAAATCAGCTGTTTTGAATGAATAAATATATAATTGTATAACAGATGCTGGTCTTATGTGGGAAATCTTCAGACTGGCCAGGTCGTTTCTATTGGATCAGGCTGTGAATATAAAAATATTGTGGAGCATGAAGTCTTGCATGCCCTTGGATTTTTTCATGAACAGTCACGCACTGATCGAGATGACTATGTTAAGATTTGGTGGAATGAAATCATTGATGGTAAGTGGAAGGGACAGAAAAGTTAGAAAAGTTAATAGGAAAATTTGGCGGCTTTCAAATCTCTTGTGCCCATTTTGGATTCTTATTACTTCAGATAGATTTGATCTAGAAATCATCTTACTCAATTTGATTTTAAAAAGTGTTACTTACCTTATAATTATTAAAAAGGATATTAATCCTATTATAATGCAGTAATGCCACATATCTCAGGCAAGGGGGAAAAAAAGACTGACCTGTGTATTTTGGGCCTCCTACTTGCTTCAAGAGAAGTTGAACAATTCTGTCTTTTTCTTATCTAAAAGACAATTCCTAAATATGAAAGATCTCTGTTTCAATGAATAGGGAGAACAAGAAAGCCACAGGGCCATATGGTTAAAGATGCACAAAAGGCACATTGAATTAAAGTACCAAACAGCATCTCAATACAATGCAACAATGTTGTGCATTAAGTATGCATTAAGTATAGACCAATCTACAAATCTATGTTATGTGTGTGATTTTATTTACCACTTAATTATTCAAGAATAAATGTTCTGTAGATTGAGGACTATTCCCAAACTTTAAATCTTATTTTCTAAGAGGTATATAAAACCATGCATGGCATAATGGTCTACTACTCTTTGGATCAAATGTCTCTCAACATATCTTAACTGCTCCAGCTTTCAGTTATTAAACAAAAAACCAACCCATTACTGAACTCTGTCTGTTCTTTGGAACTTAAAATGCAACAACAAATTAATTCACTCAAAATTGCAAAGCAATTTCCAGTGGTTTCTTATAAATATTAAATAAAATATAAGGGATGTGATTTAACCAACTGTTAAATAATGTATTAGGGATGAAGTTGTACAAGTTATATCTGTTATAAATTATTGCTTCCTCTAATTGTTTAATAAAATATTAAAGCATTAATTGTCAAACTTGCCTGACAGCTTTGGTATTTTCTTTCCTAGGTCAGGCATATAACTTCGACAAATACAATGACAGTTTCATTTCTGATTTAAACACTCCATATGATTATGAATCTATCATGCATTATGGACCTTATTCATTCAGTAAGAACAATTCTGTCCCTTCAATTACAACAAAAATTCCAGAATTCAACAACGTCATTGGGCAAAGCAAGGATATGAGCAAGATAGATGTAAAAAGGCTTAACCGCATGTACCATTGTGGTAAGTTTATTCTATTTTATTCAACTTTTTAATGCTACAGTAATGGTGAAACCTTACATCTGAAATATTCCTTAATAACAAAGAACAGTTAACCATTAAGTCTATCACCTTATATTAGATTAGGAATAGGTCTATGGAAATTACAGAAATTGAATGCACAAAGGAGTTTTGGGGGTTCATCAGACACAACCATTGCAACTTTTTAAGCCTTCCATGACATCTCCCAAGATTATACAATATCATACAACGTGTCTTTTCCCAGGGAATCTTTCAGAAGCTTCTAAGCATGAATTATCATAACCAATCTATCACCTCTGAAAAGGACCAGTGCAATGAGAAAGTTAAATTAACCAAGGAAGTAACATCCAGATTGTTTCATTCAACAAC
The DNA here is from genome assembly GCA_023053685.1 of Diadophis punctatus similis. Taxonomy (NCBI): domain Eukaryota; kingdom Metazoa; phylum Chordata; class Lepidosauria; order Squamata; family Dipsadidae; genus Diadophis; species Diadophis punctatus. The sequence goes on from JALIGW010000001.1 coordinate 163,073,760, forward strand.
CACCAACCTTACATAATCAATGAATACACAACCTGTGGCCTAAGACTGCCTGTGACCCTGAAGCAGAAGGGATCAAACTATTAGTCCTCAGTAATTTCCTTCAGTGCCCTCTGATCATTTATGGCCTCCCATCTACTTCACTGCATCCCTTAGTCTATAAAAGATTGTGTAAAATCGACTCAACTATTCGTCAATTTTATAGCCCATAATGCTACACTAATACTCACTCATATGGAGCTGGTAATGGTTCTCAAACTGTGCTAGGTTGCCTTAACAAGGTAGTTTTGATGATGTTTTGATTCTCTGAAGGAGGACAACACTAATTTGGGAAGAGATTTGTTAAGCAGCACAGAGACCTATCTTATTTGTATTTAGATTTCTTTAATCTGAAATGCGGGGATTGTTTCCTGCAGCTTCCAGTCTTATTCTCCTTGACCAATGTACATTTGAGTCCATCAATATCTGTGGCATGGTGAAAAATGGAAGAGACGACAAGGACTGGGAACATACCTTGACTACAAGTCGAGATAACAACAACCACTGCTTAGGTAACATACTAGTGTGTAATTTAAATGGATGAGAAAGTGGCTGTATAACTGGAAATCATTTAGTAATCAAAGCCAATAGGAAGGATAGAGCATATGAAAAAAAAGAGAATTAGAAATCTTAATTGTATCCAAAGTGTTAATATGTGACAAAGTAAAAGAAATATAAAAATATAAAATATAAAAATATAAAAGTAAAAAGCAGTGTGCAGCAGCTGCCAAAAAAGCCAACACAGTTATAGGCTGCATTAACAGAGGGATAGAATCAAGATCACGCGAAGTGTTAATACTACTTTATAATGCCTTGGTAAGGCCACACTTGGAATATTGTATTCGGTTTTGGTCGCCACGATGTAAAAAGGATATTGAGACGTTGGAAAGAGTGCAGAGAAGAGCAACAAAGATGATTAGGGAACTGAAGGCTAAAACATATGAAGAACGGTTGCAGGAACTGGGTATGTCTAGTTGAATGAAAAGAAGGACCAGGGGAGACATGATAGCAGTGTTCCAATATCTCAGGGGTTGCCACAAAGAAGAGGGAGTCAAACTATTCTCCAAAGCACCTGAGGGTAGAACAAGAGGAAATGGGTGGAAGCTAATTAATCAGTGGAACAGCTTGCCTCCAGAAGTTGTGAATGCTCCAACACTGGAAGTTTTTAAGAAGATGTTGGATAACCATTTGTCTAAAGTGGTGTAGGGTTTTCTGCCTAAGCAGGGGGTTGGACTAGAAGACCTCCAAGGTCCCTTCCAACTCTGTTGTTGTTGTTGTTGTTGTTGCTGTTGTTATTAATATTAATATTATTATTATTAATATTAATATTATTAAAAATCTGGTCTGTGGTGCAAAAGTAATTTGAGAAAGTGTCTCAGAATTGACCCTTCCCAGTTTCAGAAAGATAACAGGAAGGATAGAAGCATATTAAGACCTGCAGAAATGATGCCAGCCCTTTGAAATAGACAGGGCTAGGAAACCAAAGTTATGAGTGCTAATATTACTTTTATTATAAGATTACAGTAGCACATTTTCACGAGTGCCTCAGTTTAAACCCAGTGAAATCCTGCACAATTATCCCAAGTGAATCATGGTCCACAGGACATTAAACCATCTTCATCTACTTTACAGAGAAAGACTACGCTATGAGCTTTGATACCACCAAAGGCCTTTCAGGTGAAACAGCCATTTTGGAGTCCCGTATTCTTTATCCAAGAAGAAATGAGAAGTGTCTACAATTTTTTTACAAATTTGATGGCAGTCCAAAAGATGAGCTGATTGTATGGCTTAAAACTGATGATGGTACTGGAAACATTAGAAAGTCAATAAAACTGAAAAGCATCCATGGTAAGTTCTCAAGTAACCTTTGAAGATTTAATTACAATGAGACATCCAGGACTATACTTTATCTTCTAAAGAGAGCATCAGATATCTTTGCCTTCTCATATCCAATATCTAATTGGTGTGTGTAATAAACCCAGAAAAACTTTGAAAAGATTGTTGGCCTTTTGCAGAGAGGGAATAAGAATTGTCCTGACTTCATGCCACACTGCAAGCCTTTGGTGCAGTCTGTGAGCTTCCACATTTTGAGACAAGGGAGAAACCTTCCCCCTCGTCCAGCTAACTCGGAAGCCATCTTGTGAGACAGACCAAGCCACACAGCTCTCCTCTTTCAGGGATTGCGTTGAGATCTGTGGCAAGTAGAAAGGAACGGCTGTGGGTATGCGTGCGCAGACACATTGGGACACACACAGGCATGCAAATTATCTCCTAATTTCCAGTCAAACAGTTTCTCATCACTCCATTACAGAGTTTCTCAACCTCAGCAACTTTTAAGATGTGTGGACTTCAGTTCCCAGAATTCTCCAGTCAGACAGCCACTCCAATTCTGGATTTGAAGTCCACATATCTTCCCTGCCAAATAATTTCCATGCCAAATAGTTTCTCATCACTCCATTGCAGTGTTTCTCAACCTCAGCAACCCTGTTCTGTTAAAATACATGTCAGGTTAGTCTTTCATATAAGTGACCAGCCGAGATCAGAAGGGTTAAATCTAAAGAATAAAGAATGAACACAAACCAGTCTTCTTTCAAAAGACATTCAAGTTTTAATTTTTACTATTAGGCAAAGTTTGGAACACACCTTGACAAAACTGTTGCTTCTCTGTGGCCACGTAAAAAAGGGCCTCAAGCATTATTCATGGTATCAGAGGAATGCAATCCTATGGCGGAGGACTTTCCAACTTTATTAAATGCAATTGTTTCATTAACTCTTTTAAGTTATAATAATTTTGTTCTTATATCTTCCTCACTTAACGTCTGCTAAATATCGCTTTGAGATCATCGCAGGGAAAGCAGCATAAAATGGGCTGAATATGTAAATTAATCAAATATTAGATTTCCCTATCTCCCCTTTCAGGTGATGGAGAGAAGGAGTGGAACTTTGCAAATATTCCATTCAACAGCCTGACCAAATTCCGCTATGTTTTTCATGGCCTTAAAGGAGACCCACAGAATTCCAAAGGAGGAATTCACATTGATGATATCACTCTGACTGAAACACAATGTCCTACCAGTGTTTGGCAGATAAGAAACTTCACTTCCATTTTAAAGAGTTCCTCAAAAGGAGATTATCTGCCAAGCCCTATCTTTTATAACTCTGAAGGCTACTGCTTTGTGCTCAGTCTCTATCCCCGTGCTCCAGTCAACTCAAATGGAGATTACCTAGGAATCATGTTTTCTTTATGTAGTAGCCAGAATGATGGACCATTAGAGTGGCCAGCTGGGAACAGGCAAGTGACATTCACCATAGTGGATCAAGATTCTGACATCACCCAAAGGATGTCAGCAAGCCGAAGTTTTGTTACAGACCCCAACCAGCGTTACAGTAAGTCGAAGGGGTGTTTGGGTTATGCAGAATTGACTGCTTTCTTTTTTAGCAGCATAATTCTAAGGCTGCTTAGCAGATTCTTTTTCAAGTGTGATGCACAGATGCTATTGGTAAGTGAGATCATCTAAAGTAATTCTGTTAATAAGCAAGTAAAGGTTAAATCTGGCAAATTTCACAGGTGGCTCCATCAATGAATCAGGCAAATTTACTAAATCTACAAGGTTATGATTAATAATTAGAATATATCTAAGACAATGTATTGAAACTCTCTTCCGATATTCTGTACCATTTTTGAACCGAAATGACAGTTTTGTAAAACAATGCCAGCTGGGCCAGAGTTTTAAATAATCCCTATGATTGGGTAGATTAAAATATGTTGAGAATCACAGAATTATTTAAGATACTATAGCATTATCAGGACACAACGTAAGTTTTAAGGTTATCATAACAAACAAGTCTAATTTTCTGCAGAATAGAACTCAACTATTATATTCTATACCTCTTACTCCATTTCTAATTTTCTGAGTGAAATCCAATCTGGAAATGCCACAAATTCTTGGGTTGGTGGTAAATTTGAGGCAATCCATAGAACCTATGACAAATTCAGGTGACAATAAGTGTAAAAAATATCAAGCATAAAGTAGTTAGCACCTGATAGGAAAAGAAAATGTTAGGCACCTAAAAATGTATCTACTAATGTATTCCATGCTACTTTATTAATTCCCTCATCTCCCTCATTTGGAAAAAGTAGGTGCATTCAGACTATGGCAATAATTTTGTATACCATCTTTTGACTATTCAAGGTTTATCAGTAGCATTTTAAATGTATCTGAAAATAAATTAGCATCTTGCTACATCTGTATTCACTGACAAAATATAATGCAGACACAGCCATAACAATATATATACTATGTCTGAGCTAAGCCTCCATTTTTCAGACGTAGTCAAACACTGTAACATATAAAGCCAGCTTGTATGTTTGTTTATTTGTTAGTTTATTTATTTATTCATTCGATTTCTATAGCCATCCATCTCAGCAAACAAGTCTGGGTGGTTTACAATTCAAAAACATGTATTACAATTAAAATCTTAAAAAACATTCTAAAGCAATTTAAAAAAAACAATTTAAAAAGTATTTAAAAAATTCAAACACTGAAAAAGCACCTTTGGGACAACCATGACCTGGATGACTGAGAATCTCCATAGACATTTAAACACTAAAAAAACATTAAAACATCTAATTTGAGTATGTACAAAACAAGACATCTAGCCTCTTAAAAATAAAGCCAAGAGGCAGGGCCTTTGTCGCATGTAATGCTGCAGGCTCGAGAGCATAGCCCCATGATGGTGAACCTATGGCATGCGTGTGGAAGTGGCATGCAGAACCATCTTTCCGGGCATGCGAGCTGTTGCCCATTGCTCTTCCAGGTTCCGGTGCGCTGGCCAGCTTGTCTTCATGTGCGCTGGAGCGCCGGAAACCAGAAGAGCAGCTGCCCAGTGCGCATGCGTGCGCTGGGTGACTAATCTTCTGGTTTCCGGCATGCACATGCGCACCGGTCACCTGGTCTTCCGGTTTCTGGTGTGCATGCATACACAAAGACCAGCTGGCTGGTGCGCATGCACGCGCCAGAAACCGGAAGATCATATTTCTGGCACACGCATGCATCCCGGGCACCTGTTCTTGTTTCCGGCACACATGCGTGCTCCCGCTTCGGCACTTGGTGCCGAAAAGGTTCGCCAACACTGGCATAGCCAGATCTTTAAAGCTTTAAAGTAGGTTAACAGGGTCGGGGCCATTCTAATCTCTGCAGGAAGAATGTTCCACAGAGCAGGGGCTGCTGCAGAAAAAGCTATTTTTCTAGCTCCCATCAGCTGACAATCTTTGGCTGACAGGATCTGCAGCATGCCCATTATATTTGATCTAATTGGACAGGTAGAAACTCTTGTAAAAAGGTATCCTGCTCCTAAGCCATGTAGGGCTTTACAGTTAATTGCCAGCATATAATATAATGGAAGTTATGATAACTAGACCAAGATCATTTTATTCAAGAATTACCCTGGAGAATGAGAAATCTTATTAACACAGACTTTATGAAACAATGCAGGGAGGACAACACTCCCATCCCACTGATCAAAATTATCTTAAATTCCAAATAGAATTTAAACATTTTCATTAAAAAATGTTGGATGGAATGTTGTGCCTGGTTATTTGAATCTTATATAGCCTACTAAAAATATTGAAGGTTGTATATTTAAAATATTGATCCATTTCAGTTTATTTATGGTTGTTTATTTTGCTTGACAGATGGAAAACTTTTTTGGGATAAGGCCGACATTACTGGAGCTTTTGATCCTTTCTATAATACCCACGTAGGTCCAAGATGGGGATGGCGTTACATCTTGCCACACAGTGAATTGTGTCGGAGAAATTTTCTTAAAAATGGGAATCTCATCATTTTGTCAAATTTTGAAAGTAGGCTCAAAATATTATTTATTTTATTTTATTGAAGTCTTTGAAAAATATAGCTCTACACAGGAAGATTTTAAATATTCAAAGCAGAGTTGCTTCACCTGAGTTTGAATTGTCATTGGTTTGCCTACTTCTCCCATCCTCATTTAAGAAGTAGTTTTTATTGAGATGTTGTTTGAAAAGGCTGCACACCTTTTTAATATGTGTGGTATGCTTGTTAAGGCTGGACGATAATTGATTCATTTTAAAGGTCTTAGCCCAGTTAGGGAAGATAGCTAAGGCCACATTTGCCAGATAGAAGAAACAAGTTTCTGGACTGCACGTGGTATCAGAGCTGTAGCAGCAACAACAAGGCCAGGCATATATCCGGACAGAACAGTCAAGAGAATAGGAGACCAGCAACACAGAATGTCTGCATTGGACTCAGGAGGAGACAGGAAGCCCAGATAGAAATCAAAGAAGGGACTGTGGGATCAGAGTGATAAGGGGGGGGGGGGAAACGACAGAAAAATCATAGACACAAAATATATGAAGGTGGTTTGGCAGGTGTTTTAAGCAGAAAAAGTAGATAACAGCACTGTTGCTACTTTTAGGTTTGATGTGATCAGACTGTTGCATAACTTTAATAGGTATCAGAGGAGAAGGAGCAAATCAGAGCAAGAGGCAGAATAGGGGGAGGATGAATTGCATACATTTTTGATGTAACTAATATGAGGGGTGAAGGGAATCTCACAAAGAACAGTGTTCTTGTTAAAGACAAACTCAAAAAGTGCTCAGCACAATGTGTGGAATCCTCAATGCAAAATCAAAGATCAAAGGAAGCGCTAGGGTGAGACAACAAGAAACTTAGTCAGGATAACTTGCCAGTCTGGCTGTTAAATGAACAACAACAGGCAGTGTGGGTGAAATGTCATAGTTGCCATGATCAAGTGAGATGCATACAGGAACTATATAAGGTATGCTGGCCATGTGATGACCACACACATTTAAACTTACCGGTAGTTTTTTTATGTCAGTGGTTCTTAACCTGGGGTGCGTGCACCCCTGGGGGTGCGAGAGAGCATTTCCAGGAGTGTGAGAGAAATTTCAATTTTTTTTTTTTAAAAGCCGACCGTGTTTTTATGTTATATAGTAATATAATATAATATATATAATAATATAATATATATATATATATATATATAATAATGTTATATAGTAATATATATTGTAAATAAACACGGCATTTGTTTATGCAATAAATGTTTTTTCTTAAATTAAAAAAATACACACATTTTTTAAGGGGGTGCAAGAACTTATTTTCAGATTCAAGGGGGTGCAGACCACTAAAAAGGTTAAGAACCGCTGTTTTATGTGGACGCATGCAGAAAAAAATCTGAGCACCATTTGGGCTTCATTGTAAGATAAAATATAGATTATGGTAATCCTGTAGCTCTCTGGGTACATCTGCATCTGGATCAGTTGCATGATTGAACTTCTATTTTTACATGAAAGCTCCTCTTACTCGGCAGAAAAACTTATTGGTTTTATTTCTCAAGTCCAAAGATCATGTAATTTATCTTTCTGCTTCTTGCTGACAATTATAATGAAAAGCTTTATCTTTTTCTCCCCCCCCCCCCCCAACCTTCTGGTCATATCTGCAGTTATTCAGGATCCAGGTAGTGTTTTATAAATCCTTGGAATTCTTGACAAACAAATGTACGTCTCCTCTGCTTCCATCAGCTATGCCGAACAATTTCTGACAGTTGGCCTGTGGATTCACATTTACCGGCCCTGTTCCCTTGAAAACAGAAGTGGAAAATATAATAATAATAATAAAATGCACTGTTTCATGCGTTGGTCCGAATATCTTTTGTCAAAAGGAGACAAGGATGTATCCCAGTCTACAATTCTTCAAATGTTGGTTTTTAACTGTGGCATAGTCTACATGATGTATTTGCCCAAAAAAATAATCACTTTTTAAGTCATAAAAAAATGTAAAGTCCAGTCATGTCTGACTCTAGGAGGCAGTGCTCATCTCTGTTTCTTTCAGCCAGTGTTGTCTGAAGATATTTCCGTGGTCATGTGGCCAGCATGACTATAGGCCAAGGCACACGGAACACTGTTATCTTCTCACCAAAGTGATACCTATTTATCTACTCACATTTGCATGCTTTCAAACTCCTAGGTGGGCAGGAGCTGGGGCAAGTATCGGAAGCTCACTCCATCATGTGGTACTTGGATCTCAAACTCCTACCTTCCGTCTGACAAGTCCAACATCTTAATCACACCATATAAACCTGCAAACAGCGAACAATTGAAATATCCAATAGTGAAAATTATTTATAACATATCAGAAGACAGTATTTGAATAAAAATAGGTTTTATTTGGGAATCTAGCTGTTTTTGCAGATCTCTAAATAAAATCAAATACAGTGAATATATGTTTGACGATAGAGGGAGAGTTTTCAAGTAAAAGGGAGATATACCTCTGGGGAATTAATGAAGTAATACCCTTCAGTATCAAATATGGAATGAGAATTTTTGCCTGACTGACAGATTCTATATTTTCATAGTAATACTTTATATCAGAGTATCCAGAGTGGAATGATGGCCTAGTGGTGAGGATGGTCACCTCCCACTTAGAAGGTTGAAAGTTCAATCCTAGGTAGTGAAAATCTGCTGCGAACTGTACATGGCATCAGGAAGAGCATCTGGCTTGTAAATGCTCAGCTCCATGCAGTTGCTCGTCTCCACCTCATATTAAGGAATTACAGGGTCATAAAAAGGGAGGGTTTTTTTAAAAAAAACTGTAGTTCAGGGTCAGACTTAGTATTTGAGGGGCATGTTAAAAGATGTACTTCACTCTAACTTTAATTAATCTAAGCCAGTTAATAAGTATGTAATACACATTTTATAATCCATTAAAAGTTACACCCCTTCATGGATTACTGCCTTATCATGGCAAAGGGGCTTGCACAGCTCAAAGAAGATATGAGTTAAGCTGTGCAGGGCCATCCAAAATGGACAGGTTATAGTGGACAGTTCTGACAAAATGTGGTCCTCTAGAGAAGGAAATGGTAACCCTCTCACAGTATCCTTGCCAAGAAAATCCCATGGACAGTACCAAAGGCTAAAAGATATGACGCTTGAAGATGAGGCCTTCAGGTTGGAAGGTGTCCAATATGCTATTGGGGAAGAGCAGAGGGCACTTACAAGTAGCTCAAGAAAGAGTGAAACAGCTGGGCCAAGATGGAAGGAAGCTCAGCTGTGAATGTGTCAGGTGGTGAAAGGAAAGTCTGATACTGTAAAGAAAAATATTGCATCAGAAGGTTCACAACACTGTACAGAAGCCAGCAAGTAAAACTATTCCAAAGAAAAAGAAATGAAAGGAAGTGTGACTGTCTGATGAGGCCTAACAAATACAGTAGCTGAGGAAAGGAGAGCAAAAGGCAAAGGAGAAAGATACACCCAACTGAATAAAGATTTCCAGAAAATAGCAAGGAGAGATAAGAAGGCTTTGGGTTTAAGGATGTATGGAGAGAGGTGCACAAGACAAAAGAGCAATATACTTTTTTTTCGAACCCGCATCAGTCCTGATCTAGAATTGATATGGTTTGGGTCACCCCGGGATTGAGCAATGAGGTACAGGAGATCAAAATTGAACCTAATATTTGGGCAGAACATAGCCCTTTATGAATAACCTGGAAAAAACAGAAAATGAAAATCAGAGGGACAATGAACCAATCTCTAGTTAAGGATAAAGAATACCGAGAAATGTTGGAAAAGGAGTTAAGAATATTTTTTAAAATAAATATAAAAGAAGATACATCATTGCAAAATCTCTGGGACACAACAAAAGCCTATATACGCGGGTTAACAATAGCTTTCTTGGCAAGAAAAAAGAAAAGAAAAAGGTTACAACAAGAGACCCTACAGGAAGAATTTAAAAAAATGGAAGTAGAATTACAAAAAGATCTCCAAAATAAAAGTGTAAAAGAACAAAGAGATATAATAAAGCATAAAATAAACTTGAATACTCAAGAAGAGTTGGCACAAAAAAATTGGATGGCTAAACAAAATTATTTCGAAAATGTAAATAAACCAAGCCGTTGGTTGGCATATAAATTGAAAAAACGAGAGGGAAAATGATAGATAATTTACAGGATGAGAAAGGAAGGGTACAACACAATAGAGAAGAAAATAAGAAAATAATATTAAACTTTTTTACAAAATTATGCGCTCGAGAAGACGTTAAAGAGGATAAAATTAAAACATTCTTAGAATCAACAAATATTAAACAAATTACGGAAGATCAAAGAGAGATGTTAAATAGGCTAATTACAACCACAGAATTTGAGACGGTATTGAATAAACAGAAAAACAACAAAACACCTGGTCCGGATGTGATACCGGTTGAATTATACAAAAATATACAAAACCTATTGGAAGAGATAATGTTAGAATTATTCAACAAAGTACTTGAAAAAGCAAGATTACCGCCCACATGGTCAGAGGCTTTAATAACACTGATACCTAAAGAAGATTCAGATGGCCAATTAATTCAAAATTATAGACCCATCTGTGGTGCCCACATACAGGTACTGAATGTAAAATAGTAAGTTGTTGTATAAAGTTAAAATGTTGTTAAAAGGAACTGTTTAAACAAGTAAGTATAGAGCCAAACAGCTTTTAAATGCATGGTAAGTAGAAAGGGGGAGGTGTTTATCCCAGTGCTCCAGAAGGGAGGGGGGATAGATGACATCATAAGAGGCAGCCAATCAGATCATAGATAGCAGGACCAGGAACTATAAAAGGCCTGGTTGAGAGAGATGTGGAGCTCTCTGTTTTGTGGTAACTTCCAGGAGGGAAGATTTAGTGAGAAGAGCTGTGAAGAAAGCTCTCTGTTATGTGGTAACTTCCAGGAGGGAAGGATTTAGTGAGAAGAGCTGAGAAGAGTTCGGATTTGTGTAACTTCCAGGAGGGAAGATTTATAGTGAATCTCTGCCTGAGTTTAACTGTCCAAGAGGGAAGTTAACAGGAGAGAATGATAGGCCCTAGGTAGTTCTGTGGGAAGCAGGAGCCAGGGTCAGGGAACAAGATTGATTGATATATATTGAGTAATTTGTAGATAGAGATAAATGGTGAAACGTGCTCTTATCTATAGGCCTAGAAACAAAGAAGAACTGGGATTTCTTACATTTAGTCAGGAGAGCTAGGAAAGTCTCTGAGGGGAAGAAAAGAAAAAGAATCAAATAGCTGCTTGTGGCTGTAACAAATTCACTTGACAATTACTGAGAAGTTGTATTTAAATAAAACTGTTTTCTAGTTTGTTCAAGAAACGTGTCAATGTCTGTCTATTCCTCACATGGAGCAAATCTTAAACAATCCTGCAGAGCTTAGAGATATTGTAAAAGTAAAAGCCAGCCTCTAAAGAGAGAGATAAGTGAAACAGAGGGTGCGTCCCTTGTTCAGGGAGATATAAAGTTAAGAAGATTAAACACAAATCGCTACCAAGACATATAAAACAATAAACCTGACTGGAAGGGGACGGGTGGCATCCTCGCACCATCTCTCTTTTAAATTCGGACTACAAACTATTCATATCAATAATGGCAGGAAGAGTTAAAAAAATCCTTAATGAGAGTATACACCAAGACCAAAATGGTTTCTTGCCAAAACGGCAGATTAAGAACAATATGAGAATAATAATGAATATGCTTGAGTATTACGAGGAACATCCTGAAAAACAGGCAGCGCTGGTTTTCCTTGACGCCCAGAAAGCTTTCAACTATGTCAATTGGAAATTTATGATTTGGCAATTGGATACGATGAAATTTGGGATGAAATTTACAAAAATGATAGAAACAATATATTCAAAACAAAAGGCTAGAGTTATAGTGAATGGGGATTGTACTGAAAAATTTGATATTGAAAAAGGTGTAAGACAGGGATGTCCACTATCTCCTCTTTTATTTATATTAACACTGGAAACTTTATTAATAAAAATTAGAGAAGAACAGGAAATTAAAGGATTAAGTACTAGAAAAGAATATTATACAGTTCAAGCATTTGCCGATGATTTAGCATTTATAATAGAAGAGCCACTTCAATCGGGACCTAAATTAATTTTAAAAATTGAAGAATTTGGAGAAGTGGCGGGACTTAAAATTAACAAAAATAAAACAAAAATGATAACTAAAAATCTCACTAAAAATCAGGGTAAACAATTGGAAGAAATAACAAGACATGCAGGTGGTTAAAAAAGTAAAATATTTAGGAATTTGGCTAACGGCAAAGTGCTCATCAATAAAAGAAGATAATTATAATAGAATATTAGTGCAAATTAAAAAAGACTTAGAAAATTGGAAAAATCTTCAATTATCAATGATTGGAAGAATATCCTCAATTAAAATGAATATCTTACCAAGGTTGTTATTTTTATTTCAAGTAGTTCCAATAAAACCGGGGAAAGCTTTCTTTGAAGATTTTTTAAAAAAACTTCAAAATACATTTGGCAAGGGAAAAAACCTAGGATAAGATGGAATTTATTACAGGATATCAAAGAAAGGGGTGGATTTGGGCTTCCAGATTGGCAACTATATTATCAAGCAGCGGCTTTAGTATGGATTAAGGAGTGGATGGAGCTAAATAATAAGAGAATATTGACAATTGAGGGGCACGATTTCCAATTAGGATGGCATGCATTCATATGGGATGAGAAATATAAATCTCATGCATATTTTAAGAGACATTTGGTTAGGAACGCATTATTGCAAATTTGGCAGAACATCAAAAAACAACATTATACAAAGATTCCAAATTGGATTTCCAATCGAAGCCATGAAACACCCAAGTTCAAAGACATTTGACAAAATCATACGATACAAATATTTATTAGATGAACAAGGACATTTGAAAACTAGGGAAGATTTGACTGAACATGGGATAAACTTAGACTGGTGGACTTACACACAAGTCCAAGCCAAATATCATAATGACACCAAAATCTACGAATTTCAGAAAAAAACTAATGACCTTGATAAGATACTATTCGGTACTGATGAAAAACTAATTGGTAAAATTTATAAATTTCTAGTAAGATATAAAATGGAAGGGGAGGTAGTTAAGGACACGATGATAAGATGGGCAAAATTTTTGGACACTCTATAGATTTTGAGAAATGGGAAATTTGCACAATTAATTGGAAATTAACAATGTCGGTGGCGTACAAGGAAAACCAGTATGAGATGTTTTACAGGTGGCATCTACCCCCTGTAAGAATTGCTAGGATGTTCCCAAACTCATCACCAAGGTGCTGGAAATGCAAGAAGGAAAATGGAACTTACTATCACTTATGGTGGACTTGTTTAAAGGCAAAAAAGTATTGGAACAAAATTAGATCATGGTTAAGAGATAATAAAAGAAGATATAGATAGGAAACTTGAACTATTTTTATTGGGCATAACTGATAAAAAATATATAAATGAATTACAATTATACACATCATTACTGCGGCAAGAATAACCTATGCACAATTTTGAAAAAATGAGGAAATACCAAAAGATGAGGACATAATTAGAAAAATATTGGTAAAAAAAAGCAAGTTAACGATGGACATTCATCAAAAAGACAACTCTGATTTCTATGAAATATGGGCAAAATGGTATTCCTGGTTACAATCAAATAAAAATCTAAAATTATGGACACAGAAGAAGACTTGATCCGAAAAATCTTTCCTTACCATCTCCTTCATAACAATAAAAATGATTATTATCGATGCACATAATCCGAGGATATAAATATGAAAAATAATGTAAATATGTATAAATACGTTTTGGATTAGTTTGAACTAAATAGTAAAAGGGATAAAGGTTAAAAGCAACCAATGTAGTAAGATTGCAAAACTGGATTCAGTTACACAAAGGTATAGCTGTTAAATTGAAATGCCATTTTTTGTGTATTAGTGTTTGTTTGTTTTTTTTCTTTTTTCCTTTTTCCCCCTTTTCTTAATGTTTTCTTTTTTCTTTTTTCTCTTTGATGTTGTGTGTTATTATGTATGTTTTTTTAAAGTTTAAAAACCGAATAAAGATTATTTTTAAAGAAAAATATTGGAATGTGCTGAAATGGACAAATTAACGAAGAAAATAAAAGAAAAAGAAGAATCTGAATATTACTTAGTATGGAATAAATTATATGAATGGCTGGAAGAGAGAAAGAATAGATAAAGGATGAACTGAAATTGTCAATAATTGAACAATTAATATGAAAGTTAAAGATAAACTATTATAGAAGTAAGATTATTTTATACAACGACGTTATAGGAAGGAAGAACAAATAAACTGTAAAGGGTAAATATATACATAAGGGATAATATATTTATTTATTTATTTATTTATGGTTTCTTATATGCCGCCCCACTCCCGAGGGACTCAGGGCGGCTTACAACATAGAAAAAATACAAGAAAACCAATAAATTCAATTAAAATCAAAATATAAAAGTTAAAAGTTAAAAAATTACAATATAAAAGCACCACTCACCAGACATACCCAGGGGAGAGTGTAGATGGAATTAAGCTCTTCCCCCTGCCTGCAGGAAGAGCCATGTCTTAACGGCTTTTCGGAAGGCCAGCAGGGTGGGGATAGGCTAATATAATTGTGGATATTAGCCGATGCAAGCTTATTGTAAATATGGAGAAACTGTACCCCTACTGGTTTGTTTTGTATGTATTTGTGTTTTATGTGTATTTAATAAAAAATTATTTAAAAAAAAGAAACCTGTATGCAAGTCAGGAACCAGACATGGAACAACTGATTTGTTCAAAATAGGGACAAGGCTGTAAATTGTCTCCTGGCTTAATTAATGTATATGCAGAGTACATCATGAGAAATGCCAAGCACAAAACAAAAAACAAAAAAACACGAGAGGTGTTGAAGGACACTGCCCGAATGCCTGGGAGGATCAGCAGCTGTTTGGAGAGGCAGAGCTCGTGCCCGGAGCAGCAAGTGCCGAAACTAGCCCTCCCCCAATTTCCCTCGGTTTCTGCAAGGGACCTCCGCTTTTTCCAGCAGAGACCAACTGACCGCTTGAAGGGCAGCTTTGCTCCTTCGCTGCACTTCAAACAGGGTTTCCTCTCGCTCAAGCAACGCCGGGCCACCAGGAAAACAACAACACACCACTTCACAATATTCCTGCTGTTGGAGTTCTTTTTTTTTTTAGCAATAGCACTTTACTTATATACCGCTTCATAGTGCTTTACAGCACTCTCTAAGTTGCCCTCCTGCCGACCGCCGTGAATGGAGAGCTCGCGGGGGCATCCCGAAGTTTCTGTAGAAAACAAGCAGCAACAGGCGGGAGGCTTCTCGTGTCGCCCGGGAAATAGCTCGGTCCTAAACGCAGGAAGGTGGGGCGGGGAAATGGCGCTCTCTCTTTTGTTTATGTTGCCCTTAGCAGCCCTTTGGGTGTTTGGGGCGGATGGCGGCGGCGGCGGCGGCGGCGGCAGCAGAAAGGGGTCCGGAATAATTTCTTCGCCACATCCGACACGCCTCTCTTGAGGACAAAAACGGGTTTCTTGGAGGTTTTGCTGAAGCCTTAGCTGCGGGTTCAAGAGCTTGGCCAAAGGCAGCATGACGGAACTGCACGAAGCGGTGGCTTTGGGTAAATACGACTTAGTGAAAGAAATGCTCCAGAGGGAGCTCGCGGACCCAAATTGCAAAGATGCGGACTGGAGCGATCGGACGCCCCTCCACTGGGCGGCAGCAAACGGTAAGCAATCGCCCGGGGGACGCGCATGCGCCAGGAGGAAACTGGAGGAAAGACGCTGTGCCCGAAGTAATGCGAGCGTCCGGGGAGGCAAGATACAGCATTCGGGTTGCAGTCGGCATATTCCCAGCCTTTCTCCACGTCCTGATCGGAGCAAGCGCTCCGATCGGTTAGCAAAAATATATTTCCCCGGTGTAACAGAAATCAAAAGTTAGGTAAAAACAGAGGGCGAGACGGCGAGGAGCAACGGGCAAGAAGGCTGCCTTCCTTTTAGATTCTGGAATCGGTGCTGCGGCTGATTAGCATGGAGAGTTACTGGCGCCGGGGCCTTTGGCTATTCCAGTTTTGGTACCTAGCAGAATAAAAGTGGAAAGGGGGCACCAGGCGATCCTTCCTTTGCTCTGCGTCAGTAAAGAAACGATTTGACCGGGACGATATATGCTACGTTGCACGAGGCAGAAGAATGAGAATAGGAACGCCGGAGCTATCTTCCTTTTCACTCCCATTTTCACCACTGATCTTTCATGAGTTCTCCCTGGGATTATTAAAATGAGGTGCTGCTGTGTGCTTTACAAGTGCTTCCCCAGGCAGCGAGAAGTGCAGAGACTATAATCCTATATATTGGTATGAGAGGACATGGTCAGCAGCAGAACCTGCATAGAAGTGGCTGGATAGAAGATGGGCTGCTCCAGGCATGTCCCCCTTCCTGCCCATCTCCCAAATCCTCAATGGAAGCATCCTTGGGATGCTGGGAATGGATTCTTGGTTTGATCTGCTTTTTAAAAATTGTTCTTAGCCACCCAGAATCATGTTTGCGGTCTTAAAGTTTAAATCTGATTTGGGTGGGGGGGAAATGCTACGCCATCCAGATTAAAATAAAATTAAAAAATATTGACTTAATTGAAAATAAGGTTTGTGAATGACAAAAGTGGTTTCAGTCTAAATTTTAAATAAAGTTTAAATTTGATTTGAAAAAATATGCTACATTATAGAGTGCTTAGCATAAAATTCTGGGCATAAAGCAGTGTAAAGGCGCCATCACACAAGAATGCCTCTAATGGCAAGCACTATGATCTAAACGCAAAGTACACTGACTCATGCATGGGATAAAGGCCCGACTTGCTCTTTACAAGGAATTGTTGGGACAAAAGAGATGGCATTGTTCTGTGGCATCCACCACATCTATGAATTTTTACAGTCAGAAGGTATTTCCCCAATAGGTTTGTGTTTCATCTAGTTGCATATTAAATAGACTGGCGAGTAAGGGTAGAGTAATGGTCTTGGCCATCAGCAGTTGAGTGTGGATATAAGGCAACTGGGTTTATAGGCATAATATCGAACGAAAGGCATTAGCCAGATATTAAAAATACAGATTCTGGGGGAGCGAAGGCAGCCAATAGGGAATGTCACTATGCTATCTCCTTACACGTGTTCCCCTACTAAGAATCTACATATTTTTAAGACACCTATTTAAATTCAAAAATAACATATATATATGTAAATAATACCTCCATTGTGTTGTTCATGAAACCGATAAGTATAAAGATTTCAAGAGGGGGAATATAAGTCAGCTCTCCGGAAGGGCAAGAAAACCTGGAGATCTTGGGATGTGGGTGTGGTGCCTGCAAAGGAGCTGTAGTAATAGGGAAAAGGAGTGTGTTTTCTTCCATATTATTTTTTAATGTTTTTAAACGGTCTTTATAATGGTGGTTCTGTGGTTTTTGGTGTGTGTTGTTTTTTGTGTTCTTTTAACTTTGTATACCATTCAGATAAGTAAATAAATAAATTAGAATATGTGAACCATGAATCTTCAATATGTTGTGGTTACAAGGTACCGTATTTTTCGGAGTATAAGATGCACCTTTTTCCTCCCTAAAAGTGGCTGAAAATTTGCGTGCGTCTTATACTTTGAATGTAGCTTTTTTTTCTAGCCCTAACCAGGTGCTAACTATCTTCCCAGCTCTTACTGGCTTGTAGGTTCTTTCATTGTTACTCTCTCAGAAGAAGGTTTTTTTAAGTCCTAACCAGGAGATAAAATAATGTGCTGAAGCTGACCAGACTAAGGACGCTAGCCAAATGAATACCTGATAGGCAGATTGTTTTCCCCTATTTTCCTCCCCAAAAACTAAAGTGCGTCTTATACTCCGATGCGTCTTATACTCGAAAAATACGGTAAATGCCAAGTGACATGTAACTTTATACCATGTATTTGTATGAATAGACATTTTTTAAAAATGGAGTACATGATATCCACCCAGGTAATTCAGGAAAATTTCAGCCAATGCACAATGTGAAAATGTTCTCCAGTTAATAAATTTGAAGAAGTCACAACAAGACTCAATTCTCAGAATTTTAAAAGGGTGAAAAAACCATTTCCCAAAACAAAGAGATTCCAGAGGCTGGTCTAAAGGAGCTACTTCTGTCTTAACGGGAAAGTTTTGTCATTGTCCTTATCGCTCTAATCTCCTGTTTGCATTTTCAACAGGCCACTCAAAGATAGTAAAGCTGCTTGTGGAACATGGTGCTCACCTGGTTTTGAGAACTGAGGCAGGTTGGACTCCAGTTCATTTTGCTGCAGAATCAGGGCAACTGGGCGTGTTGAGAACACTGCACTCCTTGCACGCACCGATGGATGCCCCAGATCTCTATGGAGATGTCCCAAGAAGAATTGCAGAAATCTATGGACACAAAGCCTGCGTCAAATTCTTAGAAATGTAAGCACGGTATTGGCAAAAGAATTAAAGCAGGTGACCCGGTTAACTTTCCTAATGCTAGTTTGTGGTGGAGCAAAGGGGCTTACTTCAGTCCAGAGTTAGAGGGGGAAATGAAATTATCAAAACACTTCAAATTGATGGTATCTAAATCAGTCAATATAAAAATCTGCTTTTCAGTCAAATCATATATTAAAGATCTTTCAAAATTAAAATCTTTCTAAATGACATTAAAAGAGCAGCCAGCCAAATCTACTATAGGAGCAGTATCTTAGAGCAATGACATAAGAGCTGCACCTCTCCTATTTTTTTGCATTTCCAGATCATACGGTTTGGGACGAAGGGATAATGAGCAGGGTTTCGGAGAATGATCTTAAATCAACTCAAAATGTTTGGGCTTTAAAGCCCAAGAACTTTCTGCACAGCAGCATTAATCTATTCAACTCTCAGCCTTTCTAAATTTTCAAACTTTTTCTCCATTTTCACCATATTACACTTAGCAAATCTCCAATTGGTGGATGTCCCTGCTTCTTTTCCCCCAATGCATGTTGGGAAAGCAAACAATTAATTGCTTTTCCTTTGTGGGCTGGTCTTTGGAACCTGCTCTTTCCATCAATACAGGTAGTCCTCGGCTTGCAAGGGATGACCACATGAAGCCAGAACACTGCAATTGTCACAAATAGTCAGTTGCTAAGAGTCTGAATTTTGATCATGTGACCATGGGGATTCTGCAACGGTTGCATGAAAAAACGGTCATAAGTCACTTTTCTCAGTGCCATTGTAACTTGGAACAGTCACTAAATGAACAGTTGGAAGTAGAGGAGTACCTGTATGCCTTTTTATGTCATTCCCCTTCCCCCAAAACCCCCTCTTCCTCATGTTTGACACCTTCCTGTCTGCTCTGTCCACATCCTCTCTGCACGGCTTTAAAATCCACAACTCTGTTCAAGAAGTAAAATATAACCCAGTTGGATTGAGGAGAGTAATTGTACTAGAAAATCTTTATGATGAGTGAATTGCCTCCTGCTTTCTCTTTGCCTAAATAAGCATTCAGTGAAGTTGTCTTCATTGCTGTTAAAACGATATTTCTCTGTAGAGCTGAACTGCAGTAATGCTAAAGCCTCCATATGTATTTAAGGAATTTTCCCATATTTTATTGCATTAGTGTCCTCTAGGCTTTGAGAAAGCAAAGTCAAAGCTATTTTGTTTTTAATTAATTTTAGAACTGAGGTCAAGAGGGGCCCTGTGGTCAACGCAGATGCAATATCCCCCATTTATCAATTATCCAAAATATTTTCCTCTTTCCTTTTGATCTAGAGCTGAAATAGAATACAGGGCATATTGCCAGGTGGCAAAATCAAAGGGCATCCAACTGGATGAGAAGGATGAAGCTTGGGAGCTTAAGAAGGAAGAACTTTTAAAAAGTAAACCCTTCTCTCCAAAGAAACATTTGAAACACAAGATGCACGGAAAGGATGGTGTGCCTTCAAGAAAACAATGAGAAGAATGGTATATTACAGATAAGATAGACAAGAAGGTCTCAGCTACCTTAACTTTATAGCCACTGCAAATCATCTATTTCATTTACTATTTTTCTTATTTGGCACTAGTTAGTCACCATCTCAGTTTAAGAATTTTTTAAAAAACATGCATAAAAAATACAATTTTTATATGTTCTTTGCCTGATAAACTCATTTTGTGCACTGTTGTATAATATATTCATATTTTTAAGCTTTCCTCTAATAAAGTTTTGTGCTTTATAACTACACTATGTATAACTTTTCTGTAATATTCTCTTAACATTTTATTAACATTAAGGGGAATATTAATATTCATTATTTTTATTTTATTAGTGTTTTTGGCCATATTTTAATTGGAAGATGCTGCCACAATAGCTAAAGTGTGAAACAAGATTGCACCAAAAGCAGATGAAAATTATTTCTCTTGCTTTTTAATGTATATAAAGATATCTTACAGTTATATTCATTGTTAACAAATTGTTTGAAGATAAACATGAGAAAGATGCAGATAGTTGGAATATTGTGCTTTAACAAGGTGCTAGGTTAGGGTTTCAAAAATTTTAAGTTTATTTATTTATTTATTTTGTGAGATTTATATACCGCCTCACAGTGCAAGCACTCTCTAAGCGGTTTACACCAGTAAGCAATGTATATCTATATTGCCCCCAACAATCTGGGTCCTCATTTTACCTACCTCGGAAGGATGGAAGGCTGAGTCAACCTTGAGCCAGTGAAATATGAAGAACTTAGGTTTTAGTATGTGGGCAGCAATTAAGAAGATAGCTCTACACCAATGGAAAAAGCTAGCATGAAGGACAGGTTCAAATGTTTTACAGATTTATCACCTTTCTACAGTCACTGTGGAAAGCCTTGAGTGCTGTCAGTTAGTCTTGGCACAGTAGAGTTCATGAGAAGGCAAAGAGGTTCTAAAGTACACCATAGAGGCTGGATCAACAGCTTTCTATATTTGACATAAATGCATGAAAGTGCTGACTAGGGGGGTGGGGCAGGCACCAGTTTTTATGAGGGAATGCCTTGAGAAAATAAGCCTGTCCTGTTTGAATTTCCTAGATGCGCCTGTTGAGTATTCCAATACCTCGCTGGGCATAAGACCAGGTAACAGCGTTTTCATTGGTGGTTCTGCCTTATGGAACATTTATAGTAGGAGTGGGCCCAATCCTAATTTGTTAGGAAGCTATATCCATATTTGCCTGTGAGCTTCACAGTTCCGTTTGGAAGATCATCACAGATTGCTCGAGACATTATTTTTTATTGCTCTGGGGGGGATTATCATTAAAAAGTGGATGACACCACATAGAAGAAAAAGCTAGAGATCCTCGTGCTATCAAGAATTAATAAATGGATTTCAATTTCCTGTGTCACTTCAGTATAACTCTGAAAACATTCAGTGACTTTATTTCCTACTTTTATTATTTTTATAAATAACTCAAGGTGATTAACATATCCAACACAACTTTCTCCTATTTTCCCTACCACAACAACCCTTTGTAGTGAGTTGGGCTGAGAGAGAGTGACGGGCTCAAAGTCACCCAGCTGGTTTTCACGGCTAAGGTGGGACTACCAATCACAGTCTCTCAGTTCCTAACCTGGTACCTTAATCGCAACCTAAACAGCTAAGAAATCCAAGCATCTTATGGCTAACCATAAAAGCCTAGCCATTCTTGGAACTTTGCCCCTTTGCTTGCCATTCTTTTGGGGTATTATTTATGATGGTAACAGGTTTCACACAGCCTTGCTTTTTTCATTATGGAAATAAATGATTGCATTACATATTACCAGTGGTGGGTTCCTACCGGTGCTGTGTAGGACGCCGCACCAGTAGGAGCCCGGCAATGATGTCATTTTTAGGCACTTTTTTCCGGCTTCTCCGCGTCCTGAGCTGTCTGAAAAAAGCCCTCCCATCCACCCTTGTTTCAATACCGACCTTTATTCTTCCTCCGAAGCACAGCTGAGAAGGTCCTCAGCTGTGTTTCGGCTTGTAATGTCCTAAGCATGCACGGAAGTGAAATCGCCCGATGGAACACGAGTTCACTTCTGTCCATTCCCCGATGCGCACCGGTAGCGAAAATAACCGGAACCCTCCGCTGCATATTACCTTATATTTCCTTAATTGCCTATCCCCACATGTATATACTGTATGTATATATGTATTCAATTTATAGTATATTGCCCAACTCAGTTTGGAATCCATCGCATTCATTTCTCCCATTTTTCCCTCAACCTTGTGAAATGCACTAAATTAAGAAATGGCTGAGCCAAAGTTACCCAGTGGATTTCAGCTGAGTCTGGATTAAAGCACAGCTCTTTCTAATTCCATTCCAACAGCTCAGACCAGGGGTGAAATCCTCCCGGTTCGCCTGGGCCAGTCCTTCGGCGTATAGCCGATGGAACTGGCGGCAGTGCGGCGCGCAGCTTCTTCCGCCCGCTTTCCCGGCCCGGCTGAACACAATCACCGCTTTCCCGGCCCGGCTGAACACAATCATTCGGGTTATTTTTCCTTCTGTGCATGCGCGCGCATGCACAGAGGGAAAAATAACCCGAATGGCGGCGTTCAGCCGGGCCGGGAAAGCGGGCGGGAGAAGCTGCGCGCCGCGACCGCCGCCAGTTCCATCGGCTATACGCCGAAGGACTGGCCCGGGCAAACCGGGAGGATTTCACCCCTGGCTCAGACCCACATGGGTTAACAATCAAGTAAGAATTGCCACTTCATAACATTCTTCTGGCATTCACTGACTATTGGTTTAATTGCTTTTTCTTTTCATTGCTAAACGAAACAGACAATGATTTTTTTTCTTAAGGTAAATTGCCTTGAGTGAACATTAGCTTTATCTTGAGCTTTGGATGACTGTACATTTCTCCCTTCTTGTTCAACCAAGTTTTCATTATCCTGATCCTGCATTTCAACACAGTTCTTCTAAGATTGAGTTTGATTTGGTGGCTCATTTCAGATCAGGTAGAGGGGATATATATTGGCTAGATTGCTTACACATAGAGTCTCTGGTTTCATAGTAACTGGTTATTTTGCTCTCACCCAAAGCCATGACATCCTAACCACAAGCATCCAGATTGCATTTAGTTTCCTTGTAAGAATGTGACTGGCTAAGATCAAAGGTAAATTACACAATATAGAAGGTGACTGAGGGGTCCTCCATGTCCTGTTATAGAATGAGTTGCTACATAACAAGACCTGTGCTACCTGGAAATCTGTATAGGAAATGTCTCCTTGATCCAATCTAGAATTAAGGAAAAATTTCATGTTGGTAAGAACAATTAATCAATGGAACAGCTTGCCTTCAAAAGTTATGGGTGCTCTAATACTTGAGGTTTTTAAGAGATTGGATGGTCATTTGTCCAGAGTGGTATAAGGTGTCCTGCTTAAACAAGGGGTTAGACTAGAAGATCTCCAAATTCCTTTCTGTCTTTGTTAATCTAAATAATTCCTTTGTAGCTTTGCATAGTAACATAAGCAAGTTAGGCATTTTTTTTTAACTTGACAACTTTAAGATGTGTGGACCCCAACTCCCAGAATTCCAAACCAGGATTCTTGGAGCTGAAGTCCACACATCTTGAAGTTGCCGAGTTTGAAGAACATTGCACTATTGGTAAATGAACTCTGTGCAGTAGAAAAACAGCACTGTAGAATAATTCACAGGATACAGTTATTAAAAATAAGTACAACTCCTGTTAAAGCTAACTCCTTTTAAATACACTGTGTTTTTATAGAAAAGAATCCAATGGACTGGAAAACCGCACTGGCAAAGGGATAATAAAGCACATTCTCTTCCTGCACATTTTTTAAAATTTTGCATCACAATAGTGGATTTATTGAAGAACCCTTCAAACAGAAACTATTGTCTCTGTATCAATTGATTAAAATGCTAGCTTTGGTTTAAATGAGAGTTAGCATTTTTATGTTCCTTCTAACTCAATTATTATAAAATTATAGGTCAGCAATTTAATTCTCTGGGTAGTAAAAGGTAAACTGGATCACATAGCTACTGTTCCTTGGACATTGCTATCTGCTACTGCTCAGAATATGTTGTCAACAGTTATTAGGTGATATACAGTAGCAAAGTCCCGCCTGTGTCGAAACAACACCTTTGCTCCTAATTTTCCACATTAATATGAAAAAGTAGCAATCACTGGAAAAAAGGAAAAAGAACTATGTTTTAACTCTTATCAAACATCTATCAGCCTACTCCACAATTTTAAGGCAGTTTATTTGCCAAAGACAGAGTCACAAAAAATAGAATCCAAGTAAAATAACACTTCTGATTGACTTCATGGTAAAGATCACTCAGGGCTGGCTGCATAAGACATGTGTGAACCAAGCATGACTCTCCTAAATAACAGGAGGTTACTAATAGTAGATGCCATAGTGACCGTATGTTCCAGAGTATATTCTATTAATGCCATGTAAAGTTAAATATTACCAGTAAGATTTTGGGACTAGTTTTTAACAATCTTTGCAACAGACTCTGAAAATGAATGTAGTCAAATTGCTATCCTATGTAACGAGTGGCAGATGATATTGCCCTACAGTACTTGAGGAGGATACGAAAATACAAGTGACAACTGCCTTAGATGAAGAAGCAACCAAAATTGACTTCAGGATAAATATTGTGGAACCGTGTAGATCATTTATGTAAGCTCTACCGCACAGATACAGGGAATCACACATGGATCACAACCACTTGAGGAAGTAGAAAGGTTTTTACCTATTTGGCCAGTGTAATTGCTTGAAATTGTGATGCAGAGGTGGATGCAGAGGTGGATAAAAAGAGCCGAGGTGGTGCAGCGGTTAGAGTGGGGTACTGCAGGCCACTTTAGCTGACGGTGATCCGCAGGTCAGTGGTTCAAATCTCACCGGCTCAAGGTTGACTCAGCCTTCCATCCTTCCGAGGTAGGTAAAATGAGGACCCAGATTGTTGGGGGCAATATAAATATACATTGCTTACTGGTGTAAACCGCTTAGAGAGTGCTTGCACTGTGAGGTGGTATATAAATGTCACTAATAAATAAATAAATAAATAAATATCAAGTGCTGCATTGGAAAAGCAACAGCTGTTTTCCGGAGGATGAATAAAATCTGTTCCTCTTCGTCTATATCACTGAACCTTAAAAACTCCATTTGCTCACCTCTACAGCCATCCCATTTATGTCAGCAAGACTTGGAAAGCATCAGCAAGTATTAACAAGAGATGTGATGTCTTCCAACAATGGAAGGCAACAATGATGCTTTTGCCGAATCCTAAAGATTCACTATTTTGACCAAATTACTAATGAAGAAGCGCTCCAAAACAGTTTCTCTGGCAAACTACATAACATTGTTACATGCAGAAGACTCCAATTTGCAGAAGACTCCAATTTGCAGGTCATATTCTCTGCATGGAGAACAATCAAATCCCCAAAATGGCAATGAAGATGGACCTCCCACGATGCAAGAGGACGTCCTCAAAATACATAGCAAAGAACTTTCATGGAAGACTTAAAGATTCTAAACGATGGTGAAATACTTGCCCAAGGCCAAAAATGCTGGAGATCCCTTGCTGATATAATATGGGAGGATCTAATGCTAATGTAATGAGTGAAGATTTTCTTAAAAGTAGGAGAATTGCATTTTTAAAAATATACATGGTACAAAAAGCATGATGGTACTTAAACTCTAGAAAGCCAGGTTGTTATTTTGGAGAGTAAGGTGGCTTTAAATGCAGGTAGTCCTTGAGTTATAACCATGCATTTAGTGACAGTTCAACATTGCAATGACTCTGAAAAAAGTGATTTATGACCATTTTTCACACTAACCACCACTGCAGCATCCCCATGGTCACGTGATCAAAATTTTGTTGCTTGGCAACTGGCATGTAATTATAATAACTGCAGTGATTCGGTGTAGCAAAAAAGGTTGTAAAATGGGACAAAACTAACTTAATAACTGTCTTGTTTAGGAACAGGAATTTATTGGCTCAGTTGTGCTCATAAGTCAAGGATTAACTATAATATGAAAAATGAATTTTATTCTTCATTTAAAACAATCTTAACCTCTCAAAATTCCCAGCTGGCATACAGAGATATGTATTACCATGTACTGTATCATGCATCTTGTATGTTTAAAAATGTATTATGGAGGGAAATACAGCAGGAAAAGTCACTTTATATACCCTATACAGATCAGCTAGTTTGATGGTATCATCAGATAGCTACTTGTTTGTTCTCTTTGGTTTTTGGCCTGACATACTTTCCAGCAATTTCCATGTTACCTTGGATCTCTGGCCACTGTTCATTTCAATCTTTCCTTTCTAGATTCAGTGGTTCAAGCTTATTCTTAACTTCTATGGCATACATAGGTAAGATGTTGTTCACATTGAATTTTGGGGATTTTTTTTTCTTTTGCACAGTTTGAGCTTCAGTTTAACCATTAATAGCTGATGGTTGGAGCTGCAATAAATGCCAGGAAGTGTCTTAACAGATGTAACTGAATCTTTTCAGTGTTGGCATAAAATGAACTCTACCTAATTTGATGTTGTCCATTTAGTGCTGTCCATCTGTCCGTTGCTTGTGTTGAATAAACCATGTGTTATGCTGAGATGATTTTCCAAGCAAAATTGCACTAGGTGATCACCAGCTTCATTCCATTCACTGTCCTAGACCAAACTTGCCTATTCTTGCAATTTCTCCTTAGCCTACTTTTGTATTGATATCGCCCATAATATACAAAAGATCCATTTTGTAATCATTTGAATTCTGTTTCTTACTTATATACATTTGCTTTAATTTCTGTTAAAAATATTATTATTGCCTGTCAAGAGTGTTTTGAATTTTCTGTCTTTTGGGTTACAGGGAATGGTATCTATTTTGTGTTATCTGCAAATTGATAAACTTCCTCATTTGTCATTAATAAAAATGTTGACAAATGCAAGACCAAGATTAAATTTAACATTTCCTTCCAATGTGATGAGGAATAATTGATAAACCTATCAGTCAGGATAGTTTAATGATCATTCTATCCACTTCAAACTAGCGAATTTGTTAATCAACCATGTCACTGGATACTTTGTCAAATCAAATACAATATATCATGACTGAAGCATTTCTTCAATCTGCCAAGTAAATTATCTGATCAAAATATGGGTACAGTTAATCTGGAAAGATACGGTATGTTCTTGACAAGTTCATGTTCACTCCTGGTAATTGTCATATTATTTTCAAAGTGCTTACAGATGGATGCCTTTATGATTTGTTCTGGAATTGCCACAAATATAGCTGTTAGATTGATGGCCTGTAATTCCTTAGTTCTTATTTCCTCCTCTTTTGAAAGATAGGGTTATTTGCCTGTTCCATTCATGTAATTCATTTGGCCCCCTTCTGTTCTCTAGGGGTAAATACATAATATATAAGTAATACATAAAATAATATGAATTATTTATTAATAAATGAGAGAATGGCCAGACCAGTGTCTTATTTATTAATACTGGTACTTACATGGTTCCATATACATGGATATTTTATTCACGGAATTTTGAACAGTTCTTTAAGCATCTAAATGAGCAATAATGTCAATATTATTTCTGATTCTCTAGAGAAAGAAGGGAAAACTATATAGAGAAAAAATGAGTTTATTGATCCTTAGGATGTAATTAGGAGATAATAAAATGGCTTAAATATTAGCCCGTGATTGCCTAATACTTAATACATTTCTCTGACACTGAATACGAAGTCCAGAATGTTTAAACACTATTTATGCCATGCCCTCAATCATTCCAAGCCACTCCAAAATGTCTCCACCTCAGCTCCTCTGCCTGGCAGCACTGCTGACTGTCACTTCCACCTTTACGGTATGATACTTTCCTAGATACTTCTGGATTTGATATAATACTGTTTATTTTCCTTGCTTGAGTTTCTAAAAATATCCAATTGCCATTGCAGATCAGGAGAACAGCAGAACATGAAGGTAAATCAAAACAAACTCAAAAAGAAATAAGTATCTTTTTCTAAGGTGGGAAGCATACAATCTGAAGTAATTATCTGTAAAGAGGTACATATTTGATACTAATGTATATATTTATTTATCTAGAAGGGTACTCCTTAGATGAAGGAAAACCTAGGCAAGGCATCCCTGAAATCAACGCAGGTAAGCAAATCCATTGGAGAGAACTATTGTATTGTATATTTATTTATGTATATAAATTAAAAAAAATACTTACTTGGGATCCACTGATATCAATAGAAAAGAGTAGGGCTACATACAGAACATCAAAACAAAGAACCATTCAAGATAGCATGTTGGCTTTAGCCATTCTTGATGGTAATGTCTGGAAGGACTGTGAAGTTTTGAGTACTACAGTACTGAATCCGAATTATGTTCTGTCACTGCCAAAACAGAAAATTAGAAGCAGCATAAGAGAATGAGGAAATTGGAAATGTTTAGTTTGGAAAAGAAAACTTTGAAGGACCTATGACTGCATCCCTCAAGTTTATGTAGGGATGTCACATAAAAGAAGACCTGATTTGTTCTCTGAGGACAATTTTGGAGAAACAAAAAAAAGTGACTTGCTTCCTTTATTTCTTGTCTCCCTTCTCCACTGATCATATCTCCCTCATTTATCACAATTATTTTACTTCATACCCACTATATTAGAGAATGCTCTGAGAGATTGTTTGTGATAAAGAACCTACATCAGTGTATGACTAATGACATCCAGTCTATGTCTATTCACTCTGTTGTGTCCAGTTAAAAAAATGTCCGAGCTAAAGTGTATAGCAATGCAGCAAAAATCCAGCCTGATTTCCAGGCTTAGATATGGACATGTTAAATAGTAAACCGAAAAACTTCTATCAAATACTGGTTGTTGTTGTTGTTGTTTGTTTATGTGTCTAAAATTTAGGGAACACAAAATGTCTAATGATTCTTTAAATAATGCTTTGCCCTTAACTATTGTTCTTTCTACTTTTAGCAACAGGAAAGAAGTTCTTTGAAGGTGACATTATCATGCCGGTATGTAAGGTTAATCTACTTCTTTATAAAGAGGTTACAAAATGAACTTTTTAAAAAACATAGTTTAATTTTTTTAACAGCTTGGGAAGAATGCACTGAGGAACGACTCCTATAGATGGAAACTTCCAATTCCATACAAAATGGGCGCCAGTATAGGTAAAAAGTCATTTTATGCTCTAGAACACTAGATTGATCATTAGTTTGATCGATACAATGGATTAAGCAGTAAATTCAAATAAAGGGCAAATTAAGCGGATCATCTTCCCTCTGCCACTCCCTTAAAATGTTCCTTCAGAGTTCCCTTGAATGCTCACCTCCTCTTGGGCTTCAGTTTCAACGTTTCCAGCCAGCTTTTCCAGGCTTTTTAGTAGATAAAGGCAAAATCTTGTTGAGTTTGTCTACCTCCATGTAACTTTCTTGTAGCAATACAGAAGCGGCTTGCTTTCTTCCAGGATGTTTCTAGTCCTGATAGAGGGGAAGGAGCACTGAGTCAGAATGAGGGTTCTGGTAATGAAACACAGTTATTTAGGAAGTCATTATAAAAAATATTACTTCTGATTTAAAGAGATTTCCATAGGTTTCATCTTTCCCCTCCTGCTGTAAGTCATGAATCACAATGGAGTGCTAAATCACACACACACCCCAACATGTAAAGTGAAACCCAAAACAGTCAGGATGTCTGATAGGAATGTTAATGTTAGTGTGTTGTAAGGAATATCCTTCTGGGTTCATTTCCAAGTGGGGAAAAAGACACTGGATTCATGGAAGTTGCTTGGAAAGAAGGTTTAATGGTGGACAGGAGCACATGGCATAAGCCCCTGTACAGAAAAGGTAGATCACATGCTTCCAGATGTGGGTGAAGAGAAAAGGGAAGGAAAGATGCTGAGTCCCTTGGTTTTATGACCTCTGTTGGGCCCCACCTCTTAGTTTCCTGTTCCTGTGTATGTAATGCCCTCCAATTGGTGGTCAGAACCCCCCTAGGGGTGGGGTTTTTAGCTAGCCTTTTAGGCTGTCTCCCAAGTTTGTTTGAGTACTGGTAATTTTCCAGGTGGTAGAGGGCTAATCCTCTCATGTCCTAAGAGTGAAGGTCTTAATCCCATCACCCTGAAGGAGGGGGGCAGGGAGCTGCAGGGAGCTGCTTTGTATTTAAAACATGTTTCTCCTTTCCTCACTCAGGGAAACATATTCTTTCCTTTTTCAATGTTTCCTAGGATATTTCATTTTTCTAGGAGGGGGTGGGTGCTAACTTCCTACAAGTGCTAAGTCATTAGTCATCTTCACTTGTTCCATCTCAAAATCTAACATTCCTCTTAAATATATATATTTATATCATGTAATGTGTGTATGTGTGTGTGTGTGTGTGTGTGTACGTGTGTGTGTTGAACATTTAATGTTGATTACTGCTGAAGAAGAACTCAAATATCAAAGGGCTGTACTGTTCAGAACCAAATACTGCTCCAATAATAAGTACTTAAGAAAGTAGCTTTGCAAGTCATTTTCTTTATCCCTGCTCCAAGTCATTGGTTGATGCTGTGATGGGTAGAAAAAATGAATGTCTACTGGGAGAATCCTTCTAGAAACATTCCATTTTTGTCTACTTTATTACTTTTTATATTTTTGTCAAAGTATATAACGCTTTTGTAGGTGGCTATGGTATCCTCAAAGCCATGTAAAATATCTTACATGTTTTTATTTAAGAGCAAGTTCTGAATCTCTCGTTTGTCTACAGTCCGGAAAAGTATATAAAATATGCATTCTTTTCTTTCAGACCTGAATACCAAGGGTGTCATATTGCAAGCATTTGAGATGTTTCGACTCAAGTCTTGCATTGACTTTAAACCCTATGAAGGAGAGAAGTCCTACCTCCAATTTGAAAAGATGGATGGGTAAATTTATTCAAATAGACAAGCTAATCTTATGATAAAAAGCTGTTGCATTTAAATAATTATTGCCCATAGTTTAAGTGCACAAAATGATACTGTACTCCTTCCCTCATTCTTTATTGAAACTTAGTATAAAGCACAAAATAGACCGTTTCTCCATCCACTTGCCCCTCCTTTCTGAAAGAATATAGACAGATTTTCTGTACATGCCTACAGTTTCCCCTCTGTACAGTTTCTGTGCATTCCTCTGACCTTTGTGCATTTTTGCAAAACTCATGAACGTTCGATATAAGTCCTGTTTATTAAGATCTGAATAGCCCTAGGATTTCCTGCCTATTAAGAACTATAAGAATAGGCGTCACCCAGGGTTTGCATTTGGATGATATAATGCAGCATCAGTATATTTTTTTGAATGGGTAGCTTAGAAAAGTAAGATGGCATGCTATGCAGTAGATGGGAAGCTCTCATTCCACTATCGTTTGGCTCCTCTAGCCTAAACTGTTATGAATTTATATCAGTTGTCATATTAAATCAGATGTTTTGACTGAATGCACATATCATGGTATAACAGATGCTGGTCTTACGTGGGAGATCTTCAGAATGGCCAGGTCGTTTCTATTGGATCACGCTGTGAATATAAAGAAACTGTGGAGCATGAAGTCTTGCATGCCCTTGGATTTTATCACGAACAATCACGCACTGATCGAGATGACTATGTTAAGATTTGGTGGAATGAAATCATTGATGGTAAGTGGAAGGGACAGAAAATGTATTACAATGTAAATAATGTATTAAGTAATGTCTTAGGGACCAAGCTGTACAAGTTACCGTATTTTTCGGAGTATAAGACACACCTTTTTACTCCCAAAAAGAGGGTCAAAAACTGGGTGCGTCTTATACTCCAAATGTAGCCCCCACCCCCCACCTGCCAGCCTGCCACTCAGCCTGGGGAGGAAAGCGTTTTCAGGCTGCAGCGCTGTGATCCCCTTCCCGATTCCAAAAACGGGGTGTGCAACCGGCGCTGCCCGCCACCGGAAATGCGAAGCTCTTCTTTGCCGAGAAGGACCCTCGATCAGCCATCTCCAGGGAGCCACCCCCGTCCTCAGGAGGCAGCGGCCCCTTTAAGAGTGAAGGAGCTTTTTTATTTTTTATTTCCCTCCTTCCAGCCTGAGCCGGCCGATCGCGAGCCCGCCAGCAGTGACAGCGCACTGCAGACGTTCGCGGAGGGAAGTGGGGAGGTGATCGCTTGCCACCGCCGCCGCTCAGGTATTGGCGGGTTGTAGGGTCCTTGTCCTGCTGCTGCCCCAAGGAAGCTGCGGAGCTGAAGAAGCCTCCACCCACCTGCCAGCTCGCCACTCTGCCTGGGGAGGAAAGCATTTTCAGGCGGCAGCGCTGTGATCCCCTCCCCAATTCCAAAAGGCTAAGTGGCGAGCTGGCGGGTGGGTGGAGGCTTCTTCAGCTCTGCAGCTTCCTTGGGGCAGCAGCAGGACAAGGACCCTCCAACCCGCCAATACCTGCGCAGCAGCAGCGGTGGCAAGCGATCACCTCCCCCCTCCCCTCCGCAAACGTCTACGGTGCGCTGTCACTGCCGGCGGGCTCGCGATCGGCCGGCTCAGGCTGGAAGGAGGGAAATAAAAAATAAAAAAGCTCCTTCACTCTTAAAGGGGCCGCTGCCTCCTGAGGACGGGGGTGGCTCCCTGGAGATGGCTGATCAAGGGTCCTTCTCAGGCAGAGACCCCCGCGGCAGCAGGGGCTGCAATGCAATGCCCTGAGCAGCGTGCAAAAAGTCCTTCCTCCAATTTTGGAATCGTGGAGGGAGCAGGGCACTCAAGAAAAGAAAAGACATTCATCTTTTTTTTTAAAAAAATAACCCTATTATGATGGATTCAACTGCCACATTACAGCTAATGGGTAATATGAAATAAAACATTGAGTGTAACAAATTTTTCTAAAAAGCCTTGTGTCCATAGAAACCCCACCAAAGCCAGCAGATTTATTTCAAAGAGAGGGAGGGAGGAAGAGAGGGGGGAGGGAGAGGGAGAGGGAGAGGGAGGGGAAGGGGGAGAGAGAGAGAGAGAGAGAGAGAGGAGTGGGGCATACCACAGTCACTTGCTAAAGTATTGAATGCTAGGTATGGCAGAATTGTTTTTTTCTTGTTTTGCTCCCCCAAAATTAAGGTGTGTCCTATATTCCGGTGCGTCCTATACTCCGATAGATCTGTTATAATTGATTGTCTTGTCTAATTGTTTAATAACATATTAAAGCATTGATTTTCAAATTTGCCTAAAAGCTTTGGTATTTTCTTTTCTAGGTCAGGCATATAACTTTGACAAATATGATGACAGTTTCATTTCTGATTTAAACACTCCATACGATTATGAATCTGTCATGCATTATGGACCTTATTCATTCAATAAGAACAGTTCTGTCCCTTCAATTACAACAAAAATTCCAGAATTCAATAATGTTATTGGGCAAAGCCAGGATATGAGCAAGATAGATCTAGAAAGGCTTAACCGCATGTACCATTGTGGTAAGTTTATTCTATTTTACTCAATTTTTATGCTATAGTAGGGGTGACCTTATATGTTAAAATGTCTATGGAGATTCTCAGTCATCCAGGTCATGGTTGCCACAAAGGTGGCTCAGTGGTTAAAAGCAGCACTGCAACCTTCAGCTGATTGCTAGTTCAGCCGTTCAGCTGTTCAAATCTCAACAGGCTCAAGGTTGACTCAGCCTTCCATCCATCTGAGGTGGGTAAAATGAGGACCCAGATTGTTGGGGGCAATGTGCTGAACTCTGTAAACCGCTTAGAGAGGGCTGTAAAGCACTATGAAGCAGTATATAAGTGCTATTGCTATTGCTATTGCTTTTTCAAGAGGCAACTGGACTTTCTGGTTTTTCTTTGGAGATATTTCAATTTTCATCCAAGAAGCTTCTTCAGCTCAGCACCTTTGGGGCTTACATCTTAAATATTCCTTAACAACTAAGTCTATCACCTTATATTATATTAGGAATAGGTCTATGAAAACTTCAGAATTCAAAGCACAAAGGTGTTTTGGGGTTCATCAGAATGCAGACACACCCATTGCAATTTCTTAAGCCTTGAATGTCTTGCATGTCTTTTCCCAGGGAATCTTTCAGAAGCTTCTAAGCATGAATTATCATAACCAATCTATCACCTCTGAAAAGGACCAGTGCAATGAGGAAGTTAAATTAACCAAGGAAGTAACATCCAGATTATTTCATTCAACAACCACCACCCTTACATAATCAATGAATACACAACCTGTGGCCTAAGACTGCCTGTGACCCTGAAGCAGAAGAGATCAAACTATTAGTCCTCAGTAATTTCCTTCAGTGCCCTCTGATCATTTATGGCCTCCCATCTACTTCACTGCATCCCTTAGTCTATAAAAGATTGTGTAAAATTGACTCAACTATTTGTCAATTTTATAGCACATAATGCTACACTAATACTCACTCATATGGAGCTGGTAATGGTTCTCAAACTGCTAGGTTGCCTTAACAAGGTAGTTTTGATGATGTTTTGATTCTCTGAAGGAGGACAACAATAATTTGGGAAGAGATTTGTTAAGCAGCACAGAGACCTGTCTTATTTGTATTTAGGTTTCTTTAATCTGAAATGTGGGGATTGTTTCCTGCAGCTTCCAGTCTTATTCTCCTTGACCAATGTACATTTGAGTCCATCAATATCTGTGGCATGGTGAAAAATGGAAGAGACAACAAGGACTGGGAACATACCTTGACTACAAGTCGAGATAACAACAACCATTGCTTAGGTAACATACTAGTGTGTAATTTAAATGGATGAGAAAGTGGCTGTACAACTGGAAATCATTTAGTAATCAAAGCCAATAGGAAGGATATAGCATATGAAAAAAAAGAATTAGAAATGTTAATTGTATCCAAAGTGTTAATATATGACAAAGTAAAAGAAATATAAAAATATAAAGTATAAAAATATAAAAGTAAAAAGCAGTGTGCAGCAGCTGCCAAAAAAGCCAACACAGTTCTAGGCTGCATTAACAGAGGGATAGAACCAAGTTCACGCGAAGTGTTAATACCACTTTATAATGCCTTGGTAAGGCCACACTTGGAATACTGCATTCAGTTTTGGTCGCCATGATGTAAAAGGGATATTGAGACGCTGGAAAGAGTGCAGAGAAGAGCAACAAAGATGATTAGGGAACTGGAGGCTAAAACATATGAAGAACGGTTGCAGGAACTGGGTATGTCTAGTTTAATGAAAAGAAGGACCAGGGGAGACATGATAGCAGTGTTCCAATATCTCAGGGGTTGCCACAAAGAAGAGGGAGTCAAACTATTCTCCAAAACACCTGAGGGTAGAACAAGAGGCAATGGGTGGAAGCTAAACAAGGAGAGAAGTAACTTAGGAGAAATTTCCTGACAGTTAGAACAATTAATCAGTGGAACACCTTGCCTCCAGAAGTTGTGAATGCTCCAACACTGGAAGTTTTTAAGAAGATGATGGATAACCATTTGTCTAAAGTGGTGTAGGGTTTCCTGCCTAAGCAGGGGGTTGGACTAGAAGACCTCCAAGGTCCCTTCCAACTCTGTTATTATTATTATTATTATTAAAAAATCTGGTCTGTGGTGCAAAAGTAATTTGAGAAAGTGTCTCAGAATTGACCCTTCCCAGGTTTCAGAAAGATAACAGGAAGGATAGAAGCATATTAAGACCTGCAGAAATGATGCCAGCCCTTTGAAATAGACAGGGCTAGGAAACCAAAGTTATGAATGCTAATATTACTTTTATTATAAGATTAAAGTAGCACATTTTCATGAGTGCCTCATGAAACCCAGTGAAATCCTGCACAATTATCCCAAGTGAATCATGGTCAACAGGACATTAAATCATCTTCATCTACTTTACAGAGAAAGACTACGTTATGAGCTTTGATACCACCAAAGGCCGTTCAGGTGAAACAGCCATTTTGGAGTCCCGTATTCTTTATCCAAGAAGAAATGAGAAGTGTCTACAATTTTATTACAAATTTGATGGCAGTCCAAAAGATGAGCTGATTGTATGGCTTAAAACTGATGATGGTACTGGAAACATTAGGAAGTCAATAAAACTGAAAAGCATCCATGGTAAGTTCTCAAGTAACCTTTGAAGATTTAATTACAATGAGACATCCAGTATTATAGAGCATCAGATATCTTTGCCTTCTCATATCCAATATCTAATTGGTGTGTATAATAAACCCAGAAAACTTTGAAAAGGTTGTTGGCCTTTTGCAGAGAGGGAATAAGAATTGTCCTGACTTCTCCCTTCATGCCACACTGCAAGCCTTTGGTGCAGTCTGTGAGCTTCCACATTTTGAGACAAGGGAGAAACCTTCCCCCTCGTCCAGCTAACTCAGAAGCCATCTTGTGAGACAGACCAAGCCACACAGCTTTCCTCTTTCAGGGATTGTGTTGAGATCTGTGGCAAGTAGAAAGGAACGGCTGTGTGTGTGCGTGCGCAGACACATTGGGACACACACAGGCATGCAAATTATCTCCTAATTTTCATGCCAAACAGTTTCCCATCACTCCATTGCAGTGTTTCTCAACCTCAGCAACCCTGTTCTGTTAAAATACATGTTAGGTTAGTCTTTCATATATGTGACCAGCTAAGATCAGAAGGATTAAATCTAAAGAATAAAGAATGAACACAAACCAGTCTTCTTTCAAAATACATTCAAGTTTTATCTTTACTATTAAGCAAAGTTTGGAACACACCTTGACAAAACTGTTGCTTCTCTGTGGCCACATAAAGGGCCTCAAACATTATTCATGGTATCAGAGGAATGCAATCCTATGGTGGAGGCCTTTCCAGCTTTTTTAAATGCACAATTGTTTCATTAACTCTTTTAAGTTATAGTAATTTCGTCTTCATATCTTCCTCACTTAACATCTGCTAAATATTGCTTTGAGATCACAGCAGGAAAAGCAGCATAAAATGGGTTGAACATGTAAATGAATGAATGAAATGCATAAGCTCACCAACGTGCCTACCGTCCCTGTCCTACTGTCCCCATTTATTTGTATATCTTTCCTGTATTCATAATCATGTTTATACATATATCTGTTAAGCTTGACAAATAAATAAAAAATAAATAAAATAAAAATATATATAAAATATTAGATTTCCCTATCTCCCCTTTCAGGTGATGGAGAAAAGCAGTGGAACTTTGCAAATATTCCATTCAACAGCCAGACCAAATTCCGCTATGTTTTTCATGGCCTTAAAGGAGACCCACAGAATTCCAAAGGAGGAATTCACATTGATGATATCACTCTGACTGAAATGCAATGTCCTACCAGTGTTTGGCAGATAAGAAATTTCACTTCCATTTTAAAGAGTTCCTCAAAAGGAGATTATCTGCCAAGCCCTATCTTTTATAACTCTGAAGGCTACTGCTTTGTGCTCAGTCTCTATCCCCGTGGTCCAGCCAACTCAAATGGAGATTACCTAGGAATCATGTTTTCTTTATGTAGTGGCCAGAATGATGCAGCATTAGAGTGGCCAGCTGGGAACAGACAAGTGATATTCACCATAGTGGATCAAGATTCTGACATCACCCAAAGGATGTCAGCAAGCCGAAGTTTTGTTACAGACCCCAACCAGCGTTACAGTAAGTCAAAGGGGTGTTTGGGTTGTGGACAACTGACTGCTTTCTCTCTTGCTTAGAAGCATAATTCTACAGCTGCTAAAAATCTGATTTGAAATAATCCCTATGACTGGATAGATTAAAATCAAATTGTATATGTTAAAAATCATAGAATTGTTGAAGATAGTATAGCATCAATAGGACAGAACTTTTAGTTTTGGAAGGCTAGGTTAGCATCAAGAAGCAGGTCTAATTTTGTGCAGAATTGAATTAACTATTGTATTTTATACCCTTTCCTCCATTTCTAATTCAATGAGTAAAATCCAATCTGGAAATTTACAAATTCTTTGATTAGTGGTAAAATTTGAGACAATCCCTAGAACCTATGACCAATTTAGGCGATAATAACGTGTAAAAAAAATCAGGTATAAAAGTATTTGTAGTTTGCACCTGAAAAGAAAACGAAATGTTACGCACTTGGAAATGTATCTACAAATAGTATTACAGAAGTCAAGGCTACTTGGATAATTCCCCCAGCTCCCCCATTTGGGAGAGCAGGTGCATTCAGAACATGACTCTTTAAAGTTTATCAGTAGCATTTTAAATTATAGTATGTCTCTGAAAATAAACTAGCATCTAGTTGCATCTGTATTCACTGGCAAAATAGAATGCAGAAACAGTCATAAACAAGATGTTGTGTCTGAGCAAAGTCTCCATTTTTCAGAAGTAGCCATACTCTGTAACATGTGAAGCTAATTATAATGAAAGTTATGGTAATTAGATTTTTTTTCCAGGAATTCTCCTGGAGAATGATAAAGCTTATTAACACAGATTTTATAAAATGTAGGGAGGACAACATTCCCCACCACCACCACCACCATTACCACTGAGGCAAAATTATCTTATATTCCAAATAGGTACTTTTTCTATAAAAAAGATTGGATGGGAATGTTGTCTGATTATTTGAATCTTATATAGCCTACTAAAAATGTTGGTGGTTATATATATAAAATATTGATCCACTTCAGTTTTTTTATGATTATTTGTTTATTTTACTTGACAGATGGCAAACTTTATTGGGATAAGGCCGACATTACTGGATTTTTTGATCCTTTGTATAACACCCATATAGGCCCTGGATGGGGATGGCATTACATCTTGCCATATAGTGAATTGTATCGGAAAAATTTTGTTAAAAATGACAATCTCATCATTTTTACAAATTTTGAAGGTAGGTTCTTATTGTTATTTTATTGAAGTCTTTGAAAAATATAGCTCTACACAGGAAGATTTAAAATATTCAAAGCAGAGTTGCTTCACCTGAATTTGAATTGTCATTGGTTTGCCTACTTCTCCCATCCTCATTTAAGAAGTAGTTTTTATTGAGATGTTGTTTGAAAAGGCTGCACACCTTTTTAATATGTGCGGTTTGCTTTTTAAGACTGGACCAGGGGTGGGTTCCTCCCGGTTCGGACTGGTTCGCCCGAACCGGTAGCGACCTGCTGGTGACATCACAATGACGTCACCGAACCGGATCGGTTGGTGCCGGTCTGTGGGCGCCGCCATCTTTTTTTGAATTTTTTTTATTTTTTTCCTGGACACAAAGTATATGAAGATGGTTTGGCAGGTGTTTTAAGCAGAAAAAGTGGATAAGAGCACTGTTATCCTGATTTGCTCCTTCTCATCTGATACCTACCAAAGTTATGCAACAGTCTGAAAGATAGCTAAGGCCACATTTGCCAGATAGAAGAAACAAGTTTCTGGACTGCACGTGGTAGCAGAGCTGTAGCAGCAACAACAACAAGGCCAGGCACATATCAGGGCAGAACAGTCGAGAGAATAGGAGACCAGCACCATAGAATGTCTGCATTGGACTCAGGAGGAGACAGGAAGCCCAGATAGAAATCAAAGAAGGGACTGTGGGATCAGAGTGATAAGGGGGGGGGGGGAAACGACAGAAAAATCATAGACACAAAGTATATCAAGGTGGTTTGGAAGGTGTTTTAAGCAGAAAAAGTAGATAACAGCACTGCTGCTACTTTTAGGTTTGATGTGATCAGACTGTTGCATAATTTTAATAGGTATCAGAGGAGAAGGAGCAAATCAGAGCAAGAGGCAGAATAGGGGGAGGATGAATTGCATACATTTTTGATGTAACTAATATGAGGGGTGAAGGGAATCTCACAAAGAACAGTGTTCTTGTTAAAGACAAACTCAAAAAGTGCTCAGCACAATGTGTGGAATCCTCAATGCAAAATCAAAAATCAAAGGAAACGCTAAGGTGAGAGAACAAGAAACTTAGTCAGGATAGCTTGCCAGTCTGACTGTTAAATCAACAGCGTGGATGAAATGTCAT
This sequence comes from Diadophis punctatus similis, assembly GCA_023053685.1. Classification (NCBI taxonomy): domain Eukaryota; kingdom Metazoa; phylum Chordata; class Lepidosauria; order Squamata; family Dipsadidae; genus Diadophis; species Diadophis punctatus. The sequence goes on from JALIGW010000001.1 coordinate 163,113,525, forward strand.
AGTTGCCATGATCAAGTGAGATGCATACAGGAACTATATAAGGTATGCTGGCCATGTGATGACCACACACATTTAAACTTACCGGTAGTTATTTTATGTGGACACATGCAGAAAAAAATCTGAGCACTATTTGGGCTTCATTGTAAAATAAAATATAGATTAAGGTAATCCTGTAGCTCTCTGGGTGTACATCTGCATCTGGATCAGTTGCATGATTGAACTTCTATTTTTACATGAAAGCTCCTCTTACTGGGCAGAAAAACTTTTATCGGCTTTATTTCTCAAGTCCAAAGATCATGTAATTTATCTTTCTGCTTCTTGCTGACAATTATAATGAAAAGCGTTATCTTTTTCTCTCCCCCCCCCTTCTGGTCATATCTGCAGTTATTCACGATCCAGGTAGTGTTTTATAAATCCTTGGAATTCTTGACAAACAAATGTACGTCTCCTCTGCTTCTATCAGCTATCCCGAACAATTTCTGACAGTTGGCCTGTGGATTCACGTTTAGCGGACCTGTTCCCTTGAAAACAGAAGTGGAAAATATAATAATAATAATAATAAAATGCACTGTTTCATGCGTTGGTCTGAATATTTTTTGTCAAAAGGAGACAAGGATGTATCTCAGGTTACAATTCTTCAAATGTTGTTTATAACTGTGGCATAGTCCACATCTTGTATTTGTCAAAAACAGAATAATGTCTTTTTAAGCCATATAAACCAGGGGTGGGTTCCTAATTTTTTTACTGCAAACAACAAACAGTTGAAATATCTAATAGAGAAATTATTATAATTACAATATTACATTAGCAGTTCACTAACTATTTCTGAAGATAGTATAGACTTATGTTTGAATTGAAATAAGTTTTAATTTGGGGTCAGTTGTTTTTGCAGATCCCTAAATAAAAACAAATTCAGTGAACAAAAACGCAGGCATGAAAGAGAGAGAATTCTGAAGAAAAAGAAAGGTACATCTAGAGATTTACTGAAGTAATGCCCTCTACTTAGTATCAAACATAAGATGAGGATTTTTGTCTGCTAGATGCTATCTCAGGTGGCAGATTCTATGTTTTCATAGTAATCCTGTAGATCAGGGATCTATTGAGATTCTTAGTCATCCAGGTCATAATTGTCCCAACGGTGCTTTTTCAAGAGGCAACTGGACTTTCTTATTTTTTTCTTTGAAAACGTTTTGCTTCTCATCCAAGAAACTTCTCATCCAAGAAGCGAAACGTCTTCAAAGAAAAACAAGAAAGACCAGTTGTCTCTTGAAAAAGCACCTTTGGGACTGTAGATCTGGGTATCCCACTGTTCTTGAACTCAGGATCACACTTAGTATTTTAGTGGCATGTTAAAACATATACTTCACTCTAAATTTAATTAATTAAACCCAGTTAATAAGTATCTAATACATTTTTATAATCCATTAAATGTTAGTTCAAAACTATTTTGGGAGGTGCTCAGAAGATCTCCAAACATGTTGAGGATTATCTAAACCGAACCAGGGCAAGATATTCTGTCTCTGACAGAAATCTCTCCATCTGGTTAAGAATCTAGTTACTACCAAGGCAGTCTATTACATCAAAGACTTTTTTAGCTTCTTCCAATATCTACCCAGTTCTAAGCCATATACTCTAGAACAGTGGCTCACAAACAGTTGCATGCATACCATAGATTTATAGTCGAGGTAAAGTATAGCAGTCACTTCTAAATTTATTTAAATATTAGATATATTATATGAATGATATTTTTGTACTAGAGTGAGCTTTAGATTCTTTGATAAAGTGGACTACTCTAACACAACAGAGAACTGCTCTAGAGCAACAGAGAAGTGTCTTCATATTATACTTTGTTTATTCAGTCTCTTCTTCAGACTAAAGAACATTTAAGAACATTGTTTCTTATTGTTAATCATTATTTTTCACAACCCAACCATTTGTTCAACAGTGAAAACTCAACTTTTCAAAATATTTTATTTTCAGAGTGTTCTTCTCATTATTAAAGAATCCCAGGTCAATCACAATGCACCTTTGTCAGTGTAATATAGCTTACTCCATATGATGTAGGGACGGAGGTTTCAAACCTTCCCTCCTAGAAGCCCTCTAGATCTTCAGATCTGGTTTTACCTCCTGTACCGAGTTAAACTATTTTGCCCCAAGGTGTCTTCCATGAGATACCTTGGTGTATTGTAGGAAGTTAGCACCCACCCCTCCCCTAGGAAATGAGATATCCTAGGAAATATTAAAAGGCAGAATATATTCTGTGGAATATCTCTGGAAACATGCTTGTGAGCGGACAAAAGACTCCCCTTGGAAAACCCCCACCCCTGGCCAATGGGCCATTAAGGACTGGGCCCAGCTCACATATTCCTCTCACCTGGCCTGGAAGTCTTCTGCATAACAGAACCACAATAGGATTTGCCCAAGGCCCTTTCATTCAGCCAAAGCTGGGTTAGACAAAAGCCTATAGAGTTGCCATTGCATGGCCTTCTGGGAGCCTGACCACCAATCAGTTGCATCATATACACAAGGAACAGGAAACTAAGAGGTGGGACCCAACAGAGAGTATAAAACAAGGAACTCAGCATCTCTTCTGTCTCTTTTCTCTTCACCCACATCTGGAAACATGCAATCTACCTTTTCTGTACAGGGGCTCATGCCATGTGGTCCTGTCCACCATATTAAAACCTCCTTTCCAAGCAACTTCCATGAATCCAGTGTCTTTTTCCCCACTTGGAAATGAACCCAGAAGGATATTCCTTACAACAGTATGAAAGAGGTAGAATGGTCACAACAGGTACTGCCTTTCTGGCAATTAGGAAATCAGTATATGGAAGTTGAAAAAAAGCTCTATAAAGTTCTTTATAGGCATATGGATAGAGGATTCAACTCTTCTTTTTCCTTTTGGAAGACTGATTTTGTTTATTGCTTGTAAAAATATTCTAACTGTGGAAAAAGGTTAAAAGAAATAAAAAATTGAAACCTTAATTTTAAGTAATCAAAAATCTTCTGTGCTGAAGGAGATAAATTGCATATCAAAGTACCTCCTGCAACGCTTTGCAAATTAGTTGAAAGGAAATCCCAAAATAAAATGCAGTGTTTTGTTAAGACCACAAGATGGCAATGATCTGCTGCACTATTTTTTTTAAAAGTCTATAAAGAGATTGAAGCAGAATTCAAATTATTTCAGATCACAAAAAATAAAAATAATATCTTCATGTCTAGTCTTAGGTTGGATAGAGCTAGATATATACCTAGTTCACCAAAAAAATATAGAATACACAGTATATAAAATACACAGAATATAAAAATGAAACTTTGTGTGATTCCTGGTTACCTAATTAGATTCCTGTCTACCTAATTCTAAAGAAATAGCATGTTTTGAACAAATGTTCTCTGGTTCAATTAACTGTCTCAGCTTCTTGGAAATTCCAAATATTATTCAGTGGGTATAAGGAACATGGCTGTGTCCCCTGCTTTACAGTACAACTTCTCTTAAGTTTCTAGTTTTGAAAGGACCAGGCCTTTTCTTTCTCCTGCTGAGAGAGCAGCTGTGGTATGTTACTCCATATGTATCTGAAAAAAGGCATATCTTCTTCAGAAGGGTGCTGCATCTAGCCAACAGTCTGCAGTACTGTGTAATAGGATTAACTAATCTATAATACAGTATATAGAGCAAGAATGAACTTTGTTTTCGGACATCTTTGGATAAGGTGACCAGACGTCCCGCTTTTGGCGGGACAGACACGCTTTTCAAGCGTGTGTCCCGCGTCCCGCGTTCTTTCCAAAAAGTCACGCTTTTTTGGAAAGAATGCCGAAACAGCGGGACGTCTGGTCACCTTACGAGTCTTGGCTCTCCTGCTCCCCCTCCGCCAGCGCTGGGCTGCTGGAGCGCTCACGAACACACACACACACACACACACACAAGGGCGCATGCAGCCTCTCCAGAGAACAAAGCGAGTAGTCCGGATCCGGAAGCCGCGCCTGGAGAGGGAGGTCCTGGGGTTGCTGCAGCCCCGACGAAGGTAGCATGGCCGGCTGGTGCATCCAGGGCAGAGCCGTACGATTCCCTCCTTCCTTCCCTCGCTCGCTCATTCTTCATCCGGCCGTGCCGGGCTTGACCCGAGTTTGCAGTCTTGCAAAGGCGGCGGAGCGAACCCCAACTCCGGGAAGCGGCTGGGCGCGAAGCGAAAACGAAAGAGAAGCGGGGAGGCAAGGAAGGGAAAGCGGGCAGGGCTTCCACGGCCCTGGGATGCGGGGTCAGGCTGGCTGGGTGGGTGGGAAGGACGGGCGAATCGGCAGGCCGGCATCCAACCGGTGCAGCTGGGAGACTTCTAGCCACTCTCCGGCCACTGCAAAAATAAAAAATAAAAAAATGCACCGGCGGCTTTGCATTCATTGCTTCCCACCCACCCCCCTCTTTGCAGAAACGGGGCTCGGGGGCGATGCCTGCTCCTGCAAAACGTTTGCACAACCGCCTTGTGCGGTCGGCCGGGCGCAACGAGGAAGGCACAGGAGAACCAGAAACCTCCCGGACCATGAGACTCCGCATCTACAAGCGCAAAGTGGTGGCGCTGCTGCTGGTCTTGGCCGCCGCCGCCTGTGCCTTAGTGCTTTGGGGAGGGACAAGCGAGGGCTTGACTGCCGGCTCCCGAAGGGGAGGCGAGAGGCGAGGAAAGGCCTCCCGCCTCCCCCACCCACCCACCTGGACGCCGACATTAGCGGTCTTTTGCCCTCTGCGCATGCGCAGCGTTCTGCGCATGTGCAGAGGGCAAAACTCAAATGGCGGCGTCCAGGCGGCCCCGCTCCCTGTCTGGTGTCCCGCTTAAAAAAAAAATATCTGGTCACTTTATCTTTGGAGAGTAAATATATGGCGATGATGGACTGTGCTGGAGCAAGTCTTAGACAGGGCAACACCTAACAGTGGTAGAGCCCACATGTTTCTCTTTCAGGAATCCTCCTTTTCTCCTCTTTGCCCTCTTACAATACTTCCTTTCCCTCTTTCTTTCCCCTCTTCTTCTACTAGATTGGGACAAACTCTTATTTCAGAAATGTAATTCGAAATTTCAGGAAGGTATTATAATGAGTGCTCCCCTTGAATTCATGATGGGTTGCGGAGTTTAAAAAAACCCTTATTATATAGTCCCGTGTTGCTGAGAAGGGGGATGAAATATGACAATAAATAACATATCCAATTATCTCAGCAGCAGATGTACCAATATCCCTGATTTATTCAAATCCTCAAATGGGAATCCCCTTTTTAAGTCACTTGTTGAAACATTGGCACTTGGTTTATTCATTTTAGAAATGCTGAGAATTCTGCTGAAATTGAGATTATACTTATTTTAGTCACTTCAAGAACTGAGCAATTTTTTTAAAAAAAATAAAAGTGCCATGTACATGTATATTCAGTTCCTTCTGATCAGGAGGTATTCATGGGAACTGGTGGCAGACAAAGAGAAAAAGTAAGGAGAGAGAGAGGGGGGGAGGGAGGGAGGGAGGGAGGGAGGGAGAGAGAGAGAGAGAGAGAGAGAGAGAGAGAGATTGTTGATCACTGTTCCCTATATCCCATCTTTCAAGATACTAATAATACCAGGCAGCTTGCAAGTAACATCAATCATTATGAACCCTAAAGCTATTTTGGGCAGTAGAGGTGCAAAGGAACAGCACCAACAGCTAGAATCTTTTTAATAAGGCAGTTGGTGGAAATGGTCATATAGGTAGTGGAGGGAAGACTCCAGGCTTTAAATGGGTTTCTCCCCTCCCCTCCAAGTTTGACTTTGTCACTATGCACACTCTTCCCAGAGGACAGCCAGTGGCAGGGACTTTATGAGGGGCGAGGAAAGAGGCCACTTGAACAGACCAATTCAATTCAGCAAACCTATGCATCTTGAAAAACAGTTACCTAAGGTTTCATAGGTTTGTAGTCTAAACACAGCTCTGCTATTCTATGGTCCCAACTCAATTGCTTATCACTTGCCTCCTGTAGCCCCACTAGCAGAGATGGTATTCAGCCAGTTCGGACCGGTTTGGACAAACCGGTAGCGGAAATTTTGAGTAGTTCAGAGAACTGGCAAATACCACCTCTTGCTGGCCCAGCCCGTGCCCGCCCACTCGCCTGCTCGCTGCTCACCCTATCTTCTCAATTGCCACTCACCCTGCCCTGCCCCACCCCGCCCTGCCCTATATATCTTGCCTTCACCACGCAGCCCAGCTAATCTCCGAGCCGAGCCTCCATGCCTTACCCGCTCTGCTCACCAAAGGTAAGCATGCCACCCGTTCACCCTTTGCCTCGGGTCAGGGCCCAGGCATACGCCATTTCCTAGCTCTGGCCTTGCCCTGGAGCCTCCGCTCGATTGCCCTTTGCCTTGGCCGGGTCAAGGAACGTGCCATTCCCCCTCTCCGGCCTTGCCCTGGGCCTCCGCCCGCATGTCACAACCCCCCTCTGGCCTCAAATTACGCATCCCTGGGCTAAAGCAATTTATTTCGCCTGTGGCCTGCCATGCTAGGCTGAAAGGCAGCAGGGGGATGGTGTGAGCGCAGGAGGGCTGAAGCAGTTTGGAAATGGACTGAACGGTTCTTCTTAAAGGTTTGAATTTGAATTCTTACCTGTAAGAAGTCCCATCCGGAAAGTGCTGCAGTGGAGATCTTGCAGCCACTTCTTCTGTCTGCCCAGCGAGAACAACAATGAGGAAGGAAGACCTTGACCATGGGCTGCCTTTCCTAATTCTGCCCCTGGTTAAAAAGTGGGGGACGACAGCAGTTTCCTAGCCTTTCAGAGCTTTCTGCACCCTGTAAAGCTCTCCTGCCTCTGGCTAGAGGCTAGCCTTTGGGAAACCAACTCTTGCCTAAAAGGCGGCTGCTTCCATTAGCACCAATGAGGCACTAAAACTAAACCCTCCAATCTCTATCCCTTTTAAAAACCTTGCCTTAACTACAGGCTATAGAGGCTGGGTCTTTGCAAGCTTTAGCTGCCCAACTGACTGCCTGTAGAGTCTACAGTCTAAATCAGTGTTTCCCAACCTTGGCAACTTCAAGATATCTGGACTTCAACTGCCAGAATTCCCCAGCCAGGAAATCTGCCTCTGATGCAGAGCGCTCATCAGAGCCTTTCCCAGACTCCAGGAATGGCCCAACCGCCTCACTGCTACGGTAGACTGGTCCCTCTACCTCTCGCGGACGGCCCTGGGGCCCCGTGCTGACAAGTAGACCAGAGACTTTCCAACTGCTTGTTTATTATTTGCCAATTCTCCAGAAGCAAATTATGACCCAGTGTAAAGTTCTAATAAGTGGAGGTGGGCATATTAACACAATAGGATTGGAGTGGAAAAATACATTGTAAGGAGAGATCATCCAGCCTCTTTCCTGTATTTGCCTGGCTAATATTTAGTTGAGATGAATACCATGGAAAAAAATGTTCAGTGTACTTCAACATTTTACCAAGATTCAGTTTCAGGTTTATAGAGCACTGGTAGAACACTGGTAGAGCTCTAATTTCATATGTCATAAGAATGTATCTATTTTGGGAAAGCCTAGCAAGAATGTAATTGAGAAAAATGTCTTTTCTTTTCCCACAGCTAAAATGATTGTGAATAAATTGCCAAGTCTTGTTTTATATCAATTTGATTTTCTTGACTGTGAGTTTTAACCTAGTAGAAAAGCCTACTCAAGCAGGTTTTATCTCCTGATATACTTATTTTGTAACCAATGTGAAGGAGGCAGGGAAGCGTGCCATTCAGTATCTGTCCATGTGGGTGAGGCAGCAATTAAACAGTAAATTTTCAGACTTGAGATTGATGCATGCTTAATATTTCTTGCAAAATCCATGCCAACATGTTCTAACAGTGATAAGACAATTTTATGAGTTTTCTGTTCTGCCCCAGCTAAGAACGTAGCAAACACACAGTTTGTTCGAACTTATTTTAATCAATAACCAACTACTAATAACTGGCTTAGTAGTGGATACACACACACAAACCTAAAAGCAGTCTTTTCTTGCAAACAACCAGCTGCTAATTAATTGTCATTAACAAAGTTAGTTAATAAGTTCAGAAAGTCTTAAATCATATAATAACAATTAGTTCTTGATATCTCACGAAGTTTCTTTTTTTATTATTATTAAAAAGTTTTAAGAATACAAAGTACATACATTTTTCTCTTTTCTCCCCTCCCTTCCCCCCCTCCCCCCTCCCCCCCCACTTACCCTCCCCCCCCGGACTTTCCAGAAAAAGCACAAGGTATAGTTTCAAAAAGAAAAGCATAAAGCTAAAATATGCTAAAAATGTATTAATTCAAAAATATTTTTCTCATTCTTAACTCCTTATTGTTCAAAAACTTGAAAGTATAGCCTAAAAATTTTTAAACGTTTAACATTAATAAACTATTTGGGTTTTCTTGATCTGATACTTTTTTTGAATATATTCAGTCCACCTACTCCATTCCAATATATATCTTTCATTTGAGTGGTCCTTAAGATATGATGAAATCTTGGCCAAATGCCTAGAAGTCGTCCTCAATAAGCAAGCCGAAGCAGATAAACAGAGCAGAGATTTTCCAGACATGAGGCACACACGACGAACACACCAATCTCAAATATTGTTTCCTGCAGAGATTCAGCTGCCTCTGCTTTCCTTAAGTAGACTAGGGGAGTGGCCAATTAGCCCCAAGTCTTACTCCCGATGAGACCTCCTCCGGAGTAACCATTCCTGCCTTTTGGCAGCTCTGCATGCCCGTGCATTAAGAAGAGGAGCCTCTTCTCCCTCATCACTGCTAGGAGGTGCTAGAGGTTCTGAAGGCCCTGGCTGAACCTCTGCCTCTGGCACTGAGTCCTCGCCTGCCTCCTCACTGTCCGACTTGGGTGCCAGCGGCAGAGGCCGCTGGCGCGACACCAAGTCAGTCTCATCTCGCACAGGATCCGCTATCAGCTGCATGGGCTGCTAGCAGGCCACAACACTTTCCTTTGGAACTGAAAAATACTAATTCAGGATTTATTCCTCTGTTAAATGAAATGTTGTTGCTAAACATTACATTTCAGTCTAGAAGCATAGTTTTTAAATTACTTTTTTCAGAAAAATCAAAATAAATGAGGCATATAATTTATGGTAGGAAAATGGTAAAAGAAAAGAGGGAACAAAACCTGAAGCAAAAGTAGGAAGAATATTTCTTCTATTCTGTCAGTCATCAGCCATGTATTCAGTCTTATATAGGATTATTAAATTAAAAATAGAGGAGATAAATATAGTTTTTGTTTTATTATTTTCCTAGCAATATCTGTTACTATTTTGGGCCAATGTCATTTTGAGTCAGGCAGCATATGTGAGTTTGTTCAGGAAAAAAGATGACCTGTTTGGATTCTTTAAAAAAACCAGTCTCCTGGAACAAGATTGTTCTCCCATTGTAATGGTAGATTCAACACCTTGGTGCCAAGTTGGCATTTTTCTCCTCCCTTATTAAAAGTGGTTCCAAATTTATTACTATGAATTTCTGGAGCATGGAATAGTGTTAACTCCCACTGATTAGGACAACACTTGAAAACATTGCTGTGGCGAGAGTTTATGTTGCACTGACAGGTAACCCACAGACATTTTTTTCCTTTCTAAATGCTTTTGAAAACAGAATCATTCCTTGACAGTGTGGATGGTTTTTCTAGTGCAGGGGTGTCAAACCCGTGGCCCATGGGCCAGATGCGTTACACGCTGTCCATGCCCATGCCTGGTTTAGCGAAGGGGGGAAAAGTCGCAATACGTCACATGATGACTTCATGACGACGTGAGTTTGACACCTCTGTTCTAGTAATTATATATCAACAGGAAACTTAATAAGTCCATTTTTGTTCTAACAGTGGTGCTATCTGGCCAAAGGATATGCCTGTGCTGCTGTGATAACTGCTGATGACATATGTATAACTAAACATTCAAAAATATTTAGAAATCAAATAGTCTGTCTCAGTCCAACCCATCTCACAAGGTGGGGAAAATAATAATAAGAAGCAGTACTATGTATGTTCGCTGCCTTGAATTATTAATAAAAAGAGAGGGAGAGAAAATTCCTCAAAATATAAAAAATAGAAATGTTGACAAAATCCATGTTCATCATCAGACTTTATATCTGCAATATACTTAATAAAGTAATAAATACAACAATAACAAGTGCTAAAAGTTATGTTTAAAGGATATGGGTTGACATCCTTTTGTAAGCAGCCAGTGTGGACAATTTCAGCTTCAGAAGAGAATTCATTTCACCACTTGGGGGAAATTCTGGAAAAGAATCTTTCCCATATACAGTATCTGATTAAAGCTGTATTTCTGTAAATTCATGGTTCATGGGTTGTTTTTTACAGTTCTCTTCCTCACTGTCCTCAAGTATCAATTGATGTACAATCCACTTCAACACTGTATGTGATAAAGTGGACAGATGGGATCTTAACCTAAAGCCTGTGATGACTGCACTCAAAGATTTAGTAAAGATAAGGGCAAAAAGATAACTTGTGAGCCACCACTTAACCAGTGGTGGGTTCCTACCGGTGCGGTCCACTCTATAGCACCAGTAGTGGCCCGCTGGTGATGTCACAGTACCGGTGTGGTTGGTTGCTGGTGCCTGGGCACTGGCATTTAAAAAAAAATTTTAAAATTTTTTAAAAAAATTTCTTCTGCGCATGCCCAGAAGCCGAGCTTCTGGCACTGCGCATGCGCTGCCTTCCTACCCCCAGTGAGTCCAAGCAGGGGAGGATGGCTGACAGACCGCGTGAGACGCTGAAAGAACGGGCGGCAGGAGCTATCTCCATTCCCCTCCCTTCAGCAGTCTGAGAAGTCACGAACGCGCGGTGATGATCCTAGGCATTTTTGCACATTTGAGGCTTCTCGAGCTGCTGAGGGGAGGGGGAATGGGTGGCAGGACCTATCTCAGTTCCCCTCCCTTCAGCAGTCCGAGAAGCCACGAATGCGCGGTGATGACCCCAGGCATTTTTGCATGTTCGAGGCTTCTCGAGCTGCTGAGGGGAGGGGGAACAGGCGGCAGGAGCCTAGGATCATCGAATGGGGAGAAGCATTCAGGCCGGACGGAGCCTCCTAGAAGAACCGCTGCCACGGTCTTGCTGCTCCCGCTGTGGGGGGCTGCTTTGCAGGTGGGCAATGTCCCCCCGCTTCTCCGGCCACTGCCAAGCTCCCGAGGTCCACGCCCACCCAGTCACATGGCTGGCAAGCCACATCCACAAAATAACCCACGCCCACAGAGTGGTAGTAAAAAAATTAGGAACCCGCCCCTGCACTTAACTGCCAACTACCAAAGATTCTATAACAGTGCTTCTCAAACTCAGCAACGTTAGTATATGTGGACTACAACTCCCAGAATTCCCCAGCCAGCCATGCTAATTCAAGATTAATACACACAGATTGAAATGACCCCAGACCAGTGTTGCATTTCTCTCTTATTTGTTCATAAATAAACAAAACTAATAAAGTAGAAAGAATGAATGAATATTCACTATCATCATTTCCCCTTCTTGCCAAGTAGTGGCCAGTGTTTGTCAGATGCAATGAAGCTAATGAGTTTAGCATCATTAGGCAAGTTAGACTATTTTGCATAGTTCAGGTTATTTTTCAACATTTAACAACCCAAATGAAAAAATTAGTAACTTAATTCTTCGGGATAGCTAATTAACTGCCCTGCCTTCCATGCTGTATTCATTTAGTTTGCAGTTCCACATTTCCACCAATTTAGAAGCCAAATATTCTGTTGATTACAGTACAAAAGCTTTAGAAGAGGTCATTAACAATTCAGAAGTATACTGAATACCTGCATTGTAGAAAATAGCAATTTGTGTGATGCATAAGGTTTTCTGGAAGAATCCTCATCATTTAATATGAGAGCCACATCTTCAGGAAAAAGAGAATGACTAAATGGCAACAGAGTGAGTTGGATATAATAGCACCTGTAGTATGTCCTGAGAATTCAACATAAAGTACACTCTTTGAGACCAAATTGAACAGAAACCCTAGAGAGGAAAATGAATAGAGCATGCCAAATCACTCATTTAGTCTTCTGACTTAATTCAGTAGAGTTCCAGTAAGTATGTGTCAATAATGCCAGTTCCCCCATCCAGTCTTCAGAACAGCAATAGAAGGGCTGGGCTGGAGCTATTGATTCCCAGGAACTATTATCACTTTAAAAAGCTGATGCAGTTAAATCTGCCATATTTCAGTAATATACAATATGATCTGTGACCCTTGTGGTAATAGAGGACTTTCAACATCTGTTTTGAATTTCATTCTCACCTGATTTTTACTGAGGGATAAAAAAGCAATTCATAACAAGCTGATAAATATTTACAGATTAATTGTGCTTAATCATTTTGATTCAGGAACATTTTCTCTAAAGCATGCATGAATGCTGTACAAAGGACTACGGTCCTCTGTGCAGGCACAAAAGCCTCTTAAGCTTACATCATGGAAGGAGAGAAAGTACAATGTCATAAAAAATATCCCAATAAAAAAAACAGGAGACAGCAACACAAACAATAATTCTTACTTTAAGATTCAGAGGTTTATTTCATGAGCAATTTGGAACATGAACAGCCATCATTACACAACTTACAGTATATCAATAACCCATTGCAATCAGGTCCACTGACATAGCTGAGTCCAGCAGGGAGTAGCTATGGCCAGTGGCCCTGAACTCATCCCAAGACATTCTTTTTATACTTTTCTGCACACCTTTCACAACTTACTTCCTTGTTAGCAATAGCAATAGCAATAGCACTTAGACTTATATACCGCTTCATAGTGCTTTACAGTCCTCTCTAAGCGGTTTACAGAATTCAGCATATTGCCCCCAACAATCTGGGTCCTCATTTTACCCACCTCGGAAGGATGGAAGGCTGAGTCAACCTTCAGCCTGGTGAAATCTGAACAGCTGAACTGCTGAACTGCAGTGCTGCATGTTAACCACTGCGCCACCTCGGCTCTCTTGTTCTTTATTACTGTCTTACTGACTGTCACTTTCTGTAAACACCCGTGTACATTTGAAGCTCTCAGACACTTGTTACTTTCAGTTCCTCATTCCCCACCGTCTCAATCTTCCTGCTCTAAATATATCCCTACAAGTACATTCTTTGCAGAAAATGCAGCACACAAGTCAGCACATTAGAAATACATCTGGTACATTTTGCAATTATGTTAGTTTAAAACTTTGGTTCAGTGAGGCCTGCAAGCTCACTCCTAAGCCTCATTACCTGCAGCTTTCCAATGGATATATTTCTCTTCTCTCAACAGTATCCATTCATCCATTTTAATGATGGCAAACATTATGGTTCCTGAGTCTTAGACCTATATGGGCACCACCAGGGTGACAAAATGGTAACATTCAAATCTAAGAGATATAGTACAGATGTTATTCAGTAGGACAAAGATTTTATCTACAGACATGGCCATTTCATTTATGTTAATAACAGTGCTGGGGGGGGGAAAAAGAGAAGCAGATGTCTTACAATCCTGAATTCTCTAACCAAGGAGAAAACGTCAGTGTCTCCTATTCTTCTTTAAAATAATATGAGGTCACCAGTGTCTGGATGGTGGTTGGTGATGAAAAAAATTGATAGAAGTCAAAACTTTGCAGGGTAATTATGCAAATCAGTCTAACATTACTAGAATAACTTTGTACAGTCATTCCTTTAAAAATACAAGAGATTTGATTTAGTTATCTCAGTGAGCTGAGTGGTCATGTGTTTTTATCAGCATATATTAAATTATTAAATTATAGCTATTAAACATTTTGCTGCTTCTGTGGTGGAGAAAAAAAATTGTTTTTGTTTCACTATATTCTTCCAAAGCAGAAATGTAATCCCATGCTTTTCTAGAGTGGGCAGACACCTCAAAGTCAGGTTGTGAAAACAAAGGATGTTGCCACAAACTTTAGCCATCAGATAACTCTAGGTCAGGATTGTCAAACTCGATTTCATTGAGGGCTGCATCAGGGTTGTGTTTAATCTTACGGGGGCCAGGGTGGGCGTAGCCAGTTCAACATCACTCGTGTCGGGTGTGCCTGTGGGGGCCCGAGCACTCTGCCAGTGAAAATGGGCTCCTGAGCTCCATTTTCGGCTGTGACAGCTTCCTGCAATCCTCTACCAGTGAAAACGGAGCTTGGGAGGGCAGCTCCATTTTCACTGGCAGAGGCACCACGGGCCGGTCCTTTGCTGTTTCCAGGGCAGCCCGGCCAGATCTAAGCACACCACAGGCCAAATCTGGCCCCCGGGCCTTGAGTTTGACACCTCTGCTCTAGGTAATCAAAATTTGAGAACCAAAAAGAAATTCCTGAATATCTATTCATTGAGTACCTATTTAAAATAATTAAGCTATGATTTCTGCTACTATCTAAGAAGTAAAAAAAGTACAGTGTATCTCCAAATGCAACCACAAATGCAAGGCATGTAACAACTTCCATTTTATAAACTCAGCATTTGATACTTGGTTTTATATTACTGTATACTTCACGCACTTATCAAACGTGAAAATAATCCTCAAAACAGAAGAGGATAGCACCTCCCCCCGAAGTCTGGTAATCCAACCAGAAAAATGAGTTGAACCCAAATCCCTGCTAGAATGATATCTTTGAAAATGTCAAAGGGAAATGAATTGCAAGCATCCAAGATACTTTCTCTTGTGTCTTGCCATTTTTTTCATTTCGCATTTGTGAATTTCTATGAGAATCCTCTTGCAAGAACAATTTCCTAAGCTACTTTGAAACATGGCACATTTAGGATACTTTTAGCACTTTTACTTTACATGTTTACTCTTAGGTGTGATATTTTTACAGGGACATGGTCCAGTGAAATAAATAGATTAATACATCATCTTAAAGACACGACCATATACTACTGTGATATTCCTTGACCATTGTACTGTATTTACTATCCCTAAATTCTGCTGAAGCTTTTTCTAAAAACCAGATTTGAGAAACATAGCCAGGTAATGGCAACCACACTGCAGCCATACAAGTAGTTGCATTTCTCCTTCCTTGCGGCTGTGCTGGATTACAGAGTCAGTCTGACAATTTTAATAATCTGAATGTTATTAAATCGGACACCTTCAGCTTTTCACTTCTGCTTTTCTTTTCTTTCACTTATGTGTACCTTTAAATTACCAGGGAAATTTATTGTATTTACTATGTTGGTAGGCCCAGAATGACAAGATATGATTTTTTTTTGTTTGGTTAGATAGAGGTCTGAATTGCAAACAGAAAGAATTGTTTAATATGCTGCCATAAAGTTAATTATGTGCCATAAAGTAGATTATAGATTATAATGTGTGCTCATGATATATGAAATATTAACTCTAGTACTTTTCCCCAGTTTGTTTACAAGTGCAAGTTTTAATTTTGTGTTTCTGAAGGAACAGTGTATGCTGTGTCCATAAACATAATCCTTATCTTACTCCCTTTTTAAAAATTGTAAGGGAAAGGTAGAGGAAGATGTTGAGCAGTACATGCAATAAAAAGCAACCCATTGACTAGATATTCAAGTTTCCTTGTAAAATCTGTCTCTCTTCCTTTTTAAAAATATTTTTATCCAGATGCACCCCAAGCAAAATCTTCCTCTAGAGATAGTGTGAAATGCCAGGAAGCACACATCCACTGAAATCTTCTGCTGGCTGTGGAGTTGCTGGAAATCTTGCAATAACCATCATAATTATTTCTATAGTAGCAGGAGGAAATGCTTCTCCGAGAAACATTTTGGGACTGTCATCATATATCACTTCATATATCACCTCATCAATATATACTATGGGCCTGATGGATCTGTTTTATATTCCTTTTGATAGATGAGTGGTATCTGGTCTACCATTCCTATATTGTCCTCTCCACCTCCATCCCCCATTTGTAGCCTGCAGTCCTATGGATGTGGAGAATAAATTCTATTTAATTACCCAAGGCCTACTTCCCTGGCGTTAAGTGCAGAGCTACTTCCTCTGTTTAGTTGTGTTCAAGAGAGCAGGCTGCTGTGTTATTTCAGTGAGTATCCTTTCTACTTCATTGTTCTGCTGCTGTTCTTTGGAGGTGAAATGTTCTCATCAATAAAGAGCAGGAAGATGCATTATTAATAGCTAGCACATAGGTTTGCATGAAAATCAAGAGGCTGAGTTATATAATAATCAGTAGATTGTTTGCTGTATAAGAAGCCACTAGATCTGCTGTGGTCTTTTCTGCCAAGGGGTTAGAATGTTAGGTACAAGAAATACTTTTCTTTTAATGTAATCTCACAACATCTTAATTATTTAGAAGTGATGAAGGCATGGAGAAAAATGTGTTACATAAATCCTTTCTTTTCTTAAATATACAGATAAAGTATCACTGAGCTCAACTCCTATGGACTTCATAGACATGCATCTCTAAGTAGTTGACAGAAATGATCTGACATTGCCTTCTTCTGGGACATTTCTTTTCTTTTTAAAATAATTTTTATTAAAGGTTTTTTAAAAAGATTTTTACAATCAACTTATTTGACATTTATCCCATATCCTTTTACATTGATTACCAATCCATTTGTCCCTCTTCTTAAATACAATTAACTATATATATAAATCCATTGTTGCATAATTTTCTTTTTTATATTAAATAATAATATTATCCTTTTTATCTATCAAATTTACAATAATACTGTTAGTTACAAAAATATTCAATTTTTACAGTTTCTTAGCACCTTTCAAACTTCTATATCTTCTTAACATTAATCATTCGTAACCTATCCATCTGTTGTTTAACCATTTATACTAATCATCCCATATCTTGTAATAATCTGATTCCTCTTTGTCATTCATTTCTTGTGTAAGCCTATCCATCTCTGCACACTCTTGAATTTTTTTGATCACACACTCTTCTGACGGTATTTTATTGTTCTTCCAATTCTGTGCAAATGTTATTCTTGCAGCTACGATAATATGTAAGATTAAGTATTGAGTCTTTTTATCCTGATTTCCTGTAAATATCCCTAGTAAAAATAGCTCCGGCTTAATTTCTATGCGTTGGTTAGTTATCTCTTCAATCCATTCCTTTATCCTTTGCCAATATTGTTTTGCTTTGGGACATGACCACCACATATGGTAGTATGTTCCAGTATTGTGTTTGCATTTCCAGCATTCTGGTGAAATATTTGGATACATTTTTGCGATTCTTGCTGGTGAAAGATGCCATCTCTAAAACATTTTATAAATGTTTTCTTTGTATGCCACAGACTTCGTCATTTTGTAGGTTTTACTCTAGATCTTCTCCCATTTTTCCAGTTCTATGTTATGACCAAAGTTTTGTGCCCATGTTATCACAACCTCCTTTACACCACCTCTTCCATCTTATAGTTCAGCAGATAATTGTAGAATTTTGTGATCGTTTTATCCTCCAGTCCTAATATAATCTTATCTAATTCATTTTCTTCTATCTGGCATCCATATTCTTCTGCATCTTTTTTATGTCTAGATTTTATCTGTAGGTATGACCACCAGTCGATTTCTATACCTTGCTCCTTTAATTCTATTCTTGTTTTCAGTTCTCCTTGTTCCTTTAATATTTCTTTGTATGTCTTCATTTTGTCCGTATCGAGTAGGTTTGGGTATATTAATGCTTCCACTGGTGAAAACCAACTGGGTATTTTAATATAGTGATTTTTTTTATTTTTAGCCAAACTTTGTAAGTGCGTCCTGATACTCTGCCGTAATCTTCTATATGCTGGAGCAATTTAGTTCCTGGGACATTTATTTTCAACTTTCCAGATTATCCTACAGCCCTGCTGACATCCCTTTCAAGGATTTAACCTGGCCTGACTTTGCTTAGCTTTTTGAGATCAAACAAGGTTTACTAAGTGCTGTCACAAAGTGGAGCTTTTAAAAATATGCTCTTTAGTTTTTTTATATTCTAAAAATGAATTTGTTTGCTTCTTTTCAGTAGCAAACCAGTGTAGAGAAATTATTTTAAAATATGGATGCTCTTTTGTAATTTGGGAAATTTGCATGTGGTTACCTACAAATCCTGGCCTCATCCCTGTTGCAAAAGGCAGTTGCCATAGATTCTCTAGAATGCTCGCCAATGCTTCAAGATCAAGTTTCAGAAACTCGCCTTAGAAAGATTCTGCTTGCATACAAAAAGTTTGAGATTAAGTTCCGGCCACTCCAAATGGGACTGAAAAAGACACCAAATCTATAATCTATAACATCTAAAATCTATAACATGGAACCCCTTTTTTTTTGACAAAACAGGTGAATTGTCAGATTTATGAAGACAGTGGACATAAACAAAATTGCCCAGCATTCCCTAAGTCTTCTGTACTGTGCAATAATGGTGAATATCTGTAGCTCGGGTGTAGGATGAGGGTGAAGGTTCGTTCTCTGAGCTTTTGGGTTAGTTTCTGAACGTTTCATTATCAGGATAGGTAACATCTTCAACAGAGTTTAGGGGATGTCAGTGTCAGTGTTCTCTGTTTATAAGGGCTTCAGGTGTGGGTATGTCAAGTGAGGGTCTAGTGATGGGTCAGCTGTGAGTCATCAGTGAGTCTTATGATGGATTTTGTGATGGGTCTTGTGATAAGGAGATTACATCAAGTCAACTAGTCACTAACAAAGCATGCCCAGAATAAAAATCGGCTCCCCCCCTCACATTATAATTATATCCCATGTTGCAGTTTCCCCTCTCTTCCTCTCTCTAGAAAATTATTGCAGAAGCCCATAAAGATAATCGTGCAAGAATAGCAAGACACTTTGAAAAATTCTGGACAAGCAGGTTTTATTAAGTCATATCCTCATAAATATATATTTACATAGAAAGGCCCCCTTTGTTTTTTCCTAGTAAAACAAGTAGCAGAACTGGAAATGTTTCTATAATATAAAAATAAAGTGCTTCTCTTTCTGTAGAGGCTGATAGCACAAATGTTCCAGTTTATTTAAAAGGTGATCAGCGCAATTTCATTGCTCTAACTCAGAAGCCAGTCTTCCTAAATTCAACGGAGTTCTTCCCAGGTGAGATTATACTGGATTTTGCCCTAGAAAAGAATGTACCAGGGAATGAAGAGAACCACTGAAAATTATACACACACACACACACACACACACACACACACACATATATACACTTCTGAACTCTAGGATTGCACAAGCAATTTTTTTCACTTTCAGGAAAATAATAAACAAATGCTCCTACAATTTATATGAGCACACATAACTTTTGGGAAGTATGTTTGCTCTGGGCTGTGATATGTCTTTCCCACTGGTCCATTTTTAACACTGGATTGGAACAAACATGGCTACATTGAAAGATACTGTAAAATAAATAATGCTGTAAAATAGCATTAGAGCCTGTGCCACAGAATGTCTAGCTTAAAAGATTTCAATTATTTGTCTGTTCATTATGTGTATACCAGAAAAAAAGTTAATTAAAAAGTCATTTCCTTTCCACAAACTGTAAAGTCAACATTCTATTATTCACTATATATTCTGTAGTTATTATTTGAAAAATACTTGAGCTCTTTCAAATATGCAGAATTCAAGTCAGTATAGTATGTCCCTTTGAAGTGCTTTCAGATAATATAGTTGATGATTCCGTAGAAGAGACTTGGTATTTTCCTGCAGAGTAGAGAAGTAAAATGGTAAAAGTCTTGGTTAGTTATTAGTTACAGTATAAAGCACAAAACAGTTCCTAAGCCTAGTTGCCTTTAAACTGTTCTTTGAGCTTAAAAGGAAACCAAAGAAAACAAGAATAAGCCTGCATAAGACCATCAAAATTAAAATATGTAGGTTTATAGTAAATTCTAAATTCTAAATAGTTCTCTTCAATTCTTAGCCTGTCAGTTGCAATCAACAACCCTTTTCAAATAGCTTTCCAGTGTCACTGCCTGCCTTTCGAGTGTGATACTATCAACCATATCTAGAAAATGCCCAAAGATAATGAAAATACCCACACAGTTTATTTATTTATTTATTTATTTTAATAGATTTGTATGCCGCCCAACTCCCAGGGGAGTTTGGCCTGATGGGCCTCATATCAGGACCAATGGAAGAGTTGGCATTGAAGAAGTTACCTAGTTGGGTAGCAAAACATCTGCAAGCAAACAACCAAGTTCAGAGAGCACCAAGGACCCCTCATATCAAGGAGTCAAACCAGAGAATCATTTTATTATCTTTAGCTGTTTTCCAGACATGATGACTGCAGTCATAAGACACTGAAGTCTCAGAGATCCTGAATGGATTGTTCATTTAAAAGGAACATTTATATTGAATGTATTTACATAAATAACCAAGAAGGCAAATTGTGTGCACATTTCAAGGTTACCAAGCCTAAAAGTTGGGCTAATTGGATCTTTAATGATTTAATGAAGTTTTTATGTTTCTAAAGGCAATTCTACAAACAGTCTAAGAATTCTTTAACAGTAAAAGAGTTGGGAATTTGACTGGCCTATAAAATATATATTTGGGGATTGAGATGATGAAAAAAAATACAGAATAGCAACAATGGGAAATGAATTGATGTCATATTTTTTCATCACATACCTGCTTTACCAAACAAATTATTTAACGTTCTTGAAAAAGGTGAATTGATGGAAAGCACAGGAGCCGATATGCCTTGTGATATTGACTGCAAAAGGAAACATATACTAATAAAAAAGATATCAAAACATGTGCTTGTAAATTTTCATTTTGCCAAACAATATATACAATTAGAAATAAATCTCTCTCAAAACAACTGCTTTTATTTTCAAATCAGCATGGATTAATTAGTTTTCTTCATCTCCCAACTGCAGAAATAAAGTGACAAATTCTTCTCATGATTCACTTGCAGAGGTGGAATGCTATCTTTGAATCTAAATCCACCATGTACTGCTCTAGCTAAAGCCAGATACTGTATAGAATGCCAGAGGTGGGTTTCAGCAGGTTCTGACCAGTTCTGGAGAACCGGTAGCGGAAATTTTGAGTAGTTCGGAGAACCGGTAAATACCACCTCCGACTGGCCCCGCCCCCATCTATGCTCTGCCTCCCGAGTCCCAGCTGATCAGGAGGAAAAGGGGATTTTGCAGTAACCGTCCCCTGGAGTGGGGAGGGAATGGAGATTTTATAGTATCCTTCCCCTGCCACGCCCATCAAGCCACGCCCACCAAGCCACACCACGCCCACCAAGCCATGCCCACAAAACCAGTAGTAAAAATTTTTGAATCCCACCTCTGGAATGGCCCCTTTATTGACATAAGTCATTTTCTCCATATAGAAGGATGTGATTGAATCCAACCGTTTATTTAGAAAGAATATTACCTTTGAGTGTTGTGAACTCCACCTGGACCAAGAATATTTATTCTGTATAGCTTCTCGTACCTGTGTGTTTCAAAGAAAATGAATGTTAATATTTAATCATGTCTGTAGTTGCATGTAATTGTATACATATAATTTTATTACACAATAAAACAATAAACACAAAACAGTAATTATCCTAAAATTGTGTTCTTACCTTCCTATCCCAGAGAGTTCCACCAAACAGAATGAATAATCCCTGAAAAATATTCAAAGATTGAAATTACATATTCACTACTATACAAAGTATTCAATATGCCTGATTTCCCACTAGTATTATTACAGTGGAAAAAGTATGAAATATGAAGAGTATGAAGAAAAATAGCCCATTTCAGTGTACAGAAATTGCAAACAATCTAAGACAAAATTTAAAAGGGCTGATAACCAAAAGATTGATCCATACTAGAAACGAATTTGCAAATTTTCAAAATGAAATGGGTGTTCTGATCACTCCCTGGCCTGGAATATTCAGAAACAATAAACTGTCTCAGGAAAGGTAGCTAGGAATCAGGAAAGAGAACGTAATTCCCCACAATTCTCAAAACTCAGAGATCAGAAATGCTACTTTATTTGTTTATTTAATTTTACACACTCTGCATACCATTTAGTTCCCTCACTGATTTGTTTGGTTTGGTCTTAGACTAGCAAAGTATATGAAAATTAAAATCCACAGAGATAATTATGATTATTTATTTTGCACAAGGTAATTTGGCTTATTTCTATGCCAAACCAAAATTCTAGAAGCAGGTAACTGAACTAATTCATTCATTCATTTTATTCATTTATTAAATTTATTAAAATTTTATGCCACCTATCTCACTGATACAGCAAACCCGGGTGGCAAAGCTACTATTAGCTTTGCCATTTTCAAGAACAATGTTGGCTACACAAATTGATAAGATATATAGAGTTAATTCGTGGTATGCAAAACAAAAACACCTACTAAGGGACATTGCTATATATTTTACTACAAGAGCCTTACGGAACAGAATTACACAGGCGACGTTTAAGAACAACCTTCAGGTGAATGGCCAGGAACTAATGATTTGGAAAGAAATTCCCTCTAAAATGCTTAAAGCCAGAAAAGATTATACCTTTTTGATTGATGAATTTAAAAGACTAAATTTACAATATAAATGGGAAGCACTAACAGGAGTTGTGGTGAAATTTTTGGGAAAAAGATATCGGCTTAATACGATAAAGAAAGCTACTGAATTTTATGTCAACGTTTTAAAGGCTGATATATCCAAAATTCCAGAGGAAAGATATATGAAAGTAAAAGAGGAGGAGGAGGGAAAGCCATCCCTACCGGATCAAATTGAAACAGTTTTAAAGAATCAAAGTGATTGGCAGAGCCACATAGATGTGGAAAAGGAGATGGAGGATCGGGGTCAGATGGGAGGCGAGCTGACAAATTTAAAATCATCAAGCTACAAAAAGATGCAACCATCAAGATACAAAAAGATGCAATGTTGAAATTTATTTCAATGGATGGAGACTAATATGATTGTATTTTTCCTTTTTTCTTCTTTCTTTACTTTTCTTTCTTTAATTTTTTTAAATATTTTTTGAAGATTTGGAATCTTTAATTAAAATTATTAAGTTATAAAGTATCATAATTAGATCTGGAAATTTGTTTCAGAGGAAGGATTTTCCTTTTTCTTTGGTTTTTTTTTCTCTCTATGTCCTTTTATTATTATTATTATTATTATTATTAATACTCTTTAAAGATTTAGAACTTTTTTGAAGTTAATAAGTTGATGTATAATAATATTATGCTATTAATATTATGATGAAGTTTAAAGTTTTTCTATTTAATATTTAGTTATTATTTATGTAATATTAATTCAAGTTTTATTTAATTTTGAGATTACTACTACTATTAATACTTTTTAAAGATTCAGAACCTTTTTGAAGCTAATAATTTGATGTATGGTAATATTATGCTATTAATATTATGATGACGTTTAAGATTCCTGTATTTTATATTTAGTCATTATTTATGTAATATTCATTTAAGTTTTATTTAACTCTGAGGAAATGTTGTGTAGGGTAGATGATTGAAAGGAGGAGGAAGGAATTTTTCTTTTTCTTTTGCTTATTTTTTTTATCTTATCTTTGTTTTTCTTGTATTTTTCTTGTATTTTTATTTTTTCCTTATTTTTATTACTTTATATATAGATGATATAAAAGATAGAGGTTTAATGATGTAATTTATCAGTGTACAATTTGGAATTGAAGTTTTTTTTAAAAAATAATGTGGAAATTTAACAAGTTTTTTTTAAACTTAATTTAAATTTACTTTACTGATATTATGCCCTGTATTCTCTCTGGGAAGTCCGGGGGGGAGAGGGGGGGAGGGAAGGGGGTGGGTTAGGGGAGAGAAAAATAAAAAATGTTTGTACTTTGTACTAATAAAACTTTTTGAATAAAAAAAAAAGAACAATGTGATTTTCCAGAAATTCATGGTTCATCTATAGCATGGGTCCTCAAACTAAGGCCGGGGGCCACATGCGGCCCGCCGAAGCCATTAATCTGGCCCGCGCAGGACCATGAGGCTGCCCCGCCCACATTGCCCACCTACCCTTCGGCTGAGAGCAGAACTTATCTTCGCAAGCCCCGCGGGCTGGAACTGAAAGGTAAGGCCAACAATTTGGGCCTGCAGAGACGTTCTGGAGGTGGGGGAGGTAAAAAACAGGGTGCATAGATGCCCCAGGCAGACAAAAAACTGACGAAAACAGCCCATTTTTGGCCAAAAACTGGGCCGTTTTTGGCCTGCAGAATGCCTCTGGAGGTGTGGGAGGTGTAAAATGGGGCATACAGATGTCCCAGGAGGCCAGAAAATGGGCAAAGATAGCCCATTTTTCACCTCCCCCACCTCTAGAAGATAGATAAAGAGAGAGAGAGAGACAGACAGACAGACAGACAGACAGACAGACAGACAGACAGACAGACAGACAGACACAGACACAGACACAGACAGAGACAGAGACAGAGACAGAGACAGACAGAAAGAGAGAGATTTCTCAAGCTCCTTGGGGCTGAGAAGAATTGCTGCAAAACTGAGTTTCCTGAAGTGGACCACTAGACTCCTAAACAACTGAAAAAAACGATCTAGTAAAAAGAAAAGTCAACCAAAAGAGCAACATGCAAACACAGGCAAATAAAACACCCCCAGGAGCAAAACAAATGAAAGTTTAATTTGTGTGCATTGTTTAATGGACTGTTAAATTGGCCATACCCACCTAGTCACGTGACCACCTAGCCACACCCACCCAGCTGGTCTGGCCCCCCAACAGCCTGAGGGACCCTGAATTGGCACCCTGTTTAAAAATTTTGAGGACCCCTGATCTATAGGATGCTGATATCAATGACACCATTAGATTGCATGTTATGGAAAGAGCTGCTTGAATCACCCCTCAGTTTAGATTAAGTATGTATTATAACAGTGAGATACCCAAAGAAAATGTCAACAATGTTTTTGACATCTAACTATTCCAAACAGCTGATATTATCAATCCACTTACCTGAAAGGCATTTAAAATAGTAAATAACGTATGGAATATTTTGGGACTTCCTGGAACAACTGTGGCCAGTCCAAATCCCCAAGTAAGACCTAACAGCGGTGTCAGTACACCAATGCTCTTGGCAATTCGATACAAAGAACTCTTTTCTTCATTGATGGACTTTTCCCCAATTGAACGTCTTGATATTTTTGCTATAACCACAACAGTAACAATAATATTAATAGCAACAATGATCAAGGCAGGAAGCACTAAGGCCAAGAGGGCTTTGCTTTCCTCCCAGTTGAGGAAGCAGCTCTTTTTCCTTGTGTAAGAGGAATATGGAAGGGTGCTGGCTATTGTGATGGCTGATATTATTAGAGGACAGATGTATCCCAAGCAGAAGCCAATGGTTTTCATGATGGTCTTGCTTGCATTGTGTAGAAGAAATACCAAGTGATAGAAGAGCATCAGTCCCAAAGCGAGCATCCAAAAGAAGACACAGAGGTAGAAATAGTGAACGAAAAAAGTTGCTACTATGCAAAGATTCCCCTCCAATGCATAATTTTGGTCATGTGTTGCAGCAACAACGATGAAGCAGATATCTGCACTCAAGAGAGAAACTGCAATGTTCAGAATACAAACATGGCGCATGTATGCAATTCTTGTTTTAGTGACTGATTTCCACACAAGCAGTTCTATTCCAAGGCAAATCATCAGGCTCACTATAGAAAGGCTCAGGCCAATGTAAGTGATGTAAGTCAGTTCATCCAGAGAAGTTTCCTGATTGGGAGACATGAGCATGGCAAAGGAAGTTGTGTGATTGCAAGAGCAAATGACACTGTCCCCATCATCCTTAGTTTCACAGCCTGTATTATCCCAGTCTCCTCCTCCTGCCAAACTGAAATTCCAAAAGACACATTGTGGATTGCTCATGGCCTTTTCACGCTTTGCAAAAGTCATTTTGATCTGGAAATCCTCATTTATTTGGGGATTTATGACTGTCGTCATTACCAAACTATTTACCATTTCCTTTCTATACTGTGGAATGATATGTTCAATTGTTGAATAAGCCACACTGACGATTGTGATTGATTTCCCAATATCAAAATTTGCATCATCAATAAGCACACTTCCCCTGAGGCCTGCAGACTGGAGAAAAGTAAAGCTGCTGTTATAAATGGAGGTACTGCTTTTGCCAAGAACTGTTCCTTTGATTTGAAGACTGTCATGTATGATTGAAGGAACAGATTGATTAATTGGTTGGAGTGATCCTAAAAATTGTTCTACTGAACCAAGTAATTGAGAGCTCCCATTCTGTACATGTTTCCAGGTTTCTGTTGGACTGGCGATAATAGCTTCTACAGTAGACCCAAAGTTCTGCAAAAAAAAAAGGGGGGGGAGGGGGAGAGAATAATAACTCTTTTTAATTACCAGGTTGCATTAGAAAACCCTCTTCCTGTCAGTGTATCTCAATCCACTTACCAACTTCCAACACAAAGATCCTAGTGCTGAAGTCTAAAATTCTTCTCACACTTAAAATATGTTATTAAGTTCAGATATGATAGTATATTATAAGAGTGGGGAATTATACAAAGGATTAGTCATTAACCTCTATTAGCATCACCTAGGCCAGTGTTTCCCAAACTTTTGACCTATGTGTACCCCTTCTATAATTTTCGTAACGCTGAGTACCCCTCATAAAAAACATATGCTTTAATAAAAATCAAAATATATTTATTTTTTTCTTTCCAGCGATCCATAATCTCTGTTAAGGATAAAAATTGTATTTTATAAAAATAATCAAAATCAGTGGAACTTACTAAAGCACAATAACAGGCGCCCGGCACTAACTATTAAAGAAGTAAGTTGTCTCTGTAACGAAGTGCAGTATATTCACGCCGTGTCACGCCTCACAAGACTGTCTAGCAATTCTCCGGCGTTTAAACAGCTCCGCAGCTCAACGTCAACTGTTAATGTTCCTGCAGTTTAAAAATGGCCGAACCCGAGCTGCACGAAGGATGCACAGAAGTTCCCGCCATAATGAGTTGCGATACGATGTACGATGGCCCCAGTTCCCATGTAAAAACTGCGATACGCGCCTATTTCTTTCCTTGTTCTGTGGGCGCAGCTAAGCACGGTGCAGTGGATATTCCCACGTGATCCCCACCAAACTCCAGTGCAACGCGTACCCCCACCAAACTCTTCCCGTACCCCTGGGGGTACACGTATCACACTTTGGGAAACACTGACCTAGGCATATATGAGTAAGAGTCTACATAGTGATATTTAATCATTTCTCCATCAAAATTGGAACTTTGCTCTGATTTTCAGGTTATTACCAAACTTATCATGAATTTAACATGATCCTCCCCAAATTATCATCATGTCATAGTTACTGTAATTTCAAATGTCCTACAGTATTTCAATAAGGAACATTAAATAGAAAGAATTATAAGCACAAAAATCCTATATAGTGCTCTCACTTTGTCATTAGTCAGTCCCAGTCAGGGAGCTTTGACCCACCCAAGAAAACGTGTTTGTGCATGGCCCATTTGTGTATCTCTATGCACGTATATGCGTCCATACGTAACCACCAGAAATAGCACTCCAAAAAAGGGCATGGTCAGAAGAAAAAGAAAGAAAGAAATTATATTAAACCAGTTTGGGCTTTAGTAGTGTTTGCAGAGACCAACTGAGCAGTTAAGAAATGTTGGAGAAAATACTGAAAAGAAATTCAGGAGTCCTGGGTGGGAAAAATTGGTTTAAAAGGTCATGAGGATTGACTCCTTCTGTAGATAGTTTAAGACTTTTCAAGTTTAAAAAAAAGTGCAATTGTGTTTCTTATTCTGCTTTCGATACTGATACTAACTCCCTTCAAGTATATAGCAAGTAAAGTACCCCCAAGCCGTTTGCCACTTACTGCCATATTCTCTTCATTCGCCTCTACTGGTATGGTTGATACCAAAGTCAGGGTTTCAAGAACAGCATTTAGGTTTGCAGCAGACTTGTTTATTTCCTCCTGTGTCTTCATGGTGGTTTCTTTCAGTTTTTTAAGGAATGTGGGCAACTTCTTCTGGGACTCTGGACTGGAGGCCAAAGACTAGAATTAGAATTAAACATGTTAAAGACAAATTGGATGGCATGGCTGGATCATCAGCTAAACTGAACAGCTTTGGCTGCTTGAAAAAAAAGTACTTAATGTTGAGAACTCTGCTTGTGACATGGCAATGAAGGCACATCACTTAAATTTCTTCACAAGTTAACAATGTCCAATTGCCACTGAATGGGAGAAGGAGACATTCCACTTTGAAGAAGACAACATAGTAATTTACTGTTTTTCCTTTTTGGGCTAAAGACCACTGGAGGTGGGAGAGTTAAAGCAGGTTGGTAATAACATTAAGAGTGACAACTCATAATGTCCTGTCCTGCCCAGAGTGGCCACGGTATAAGTAAGACAGAGAAAAGAACATGTGTTTATGGCTCAGGATAGGGCTGGTGCCTCTTTCCTGACTTTCCTGAGTCTCTCAGTAGATTCTGATACCATCAGCCATAGTATCTTGTTGGACTGGCTCTGGGGATTAGGAGTAAGAGGCACTGTTTGGCAATGGTTCTCTTTTCCCTGTGGTGCTGGTGGTAAGCAGAGATCAAGTCCCGGATTCCTGTTATGTGAGGTGCCTCAGGGCTTGGGCTTCTCTCCCCTCCTATTTATCTATATGAAGCCATCAGGAAAGGTCATCTGGCAGCTTGGGATTTGGTATTATCAGTATGCTGATGCCAGGCAAAAGATACTGGGAAAGGAAAATGGGACTTTGATGGGAGGTCATGGGCGTGGGGGGCTGATCAGAGTTTATGGAATCTTAGATATTTTTATGGATTCTGACTAAGGAGTCTCACAGGTTGCCAGTTTATCAACATGACCATAGGTTAACATGAAAAGATCATTTTGTAGATTGAGTATGGGTATAAAGATAGAATATTTAGCCTTGAGTACTTATAAGAAAACTAAACTTGAATTTTTATCTGCATACTTAGAAATATGTCTTAATATGTGATATCTGTTGTGTTCTGACTGACCTCTAACAGAACCCTGATTTGTTATGTTCTAGTTGAACTCTAACTGAACTGTATGTTTTCACCCAGGTCCAGCGTTTGAATGCTCAAATGCTATTGGTTGTTGTGTCTGACCACCCTCTATAAAAGAGCTAGCTGTCAGACCATGTTTTGCTGGTTGCTTGAGTGAGCTGAGTAAAAGAGCTGTTCTGAAGTCTGTCTCCTGTGATCCTTGCCCACAATTTAACAATATCCTTTGTCTGTTAGCTGGAAAGTATGTCTTAAGCAGAGGTGGGTTCCTCCCGGTTCGCACCAGTTCTATAGAACTGGTAGCAAACCGTTGGTGATGTCACGGTGACATCACAGAACCGGTTCTGTCAGTGCCGGTCTGTGGACACCGCCATCTTTTTTTGGATTTTTTTTTTGGGGGGGGGGTGTTGGGTGGGGATTTTTTTTCTGATTTTTTTTTTCTTCTGTGCATGTGCAGAAGCCGAGTTTCCAGCACTGTGCATGCATCACTATCTTCCTTTTGGATTTTTTTTTTTGGGGGGGGGGTTAATTTCAGTACTGCGCATGCGCGCGTGTACAAAGAGCGTGCGCGCCCACAAGGCGCAGCCACATGGTGTGGGAGGAAGCGAACTGGCGACGAGATAAGTTAGAACCCACCCCAAGGCAATGATGGCGAACCTTTTTGACACTGAGTGCCCAAACTGCGCATGCGTGCATTCCCAAACTGAAAGGTGTGCGTCTGCACAAACATGCACATGTGCAGACATGCGTGCATGCACAGCAGAGACCTAAAGACCAGCTGGCCAATAGAGCATCCCAACACTGACACGGCAAGAGGTAAGATCTTTTTCTTTTATGAGCTTCTGTTTTGTTGTTTGCAGGGAAACAAAAGCTCACGAAAGAAACGCCATGGAGATCTGACCTCGGACGACAGCATGCGTGCCAGCAGAGAGGGCTCTGTGTGCCACCTCTGGCACACATGCCATAGGTTCGCCATCATGTTCTTAAGGCATGGTTCCGCTTACCTGTACCTTCTGTTCCTTGAATAGGAGGAACTGAAGTTGTGGGGAATAGGGAACTAGGCATTAACAGTACATAGGAAAAGGACAACATTGTAAGATTGTGGTTGGCAAAAGAACAACGGTGTAAGATTGAGGTTGGCAAGAAAACAACATTGCATAATTATGATCGGAAAAAGGGCAACTGACTCTGTTGCTATGACATTAGGGATAGAGCCCGAAAGTCACATGCTTTGTGGTTTTAAGGTATAAAAGACAAAGGCGAATAATAGGAAGTTGCCAATCGGCCTCAAACTGACTCATTTGACTGCTTGTCTGATTGATCCTCATTGCAATATGACTAATGTAAGTGTTTGATGTTTGCTATGCTTTAAATTCTAATAAACCTCTGAATCCTAAAGTGAGACTTTTTGTGGTATAATTGTTATTTTTGTGGTATAATTGTTATTAAGTGCAGTTATGCTCAGTAATTAGCTTCCCCCCCCCTGACAATACTGTTCAGATGCTGGATCAGTGCCTGTGTAAAAACCTGAGAGGGGAGGGGAGAAACTGGCTGCAACTCAATCCCAGAAAGATGGAGTGGTTACATAGTTTTGGCCCCTTAGAGTCAGGACAATTGGTATCTCTGACTCTGGATGGAGTAATACTCCTCCGAATCTGATGTGCGATTTTGGGGTCTTCCTGGACTTGTGGCTTCTACTAGAAGAGCAGGTGGCAGCTGGGGCCAGGGAAACCCTTGCATAAATTCATATTGTCCACCAATTTCACCCATTCCTAGACTGGGAGGTTTTGCTGATGGTCATTTCTGCCTTAGTCACCTCCCATTTGTTTATTGCAATGCATTCTACATGGGGTTGCCCTTGAAGACTATTCAGAACCTGCAACAGATCCAGAATGCAGCAGCACATAGTTTTGGATGCCTGAGAATTCACCTGAATTCACCAGTGCTGTGTGAGCTTCACTGGCTCTCAGTTGCTTCTGGGTGCAATTCAAAGTGCTGATTATTATCTCTAAAGCCTTACATAACATAGGCCCATATCATTTGTGGGAGTACCTCATCCTGAAGGTACATATCTATCTTACTAGATTAGGTAGGAAGGGCGTACTTCAGATCCTTAAATGTTGTCATTTGATATGGTATGCCTTCTCAATGGTCACCCCAATCCTAAAAGATTAGTGGCTACAATCTGAGGGATCCCTATCCTTTTAGCCTTCCTCCAACATTGAGTTAGGATGAGGGTTAACCCGGGAGGCTGTTTGGTCTGTCATCTGCAGAGATGGGTGTTTTTGTTTTTAATATCTATTTTCTTGTTTTGAGACATCTAGAAACATTTAATGAGATAGGCAGCTATATAAGTTATGTAAATAAATAAAAATGACCTCAATTCTCAGAGCACTTTGTTTCAATAGACCTCAAATCCCCTGACTTGGCCTGGGCTCACTGTGGAGACTGGTGCATGATTACCTCAGCAGAATTCAAAAGGTCATTGATGGGACTGGCCAGGCAGTTGTTTCTATGAACAGTCCATTTTGTACGATCACATCTATAAGTGATGTTTCCTCTCACAGAGTTACTTGTCCCATGGAAATTTAAGCAAGGCTTTATGATCTGCGCTTCATTTGCTCCCACACCAATGTCTGAGGAATTGCACACCACATTCTTTGCTGTGGGGGGAAAAATGGTTTTTAAAAGTTACATCTTGCTTTCTAAGTGAGATGTCTATTTACATATTTATAAAGCTAGCTACAGTTTGTCAGGAATAAGAACATTGCACATATGAACAAAACATCTGCTTCTTACTACATTACAAAGAAACTCTTTTTAAC
This sequence comes from Diadophis punctatus similis, assembly GCA_023053685.1. Classification (NCBI taxonomy): domain Eukaryota; kingdom Metazoa; phylum Chordata; class Lepidosauria; order Squamata; family Dipsadidae; genus Diadophis; species Diadophis punctatus. The sequence goes on from JALIGW010000001.1 coordinate 163,145,244, forward strand.
TAAAAAATCCTGTAGTTTATCCCAATGAAAGTGTATGAAGAGTTGATCATGGAGAATTCCCCCCCCCCAATAAGCCTAATTTTTAGATGTTAAAGGAGGATGGCTTTTTAAAGGACACAATTATGTAGGGCTTCAAATTTGGAAGGAAAGGAAAGTATGTCTTCATATTACCGTGTTTCCCCGAAAATAAGACCTAGTCTTATATTTTTTTTGCCACCAAAATGGCATCAGGTCTTATTTTTGGGGAGGACTGACTTGCACACGTCGCCCCCGGCTTCCTTTTTGCTGTCAGAGGCCTTCAGCCAATCGATCTCTGGCTGAGCTCTGTTATCGGCTGCAGAGGCCTTCAGGAAAGCCTTGCCGGCCTTGCCGGCTGCAGAAGAAGTAGGCTGGCAAGGCAGGTGTTGGGTTGTGCGAGGCCTGGCTGCAACTGCCCGAAGGTAGGACAGCTCCATCCCCCCCATCCCCACCCTAGCTTAATTTTTACCCATGTACCTCGCCCCACCCAGGGCACCCTGGAGTGGGTGGGGTCTTAATTAGGGCTTATTTTGGGCGTAGGCTTATATTGGGTGCACGTGTAAAAATTAACTTAGGGCTTATTTTTGGGATAGGTCTTTTTTTTAGGGAAACACGGTAAAATTCCTGTTTTCCAGTGAGGAAGTACAGAATAAGATATGTTTGGAACAGAAAAGATATCTCCCCCTTTTTCTACAATGTGAAAGGCAGAGTCTTCAGAGAAAAATGCAAAATGTAAAATCCAGCATGAACAAATTATCTGTTATCGTTCTCCAGTTATTTTTCAAGCAAACTTGTTCGTACTAGAGACAAAGCAGATAATCCTATATTATAATAAGATTGACTTGCATGCATTAGTGACTGATTTATTCAGTGGCATTCTCTCTTACCTGGTATAAAATGTAGGACTATAGCTGGACTTGTCACATTTTGATTGATTTGATTCATAAACATACAATGCACCTGGAGAGCCTGTCCTTTGGAATTGCAGTGTTTGTCTGTGAAACTTTGTATGGAATAGTAGCAATTGAGATTATTTTTTCTTCTTCTTTCTGTAAAGGAACAAATTATTTAATGTGGGGTTAAGGTTTCAACATCCAGAGTAAGAAGCTAATCTCCCACTCTTCACCTAGATATTAGTCAGGTTTATTAAAATAGGTGTATTCATATCTAGTTAGGTGAAGACATTTTATGTTAAATCTCTGAAAAAACAACTTTTTAACTGTTTATAAAAGGTTTGACAGCTTCAGTCGAGACTCTGAGAGCTTAGGCCCTGTTTTCATCCAGTTGCCTTCTATAACTTAGACTCCTGATAATGGGGAATATTTGTAGCTCAGGGTTGAAATGAGGGGTCCTTGGTGCTCTCTGAGCTTGGTTGTTTTCTTGCAGACATTTCATTACCCAAAGTAGGTAACATCATCAGTGCAAGTAAGTAATGGGAATGCTTACTAGCACGGATGATGTTACTTAGTTTGGATAATGAAACATCTGCAAGAAAACAACCAAGCTCAGAGAGGACCAAGGAGCCCTTCACATAGACACCTGATACAGGTTTTTCCTTCAATACTAATCAACATTAGGGAATTAAGAATGTGGGGATCACTAAGGGAACTGGTGCTGAATCTCAGATTATTCAACCCCTGCTACAAAGCTCTGGGACAGTGTTTCTCACCCTTGCTAACTTTTAAAATGTGTGGATGTCAACTCCCAGATTTTCTCGGCCAGCATGAATTGACGTTCACACATCTGAAAGCTGCAAAGGTTGCGAAACACTGATGTAGAAACAAATTGTGATTTTCATGGTTGCATTTGACCTTGCCAAACCCCCATTAAGTTTTCAAGAGAAATGGATATCTAGCTATTCATCAAAAGCTCTTCTTCCACCCAGCCTATGATTACTTACCTGCCCTAATGGGTAAAGGCATATTGTGATCATGAGAAAAAAAATAAACAGTGTAATTTTCCATCCGGCGTGTACAGCATTCCAGACTTCTTGTTGCTGGACAAGAAATGACAGTCTCTATGGGATCTCTTATGATGTCTTGAGGCCGGAGCAAAGGAATAACTTTAATTGTTATATTTCCAAAGCTGCTCAAAAAACTTTGGGAAAAGTTGCATGTATAGATGCCTAGAAAAATAAAACCAGCAGGTTTAACAAATGCAATTCTGAAGAAATTAACAACAGAAGGTTTAAAGCAGCAGCAACTACCATTCAAGTCCTCTAAAATCAAGGAGTAGAAACGATTGAAAAGGCACTTTAGTGAACACGTTATTTCATTGATAAAATTATTTTTCTCATGAATGGAATGGCTGAGTGAAATGATTCATGTTCTGACTCACCAGTCCAGTCCTGGTTTGCCCTAGGTACAGTCAGCACAGACGTGGCACCTGTGAAGCTCTTCGTGGTTGTGTACCACATACTATCTATTTCCTTAATAGTCCTGCCATTCTGAATTTTCCAAATGACTGTGTCATAATTGCTCACATCACTCTGGCATGTTAAAAAGAAAGCATCTCCCTCAGAAACAATGTCCTTTGAACTAGAAAGTGTTATTTTTGCTGGTGAAACACAAAATAAAGAGACATTATTTAGTATTTCATTATGAGAGCAGTATTACAAAAGAGACTTATTGGAGAATTGTGTGATTTGCTTTCCTAATACAAAGATTAGTTCTCATATATTAAGACATTAGTTCTACCATACAACACATGTTCTAATCTTTTATTGACCATTCTAGATCTCAGTCCTAAAATGTTTTGCTTCCATCATTTGCTGTGTTCCTTAGCATGGTTTAATAAAATATTTCTCCTTGTATTTTTAAAACCGATCGCACAAAAATATTGATTTACATCATCTTGTTAATGGCTGTGGGTGGTTTTTGATGTCTGCAGTCCAGAATGTTTCACCATACCCTATGAAGATTGTCCATTAGTTGGCAGGCATGCTCTAACAAAGATTCAATAGCAGAAAAATTGGAAATCACCTCACCCTTCATCTCTCTCTCAATCTCTTTTAAAAAAAGAAGAACACCCCCCTCCACTCTATAATATCAGAAGGACAAAAAGGATACAACACATATTTACAAACAATGTGTGGCCAGAAAAGCAATGTGAAGTGAGATGAAAGGCTATATGGAGAATTGTATGAGTCAAGCCTATATCAAAAATTTAAGGACAAAGTCTAAAATGAGCAGTTAAAGTTTGAAGAACTTTTAGAATCCAGTGGAGGAACTGAACAAGCTTTCCATGGGTCAAAGTCTGGCACTACTGTGTCACAAAAAATCCCCTTCTTGCTTTCTTAGGATCCTGATTTCTTGCCACAAACTATGTACAATTTAATTTTGTCCACATTCGTTGATAGTCCATCTCTTAAACTGCAACCTAGCTAGAAGCATTTATGCAAAAGTGCCAACTTCAATACTGTATTCTAAATCTAGTACTACAGATTTTCTCAGATGATTACTGAATCCATCCACAACAGTCAGAAAACAGGTGCTGTATCCAAAAAGATGCTTACCCACACGAAAATATGTCACTTTGAGTATTTTATTGGCACGAGCACCATAGGTGGTATTTAGCTCACATGTGTAATCAGTGCTGGTGCCAGACTTGTCTACTGGGCACTGAGATTCACTAGCCTGTAGCAAGTAGATGGTACAGTTGTTCATTGAAGTAGTTCTTCCTGCAAAGAAAAGCAATCAATCTGGAAAATGACTGAAGAAAGGCTGATGCTGGAAATGAAGCTATGTAGTATCTGGGTTTCTGCCTCCTACAGCACTTATACATTGCATGCAATGAAATTATGAAGGAGAATGGAAGAGGAATTTGTATGTTGTTGTGATGGTTACATTTATATCCCACCTTTCTTACAGAAGCTCAAGGCAGTATACATAGCGCTCACTCCTCGATTTTTCCTCCAACAAAAACCTGTGCGATTGGTTGAGCTGAGAATTATGTTCCCTTTACTGAACATGCATACACAGGAAAAGATTGTGGGCACGCAAAATAATAGTAACCCAACCTAAGTTACCCAAAATAATAGTAACAAATTTAAACATCTGAAAACATTGTTGCTTTAGATAATGGGATGGGCAGCATATAAATCAGAGGTGGGTTCCTCCCACGGTGCGGGAGGAAGCGAACCGGCAGCGAGGTATGTTAGAACCCACCCCTGATATAAATATAATAATTAAATAAATAAACTGTGGGCTCATAACTGCAGCAGCAAAGGCTGCTTGGTGTTGCCAAGCTGTGGGACAGTAGGCAAGAGATCCTTTTTTAGCCTCGCAATTGCAGCTCTGGATCGGGTCCAAGTGGAGACACATTGACATAAGTTCAGAGCCTCCTGTACATGAGGAGCCTCCTTCCTCCAAAACAAAGTTGAATTAGTATGTGTGGCATTCTGAGCAGATGAAGTCCATGATCATTGTTAACTTTATAAACATTTCAAATTTTAAATTAATAATAATTAAAGTTCAAGAAAGTTCAGAATACATCCAGAGAAGAAGGAAAGAAGGGGTAGAAAGAGTGGGGTCTATCTAAATCAGGGGTGGCCAAACTATGGTTCTTTGAGGACCTATGGACTTCAATTCCCAGAATTCCTGAGCCAGCCATGCATGCATGGCTGGCTCAGGAATTCTGGGAGTTGAAGTCCACAGGTCCTCAAAGAACCATAGTTTGGCCACCCCAGATCTAAATGCTTTTCATGTAATGCTCCCTTCCCTCCCTCCCTCCCTCCCTCCCTCCCTCCCTCCCTCCCTTCCTTCGTTCCTTCCTTTGCAGTCAGACACTAGGAGTCAACAATGCCTTGAAGGATGTTTGTGACATACTATTATACTTTTTACTTTCTATATTTTAACTAAGAAATATGTGAACATTTTAACATGTCACTATTGCATGTACAGTATTTACAATTTATTCATATACTTGCATTGTGGCACATAAATGTGTCCTTGGCTGGGGAAAAGCTACTCAAAAATATATATTTTCCCCACATGGCATGTAAGAAATTGGAGGCCACACTGGCTGAGAAAGAGTGGTTGGATCAAAGCAACCTAGAGAGCTTCAATGCCTGGGGAGGAAACAGAAACTAAGTTTCCCTGCTTCTCACCTTTAACTCTTGCCCCACACTGGTTCTCTGATCAATGCATTCGATTAGATGCATTCAGGAAGGCCTAGAACTAAAATAAGTGGAGCTCTGGAAACAGGGTTATGATTGAAGTACCCCAGACACAAAGATAATAGAAGTTTGTGTTTGACTACAATTTACTTTGGGTTTGCCAATAATATAGAAAAATTTTCCATGCTTCTCCAACAATCGCAAGCTTATACATGTACTGATTTACTGAATTTATTTCCACTACAAAGAGTCTTGTGGCAGTCTACAACATCCATCAGTCCAGAGTTTAAAAAGTGGTAAAAATAAACCAGACAGCCAAGTAAATCCTAGTGTGTGCTACTTTATAGTTGATAATTCAAACCTCAGGGGTTCAATTTTAACAGCCTGTAGAACAGTAGTGGGTTTCAATTATCTTCGCTACCAGTTTGCTATTGGGAGCATGCGCGTGTGCATGCGTACCGCTTCTGCGCATGCGCAGAGACGTCCGGGCGGATGGATGGAGACTATCCGGGGCGAACCGGTAGCAACCCACCACTGCTGCAGAAGGACAACAATATAGGGACAAATTGAAACTCTGGTACAGCCAATTCCACAGACCAGGTGCATCAACCAAATACAGTCCCTGCCAGCGTCCAGTCTTCTCATTTACTTCTACAGCATTAGGTTTCCCTTTTGCAGGGAGATATTTGAGCTATTATTTCCTTGTGTGTGTGTTAAGGGGGAGGGGAATGTCATAAGGAGGTAGTACAGGGCACATATACTCTTCTTCCCCTTTTCATAGCCATAACTACTTTACAGTTAACTAGTTGCTCCCAGATGACCAATCCACTGAACATACATATTGGAATTTGCACCAAAAGGGGTGTGAATCTCTATGCAATGTATCTCCACTACCATTCAGGTCTTTTTGATTTCAGAATAGGAATCCGAATAGAGCTGGAAGGGACCTAGGAAATCTTCTAGTCCAGCCCCCTGCTCAAGCAGGAGATCCTATACCAGGGGTGTCAAACTCGATTTCATTGAGGGCCGCATCAGGGTTGTGTTTGACCTTGGGGGGCTGGCATGGGCATGGTCAGGGTGGGTGTGGCCAGCTCAACATCAGTTATGTCGGGGGTGCCTGTGGTGACCCGACCACTCTGCCAGTGAAACGGGCTCCCGAGCTCCATTTTCGGCTGTGTCAGCCTCCTGCAACCCGCTGCCAGTGAAAATTAAACCCTGTCTTTGCTGGCAGAGGCACTGTGGGCCGGTCTTTTTCTGTTTCCAGGGTGGCCCTGCGGGCCAGATCTAAGCACTCTGTGGGCCGGATCTGGCCCCTGGGCCTTGAGTTTGACCCCTCTGTCCTATACCATTTCAGACAAGTGACTGTCCAATCTCTTCTTAAAAACCTCCAGTGATGAAGCACCCACAATGTCTGAAGGCAAGCTGTTCCATTGGTTAATTGTCCTCACTGTTAGGAAGTTTCTCCTCAATTCCAGATTGCTCCTGTCCTTGATTAGTTATCATCCACTGTTTCTTGTCCTGCCCTCTGGTGCTTTGGAAAATAAATTGACCCCCTCTTCTTTGTGGCAGCCTCTCAATTTTTCAATCTCAATTTTTCTGATAAGGAATGTTACATTTCCCATCGACAGGTCAACTACTTTCATTTTCCCCTTTGCGGGCAAATCTGAAACTCTAGGTTTTGTGAAGGAGAAGAGAAAGCAGAAATAGGAAAGCACTTAGCTTTCTGCCCCACATTTCCAACTGAGATCAAGAGATTGGAGCTCTCCATGACCAAAGATTATTATCTTTTTGGTCTAGGAAGGGAGCAAACAGTGAATTTGCTTAACACAGGCTGGTGCAAATTAGGCAATGGTGGAGCAAGAGAAAGTGACACAAGTTCAGTTCAGGTCTTGATTTTGCTTTGATGGAGGAATGTATGAAAGTCAGATTCTGGGCCCATGTTTGTGTCCAGCTTATTGTGACCCACAATACAACACAAATATTGAGAGACAACTACACTTTCTATATAAAGAGTGCTGGAAAGAGAAAAATGATCAGCTATAATCAGCACTTAGTATAGATGATATTGCTACATACCTGAAATATTTATTGCTCCATTGGGTCTCCAATACGGAGAGAAAAGTTGTATGTCTCTATCTGTGCAGCAGCTCAGTTCTCTTCTATCTGTACCATCACAGACAATAGAAACATTTTCTGATGGCACAAGTTTAATTTGAGAGACCACTACATTAACTTCACCTCTGTATATTGAGGACAATTTCTGTGAGTCGTCTTTAAAATTGCAACCAAAATTATCTGCAAAAAAGACAAATATGTTATGGGCAAACAGAGTTTCCTAAAATAACACACTTGTTAGGCACAAAAGCCATTTTTGAAATATAACAAGCTTATCACAGTTCCCTAATAAAACAAATGTATATGTTGTACTTCTAATACATGAAGATATATCTCAGAGAAATAATCAGTCCCAGACTGAGCATGAGCCAGAAGGGTGAGTTAAAAAAGTATAATGCAGTATTATTTTGCTTTAATAGAATAACCAATTCAGCTAACATCATACCAGCCAGCAGACCTCTAGTCGTGCAACAGGAATTTGTTTTCCATCCTAAATCTGCTCTTGAGAGTTTCCCAACCATCTTGTTCAAATTTGAGAGTGCAGCAATAATATTAGCTGGCGGGATAATTTTTGGTAATTTTGGTAAAAAGTTGTTCAATAAAAATTATGTAACAGTGACAAAACATAGGTTGCCTTCATCATTTCAGGCACCTTAAGGATGAGATAGGAAAATTAGCATTGGTTCAAAGAAGGCCACCAAATGATCAATCAAATAAGTGCTGTGAGGAAAACTGGTCAGAAACAGGATCCATAGGCAACTGCAGAGGGCAGACAAGTGTCAGAGCACACAAAGCCTACGACTCACACATTTCTATTCACCGCTGAAAAACAAATATGTAAGGGCAAATTTCACATGTGCCTGCTTCATTTTGATGTAAACTCACACTGCTGTGGTGTTTATGATTGAGTCTATTGACACTGGACAGGTTGAGAGAGAATGTGTCAGCACTTTACGGGTTATCTGAAGAACTGCTCCATAAATCAAACCAATAATTCTGAAGAGCAGGGCTAGATCTAAATTAGGAAGCACATTTTAACAATAAGTGTAGGTGGAGCCAATTAGCCAGAGGGGTGATAGGCTTTCCCTCACTGGAAACCCAAATAGTGATTCCCCAGCTATTTGTTGGGAATGGTCTAAGTTCTAAATCTCCTGTTCTGAGAAGGGAGTTACCCAGGATGGCCTGTAATACCTTTCTTTCTGGTCTTTGCTGGTCCCATAAACAAAAGGACTCATGTTAAAGTTAACTCTGTCTCCCAACAAAACCTCCACAGTCTCCCACCACAACTTGGAGACATTTGCTGGAATGACTGACTAAGGCCATTGATATACTGGAGAGGACATGCTGATACTATTAGGTAGCTATCAGCTCATCCGTACATGCTGCTTGCCCTGGCACAAGGATGGCCCATTCACTATTTTTTTGAGGACAGAAACTCAAAATAATCTTCAGCCACACCCCAGACCATTACCAAGGCCATCTGCACCCATCTTTCCTTGCTTTGCCTCCAGACTGCTGCTTTCTGACTTTTGCCAGCACAACACAATCAATGCCATACAATCAACATCTCAGCAGCCTTCAAAGTTTGCAGAAGGGCAAAATATATTTGGGAAAGGAAAAAGGGAATTCAAGGAGGAGTTGTTGAAGGCATGGAATCTGACTAATGATTGGTAGGAAAAATGGAGATCCTGATGGATATGGAAATGACTAGAGGAGGATAGGAATGCCCGGAATAGTGACCAGAACACACACTGCACTGAATTCCTGCCTGTTGATTTCAATTCAGCACACAGCTTGGGCTGATATTCTGACTTGAGACTAGCTGAAGCTGTGAACACAGAAGACCTGCTGCTAATCTCACCACTGATGGAGGCAAATTTGCTGAAGCAGGAAGAAAGGTTATTATTGGGAATACATCAGAGCAGAGTGTGTTTATAAGAATTGTTTCTGACCCTTTGACTGCTGGTTATCAGGCAACACAAACAACAGCTCCAGCACTCTTCCAATTGGAATTCAGAATTACCTGCTTCGTTCAGCTTGATGTCTGTTATTGTCAGGGTTGCTATCTTGCTTCCCTCTTTAACCTCTTCTGTCAAGGTAAGCCTGTCAGGCATGATGACATTATAACTCCAGGACACCTTTCTTGAAATGTATTCTGTCATGCAGGTTATTTTTACTGTATCTCCCTCGAAAATGTGTTCAGGAGAAATAGAGACGTTCACATTACCTAGCATGGCATAAAGAAAATTCTTCAAAACTAGTGGAAAGCAGAATGTTTATTATCACCATATATAATTTAGTGAAATGTACAATTTAATAATTGTATCAGTCTAAGTTGCAGCTATTTTAAGGTAGAACACACAGAATATATATATATATATATATATATATATATATATATATATATATATATATATATATATATATATATATATATATATATATATATATATATACATACATACATACATACATATACATATACATATACATATACATACATACATACATACATACATACATACATACATACATACATACATACATACATACATACATACATACATACATATATATATATATATATATATATATATATATATATATATATATATATATATATAGTATATACTCTCCTGGACTCCGAAGTATCTTTTGGGGAGTGAAAATGAAACTCTATGTGGTTCTATAATACAGTATATAGTTAATTTTTCATTCTAAATATCCAGCTATCCACATCTACATATACATCTATACACATATCATACGCACATAGACACACTGTTTCAGCATGAAAAAATAATAATTTTCCAAAATATTAATTCTAAAATTCATATTCATATGTGAATTAACATATAATATAGAGTATTGCTTGTATAATGATCAGCTACTTCGTTGTATTATTTTGTACTCTTCTGAACATGTTTTGGAAATCTACTGAAACTACCTAGCAAAATTAAGACATTGACATGGATATCTTAACTGCCTTAAACATTGATGTCTTCAGTTCAAAGGAGCTATGGTTCAGGAGGTGAGATAATTTTGCATGTGGGATTTTCCAAGGTGATTAACAATAATTTAGCTTAATGAATACAAACATCATTTTCAAATAAAGCGGTACCAATCAGTGCACCACCTTTTCACAAATCCATGGTAAAGACTGAATCTCCAAGTTTGATTCTTTAATAGCATAGCTAGGTCTGTGATTGTAAAATTATATTAAAACTCTAAAGATATTTTCTCACCACCAAGGACAGCAACTGTATTCACCAAAACAAAAATACACATTTAAATAAAAGACATTAAAAAACATTACCAAAAATTTCTGTTGCAAATGTGGAAGATGCTAAGTGGTAGGGGTAACGTAAAAGAGCAGCTATCTTAGGATGTGCATTTTCAAGCGGGATCTGCCTTGCTGAGGTTATTTCATAGCCAACCATGATGCTTCCAGGCCTATGTAAAAAGAATATTGTCCAGTAAGTTCAAGCTCATTATGTAATAAATGATACACAATATTGTTCTCCTGCCAACCTAGCAGTTTGAAAGCATGCAAATGCGAGTAGATAAATAGGTACCACTTTGGTGAGAAGGTAATAGCATTCCGTGCACCTTCAGCATATAGTCATTTCGACTACATGACCATAAAAGCATCTTCAGACGATGCTGGTTCCCTCGGCTAGGAATCAGAGATGAGCAACTGCCTCCCTAGGGTCGGACATGACTGGACAGGGGAAACCTTTACCTTTACCTTTACCTTTTTAAATGGCCTTTAAAGCTATATTTTCATGGTAGCTGGAGGAAAAGAAAACCAGATGTAGATTGCCTCATCATTCTCTTCTACGATTCTGCCTTATCTACTCAAAAAGCAGTATAGTCCAATGTGATGGTTTATGGCTAACAGGACAAAGAGATATTCGGCGGTGAACTCCTGCTTCTCCAATAGATTTTCCATCTTCCTGGGTCTCCAGAATCTACTTCAGATGGCCCACCAATCTTCCTGGCAATTGTTTGTTTGTTTGCTTGTTTCTTCTAGTAAATGCTGTCCTTCAACCTCTCCCCGCCAAAAAAAACACTACTGACGGTAACCCAAAGTATCTTAACTGCTGGAAATGTATAATAGACTGTAAAGTTGAATTTAAATATTCACTGCTTTGTTTTAAGTGCTTACATTGTGTTTGCATGTTTACAGTATCTCTGCATTTCTATTATGAAGAAAAATATAATATCTATCAAACTCAACTACTGTACCTATATTATAGCGTCTATGTGTCTATATGCTATTTCTTAATTAGACAATCAGCACGATGAAAAATTCAAACTGGAAGAAAGTTTTTTTTTATTGGACACTCCAGAATATAATGAAAATGCCCTTAGAGATCCCTTGCTAGTTGGAGATTTGGCATTAGGATTGAGGAAAACAAATTGTATAGGAGGCAAAAAGTAATCCTTGATGGGTGATCATGATGGGAACAAGCTCTTCAACTTAGAATAGGTATTACAACATAGACTACAAAGATATAGCTCTAGAATGGATTTGAGGATTTTTATCATGGCCAATATAATTTATTTTGCTTTCTTCGAATATCTATGCAGTTGTTATGATTATTCGAGTGAGTTTTGACTCTCCAGGTGACTACATGAACAGATCTAAACCGTTTTCTTGGAAATGTTTTTTTAAAAGTGGTTGGTTAGTACCTTGTTCATGGATGTTTTTCAACTTTCTAATTCAGGGTGACACAGTGATTAGTCCAAAGTCACCCACTTGGTTTCCATGCCAAGGGGTTTCCTGTTCCTAATACAATATCTTTAACTATGACAAACTTGTCTTTCAATTATCTGTAGGTTATATTTATAGAGGTTGTATTATCTATAGAGTGGTGTTTTTTTTTGCTGATTTTACTGCAGAAAAGCTTTTCTCTGCATTATAAGTTTGCACTACTTGAAGCTAAATTTCATTTTATGCTTAGCATTTATCAGTTGGCTCATTATGTGAAATCGAAACAAATCATTTTTTCCTATAATCTTTTCAAGTGAAACAAAAAGGTTTTCATACCTGAATCCTGTAACTGTTGCATTTATGAAACCCGGTAAAGTTGAATAGCCCTCAATAAACTGAAAGAAAGCAATACATTTTGTAGAGTATTTATTATTAATTAAGGCCACATTATTTCACTTACTATTACAGACATCCTACATACTTTCATGAAACATCAAACAAATATCATGATTTTCACAGTCCTGGTTTCATGGGCTAAGGATTCTTTGATGAATCTAATATAGAAATAATCTACTAAAAGTAGATGAAGAGATATGTTGGATTACAATACCCATAACACCCAATCAGCATGCTTATCAATTATCTAAAACAGGGCTCCCCAACCATTTGGAACCAGGCTGTGGAAGTGGTGGGCGAGCGCGAAGCTTCATTTGTGAAAGCGGCGAACACGTGCATGCAAAACCATCCTTTCTCCCCACCTCCCACCCCCCACCACCTCCACTGTCTGCCAAGCTGAAAAGATTGGGGAATGCTGTTCTAAAACATCTGAAAGGTATTAGATAAGGGAAGTTTAGTTTAACCTGAATCTTAATTCAAAGCCAGAGTTTAATCAAAGTAAGTCCATTCATTCCTGTCATAACAAGATGAAATAAATACTTTCCCAGGCTTAATACTTTCCCAGGCTTTGGCAGTTCCTTGCCAAACAAGCTAACAGTAAGCAGCTCAACCAAAGAACCTCCAAGACCTACCAACACTGACAGGGCAAGCCACTAGAACATAAACTGAGCGCAAACTCCATTCCCTACTAGCACGGAAGCTGTTACCTAGTTTGGGTGATGAAACATGTGCAAGAAAACAACCAATCTCAAAGAGCACTAAGGACCCCTCATTTCAATTCGGAGCTACAAATATTTTCCTTTATTAGATTAAAGGCTGCATATTGCATATGGAATGCTTCTTCTACTCTTCCACCATGCTATTGCTAGATAATCCCTAGTTGAATATATGTATGTATTATCTTCCATATTACTTTCTGTTATATAGGCATTTCTATTAAAAATATGTTTCTGTTTTTGTAAGTTTGATACTATCAGTCCCATAAAAATACAGCATCCTTCATAGACCACTTAAAGTATCAGCTCCATTCCCAGCCACACACAAAAAGCAACAGGACTTACTTAATTTTTTTCCTTGAAAACATTTTGCTTTTCATTCGAAGCAAGACTCAACTTAAGCAAAAATACAGTAAGAGATCACCTGTCTGAACTTAACGAATACAAAGCACCAGGACCAGATGGATTACACCCCAGAGTCCTAAAAGAATTAGCAGAAGTCATTTTGGAACCACTGCACCACATCTTCCACAAATCCTGGAACACAGGGGAACAACCTGAGGACTGGAAAAGAGCTGACGTGGTCCCCATCTACAAAAAAGGTAAAAAAAACAGACCCAGGAAACTACAGACCAATCAGCCTAACATCAATACCTGGGAAAATACTGGGAAAAATAATTAAAAAGCTGATCTCCCATCATCTAGAAACAAACCAAGTAATAACCAACAGCCAACACGGATTTGTTAAGAACAAGTCACGCCAAACCAACCAGCGTTCTCTTTGCTGACGATGTTAAGCTATTCAACACCACCGACAATACTTCCACCCTTCAAAAAGATCTTGACTATGTATCACAATGGTCTGGCAACTACAAATCTCAACAAACAAATGCTCTGTCTTACACATTGGCAAAAAGAATCCAAACACAAAATGTAAACTTGGAGGACACGACCTTGTAGACGACCCTCACTCTGTTAAAGACCTTGGAGTACTCATATCTAATTACCTAAGTGCCAGAGCCCATTGTAACAACATTGCCAAAAAGGAACTAAGAGTTATCAACCTAATCTTGCGTAGCTTCTTCTCTGGCAATATTACTCTGCTAACCAGAGCATACAAAACATTTGCCAGACCAATCCTTGAATACAGCTCACCTATCTGGAACCCGCACTACATATCGGACATAAATACAATTGAGAGAGTCCAGAAATACTTCACAAGAAGAGTCCTCCACTCTTCTACTCGCAACAGAATTCCTTATTCCACCAGACTTGAAATTTTAGGCTTAGACAACTTAGAGCTACGTCGCCTTCAATCTGATCTAAATGTAGTTCATAAAATCATCTGCCACAATGTCCTACCTGTCAATGAATACTTCAGCTTCAACCGCAACAATACAAGAGCACACAATAGATTCAAACTCAATGTAAACCGCTCGAAACTCGACTGCAGAAAATACGACTTCAGCAACAGAGTAATCAGTGCCTGGAATGCACTACCTGACTCTGTGGTTTCTTCCCCAAACCCCAAAAACTTTAACCTTAGACTGTCTACAGTTGACCTCACCCCATTCCTAAGAGGTCTGTAAGGGGCGTGCATAAGCGCATCATCGTGGCTACCGTCCATGTCCTTCTGTCCTATTGTCTAATTTTTACCTATACATACTTTGCTTTTGTTTATGTTTATATCATACCTGTTATCTTATACAAGTGTTGACAAAATAAATAAAAAAATAAAAAAATAAAAAATAAATAAAGATGAGGGAATAGCAGGAGAACTAACCAAATTTGCAAGCTGGCGGGAGTAGCAAACACCCCAGAGGACAGACTCAAAATCCAGAGGGACCTTGACAGACTCGAACACTGGGCCCAAACCAATAAAATGAAATTTAACAAGGAGAAAAGTAAAATTCTACACCTAGGTAAGAAGAATCAAAAATACACATACACACTGGGCAAAACCACACTCAATAGCAGCGATTGCGAGAGGGATCTCAAAGTCTTGGTAGACAGCCAACTAAATATGAGCCAGCAGTGTGCAGCAGCAGCCAAAAAGGCCTGAGCTGCATAAATAGAGGGATACAATCAATAAGGTGACCAGACGTCCCGATTTTGGCGGGACAGACCCGCTTTTTAATCATTTGTCCCGCGTCCCGCCCGCCCTCTTAAAAAGTCCCGATTTTTTAAAACAATGCCCGACTAGGGCATTCTTTCAAAAAATCGGCCTGCAGGCACTCGAGGACGGCCAGGTTGGGCCCAGCCGCAGGGGCAGCAGCAGCAGCAGCAGGCCCTCTCAAAATCGGGACATCTGGTCACCTTAGCCCCCGCTTCTTCCTCCAACCAGACGCGCGCCCGAGCGACAGGCTTCCGTTTCAGTCCCCTCTATTCACAGGGTGGCGCGGGGCGGGGCAGAGCAAACTCTGGGGGCGGGGCGACTTTGCACTTGTCTTTCAGTCTGTGCCGCGGCAAAAGGGGCGGGGCAGGGCTGGGCGCGCGTCCTACCTGGGACTTTTCCTGGTAGCTCCAATCGCGTTCCTTGCTAATAGCGTCCAGAGCAGAGCAGCCCCTTCCAAAAGATCATGAGACATTATCTTTTGGAAGGGGCTGCTCTGCTCTGGGCGCTATTAGCAAGGAACGTGATTGGAGCTACCAGGAAAAGTCCCAGGTAGGACGCGCGTCTCGCGCTGGGGGTTGGGTGGGCGGGGCAGGACTGGCGGCCAACTATCTGAGCGATGGAGGCGCAGCGGCCGGTTTGGGGCTCGGGGCGGACCCCGGAGGCCCCACCACCCCCGCCGGATCGCACAGAGTGGACATGCAGGCACCGGTCGAGACGCTAAACAGCTAAAAAGCCCCCCCCGCCACTTGTTTTCCTCTTTTGCGCCTGCGCACGCTGGGCCCGAGCATGGGGGAATAATTAAAACAGCGCACCGAGAGCGTCACCTGAGACGGTTGTAAGGATCTTGCCAGCCAGCCAGCCTAAACCATTGCCGGCTCCCGAAGGGGAGGCGAGGAAAAGCCTCCCGCCTCCCCCCCCTCCACCCACCTGGACGCCGACATTTGCCTTCTTTTGCCCTCTGCGCATGCGCAGAGGGCAAAACTCAAATGGAGAAACCCATCCCCGTCAATGGTGTCCCGCCTGAAGAAAAAAAAATCTGGTCACTTTAACAATCAAGGACCAGAGAGGTACTAGTACCACTTGGTCAAACCTCACCTAGAGTACTGCATCCAGTTTTGGTCACCACACTACAAAAAAGACATTGAAACCCTAGAGAAAGTGCAGAAGAGAGCAACCAGGATGATAAAGGGTCTGGAAAATAAAACATACAAAGAAAGGTTGCAGGAACTGAGCTTGGCCAGTCTGGCAAAGAGAAGGACCAGGGATGACATGGTATAGAAATGTTCCAATATTTGAGAGGATGCCACAGAGAGGAGGGGGTCAGGCTGTTCTCTATGGCACCAGAAAGCCAAACAAGGAATAATGGATGGAAGCTGACCAAGGAGAGATTCAACCTGGAAGTGAGAAGAAACTTTCTGACTGTGAGAATGATCAACCAGTGGAACAGCTTGCCAGCGGAGGTTGTGGGAGCCCCAACACTTGCGACCTTCAAAGGGAGACTGGACTGCCATCTGTCTCAAATGGTGTAGGAACTCCTGCTTGAGCAGGGGGTTGGACTAGATGACCTACAAGGTCCCTTCCAACTCTAATAATAAATCTAAAAAGATGCTTCTTGGATGAGAAACGAAACATTTTCAAGGAAAAAAACTGAGAAAGTCCAATTGCCTTTTGAAAAGCAGCTTTGGGACAACCATGACTCTCCATAAACAACTAGAGACCATTTTCACACTTTCAGTATAGTTATATACACTTACAATAATAAAAACCCAACAACCAACAGTGTTGTGGGAGAAAGCCAATGTTCGTTGCTCCAGGAGCTGTGGCAGTTCAGGAGCTATTTCAATAACAATTTTTAATTGTTATTGGTCATCTGGAAAGAGAACAGGCTTATTGCCTATTTTGAGCCACCAGAAATGAAGATAATCCAAGGTCAGTTTCAAATTCTTTTGTAACAAATTGTAAATGGACATGGAGTGAAAACTGTGCAATATGAAAGGCCTACGGAGAGCTTATTTGGGTGGCTTCAGTTAAGAGTTTAGCTGAGGCACTAAAAAGACTATAAAATGGGACTTGCATTTGTTTTAATCACCTAAAACAGTGATGACGAACCTATGGCATGGGTGCCACAGGTGGCACACGGAGCCATATCTGCCGGCACGCAAGCCGTTGCCCTAGCTCAGATCCAGCACACGTGTGTGCCCGCCAGCTGATTTTGGGCTTGCGCGGAGGCTCTGGGAGGGCGATTTCGGCCTCTGGAGGGCCTCCGGGGTGGCAGGGAGAGCGTTTTCGCCAGTGGCGGGTTGCCGTCTTACCGGTGCCAGTGCACTGCGCGCGCATCTCCAAGTTTCGCCATCACTGACCTAAAATATCTAGACACCTTCAAAATAAATCCTCTTCAGCTAAGTAATAAAAGTTTTAAAATATCTTGGCCACGTTTTAGTTGAAGAACCAGCTCAGACTTACTGCCTTCTCAAGATCATGTTTGTATTGTTTAAACAAAACAGAGGACGAATCCCATAGATCATTCTTAAAGGGTATATCAAGTCGGACAGACATTTTTGTTATGAGTACTGAAGGAATATCTGTGGTAAAAAAAAGAAGAGAAATAATCTTATTAGCTGAAATAAAGCTTTGAAAATAAAGCATCATTTAATCATAAAATTCAGTCTTGGCTAAATGCTTAATAGTCCATTCATTTAAAATTCACATTAATTTAGTTATGTATTATTTTACAGGAGCTTGCATGAGGACATGGAGAAGAGAAGATGGGAATAATAATCTGAAATCTGGCAGTGTGAGCAAATGGAGGGATTAAAATCCTGGGACAGGAGTAGGAACAGTAATATTACAAAAGTTGAAAACAAGAAATTAGATGGAAAATAACTAATAAACATGGAGGTTGGGAACAGAGCACAAACAATATGAAATCACCGAGAAGGAGCTCTTTTGTGAAAATATAACTTTTAGGTAGTGCCAATTATGTATACTAGTGTGCAAGAGAGACCAAGCTAAGGTCGCCATGCTTGGGGATCAGTGGACAAATTTGGAATGTTGATCGAATGTCATAGGCATTTTCCCACAATGGTTGTGTTGGTGGATACAGCTATTCATAAAGGACCCATTTACCAGAAGGTTGCAGCCACCCATCCTCTTATTTTCTAAGAATACCTCCAGTTTCTGTGTTGGGAGCATAGCCATAAGAAATGCAGATAATGCTTGAGATCCATGCTTTGATTTGCTACATGCTAGTTTCCCACTCAATTTTCAAAATCAAAATATTCTAAACCAATACAATTAGATGTAGCAGAGAACTCAGCAAGCACCAAACAGTGCATGGTCACCCCACATTGGGGATTTAGGCTTAGTGGAATAAAAATATAATGAATGCAGTTGCAAAATGCAGGAGGTTTTTCAAATTTTGCAAATCATAGGATGAGGTTAAAGATCTGAATCAGATTCCGGATCTGAAATTCCAGTATTTTGTTTGATTGCATAGATTATAGAAGTCAAACATTATTTAAATCACATTTGACAGATTCCAGAAAGTGAAGAATTGGCAAATAGCAATGGTGTAAAATATAGGCTGAAAAGGCTGTGACCTGCTATCCTAGAGCATGTAAAACTCAATCAGAATTTTCTGATTTGAAAATAATTTAAGCTTCCATTTTGGCAGATTACCCATGAAAAGTTATTTTTTATGAATGAATTGCTGTTCCCCATAAACCACCATTCATCATTATTTTCCACCTTCTCTTACCTTCTGTGTTAAGTTGACAAAAGGTCCCTTGAGGAGGAAGCTGCGCAATACAGTTGCAGCTCTTTCCCACTGGAGTTGTAGTATTATGGCAGACAGGATATGCTTTACAGATCTTGGCAGACCATCCATAATCAGGTTCACAGAAACAATAAGAATGATTATTGCCAGCTGAGTTGCACACTAATGTGAGAAAAGAGAAAACAAAACAAAAAAAAGACTTAAATCATTGTATCTTACTGATATTATTCATCTCATTGGTTATGTTTACTCTGTATGCATTATTCAAACCTTATACAAACTTGGAAGGTTAAATATCCAAGATCCTAACCCAGGGTTTCTCAAGATGTATGGACTTCAGTCCCAGAATTCCGCAGCTAGCCAGGCTGGGTTTAAGCTTTTTTTTTTTTAAAGTATTGGCTTTTCATAAGTGTTTTAGGCTAAACCCGCTAAACCCTAAACACACTTTGAATATTGGTTAAGTCTAAATGAATAATATATATGAAATCACGTTTTTAGCATCACAGGTTGATACATGCAATAATGAAAAATGTTGGTTAGGGTTAGGGTTGATGTCACTCATCGAGGCTCCGTTTTTGGCCGCGATGGCCTCCTGCAGCCCTTTGCCAATGAAAAAGGAGCTCGGGGAGGCTGCGTATGGCCTTCCTGAATCCGTTTTCACTGGCCGAGGGCTGCAGGAGGCCGTCATGGATGTGTGCAGCCCTCCCAGCTCCGTTTTTGCTGGCAGAGGCACCGCGGACCGGTCCTTCACTGTTTCCAGGATGGCCCTGCGGGCCAGATCTAAGCACCCCATGGGCCAAATCCGGCCTGTGGCCCTTGAGTTTGACACCCCTACACCATTTTTAAACCAATAACAGAACTATCCAATCTGAACTGCAAAACTCCAGATTTTACAACCCAGATATGATAGGTCCGATGCCCACATTTCTCCACTGGATTGAAACAATATGTTGAGAAGCAGGGAGGATAGACGTTTAAGTACATTAAACAAATTAATGTACTGTTTTGATAAATCAGATTGTTTTACAGAATTTTATCTGTTGCAGGAAGTATTGCTAATCTTTTATAAATATTTTAGTCTTTCCTGCCTATCTTAATTCTCCCAAATACATTTTAGCTTTGAGTCCTTTTATGACTTCCAAAAGAAATTCACCCTCCAACATCTGATCAAGACATTAAAGGAGAAAGGAACTAAGTGAACGAAATGTGCTTACAACTTCCTGGAACATGAGAACAGTTAATTCCATTAGGTTGAACTGCAAAGAGCCACCCTATACCGCAAAGAGGCTCTTGTATTGCCAGCAGACTTTCCCTTTTATATATATATATTAGAAGAGCTGTCAGACATTAGCAAATGTTTATAGAAAGTGTTTTGTTTAGTTTTGAAAGAATAAGTAAGTCTCTTGATAGCTATTCCTGAACATACAGTCTTTCCCTTGGCTCATGGACATGGGCTGCCAAAATTGTGAGATGCCAGTAAAGGTAAAATGGTCTAACATTTAGTGATTGTTTAAAGCAATGGTTCTCTGTGGACTCTGGGTCTCTGGGACCTTTTCAAGGAGGGAGGTCTGAAAATTCTATAATTCTATAAAAACTATTTTATAATGATACTAAAATATTATTTAGTATCATTCCTATTCTCATAAAGGTAGACTGCAGTTTTTTAGGGGCTACATGACAAGTGACAAGTGTGTTTTCTCATATTTGTTAAGGTTTTTTAAGGTAGCAAGTTTAGGATATAAATATGTGTGTTTTAAGAATAACTCAGTTTTAGAGTTAAAGTTAGTTAACATGTAATGGGTTTATTATTGTTATTTTTAAATGAATAAATAAACCCAACAAACCAAAACTGTTTGGTGTCCTCGGTAACTGCTGGTTTAGTTTTGTACCACAGATCTAGCAACCGTGATTAATCATGATGTATCTTAAGCCACACACCACACACACACACACACACACACCAAAAATACCCCAAAATTAAATTAAACATAGAAAAAAGAAATGTTGATAGTAAATGGTCAAAGACTACTTACCGGTAGTAATATTAATTTGTGAAATGCTTATATCTGAATCAGGGACATTTACTGAAACTGGGAGACTAAGGTTTTTGAAAAACTTTCTGAGGTCCTCCTGGAGTGAGGTGTCTACGAAGTTTATCTCAATAGCAATCGTGTATTCTGGCGACATGTCTAACAAGGGAGAAAAATGGTCGGTCATAATTAATTGTGTAATAAGAGTGACTCAGCCATGTCCTGCTATCTTCTTCTCAATGACTGTCCATGTCAGAAAATCTCAGGCCCAGGAGTCAGAAAATCTCTCACAATGAGCATATCTTGTCAACTACCTTGCGAGTTTCATCTAGTACAGAATGCAGCAAAGCAAATACGTGCATTTTTCAATCAGTGCTTGTTGTACCTCTGTTCCAACAGCTGCATTGGTTGCCAATGTGCTTCCAGGTTGAATTCAAGGCGGTGGTAATAAATTCATGGCATGAGGCTGGGTTATTTGAGGGACCACCCCTCACTGATGACATCTACCCATCCCATCAAGACTGACATGTTATAGGTCTTGTCCAAGACCCAGTGTCTTTTCTATCACAGTTCCTATCCTTTGGAACATCATCCCCCCACACTCACCCAAAATATTAGATTGGCTGCAAATTCTGCTTGTGCCCTCTTTCCTTGGTCTTCCTGTGATTGTGCAAGCACACACACACACACACACACACACACACACACACACACACACACACACACACACACACATGCACCCTGCACCCTGGGCTCTCTGCAATTGCACAAATGCATTCACCCAGCACCTTTTCCATGGCCTTCCTGCAATCACAAGCACTCCAGGTCCTCTTTCAACAGCTTCCCTACAATCACACACATCACATACACATCGGCTCTCAGGACCTCTTTACAACCCCCCCCCCCATTCCCTCCACTCCCCACTTAATGACTCACACATCTTGGATTGCAACAACAACCAGGACTGCCTCAATTGCTACTGCTAAGGGGTGTGATCATGTGACATTGCACTTTATGGCCCCCTTACTTAGTGATGGCAGTCCTGATCCCAATTGCAATTGTAACTTGAGGTCTACCTTTATCTCCACTTAACATGTTATTCTGTATGTTTACCACAACAAGCATTGGTGCTTTTGAGCTGCCCTGTGTCCTATCTCTGCATCTCCAAGTGTGATGCCCAATGATCCCAATGACATCTTCCTTGATGATTTTGGAATGCTCTTCCCAGTTTGCTTGAGACTGACCATGCTCTATTGCCATCCTTTTGTGAATGGGCAAGCTCTCATACCAATGTGCTTTAACATTGCAAATGTTGATATGCCCATCAAAGTTGACATCCCATCTCTACCTATTAAGAAAACGTCTGCAAGAAAACAAGCAAGCTCAGAGAGCACCAAGAACCCCTCATTTCAACCCTAAGCTACAAATATTCTCCTCTATCAGTATATAACATTAGGCTTAACAATTGCACTTTATTTGTTTCACAACTGTAGCTGGAACTGAGGTCATAAGGCATGGTCAAGTGACATTTTACTTTATGATCACACTGTTAACAACGGAGTTGTCAGGCCCAGTTGCAGTTGGCAAGCAAGGCAGAAATCAGATCATTTACCAAAGCAAAGCGATTGTACAAATTGACGTGTATCCAAAGATGAAGCTACCATTTGTAAGCAAAAGACATTAAAAGATATACACCTACCCTGACGCTTTTGTCTGTGTAACTCTAGTTGTGTGGTGTTCTCCTCTATTTTGCCCCACTTGCTGTGAATCTGAAAGACAGGCATTTTCCTCTTTATAAGAAAAGAATTATACATTGGGGGAGGGTTTTCAAGAAGAACCATAAATATTCATTCCTGGTGAATCAATCACCAGGAATTTCAACCACCTGATTACTCAACTGTCTGGAGACAACTCTTACATAATAGTTCACGAATGAAGGTGAATATACATGTCCCAGAATAAAGTTGCCGGACCCAATCTGGGCTGGTCATCAGGACCAGAGGTTTTGTCTTCTGAGCCCAGCCTCAGGGAACTTCTCTCTCTCTCTCTCTCTCTCCCCGCTAGGCTAGAGATGAGTTCCCTGAAGATGGGCACCAGCATGAGTCCAAAAGCTCGGAAGACAAAACCTCTGGTCCCAGTGACTAACCCAAATTGGATCCTGCAAAACTATACTTGTTGAAGGTAGCAAATTCTCAAAAGAATGTTCCATTTTTCAGTATTTGCTACCTCCAGTAATTAGAGCTTCTAGCATTCCCTATTATGCCGGAGAAGCTATTGACTGTGTGATTCCCCACACAGTTTGGAAAGACATAAAATCGAGGTGCTGCTGAACTACGATATCCAGGACTGTTCCTTGGAGACTCCGTGACACACTACGCCTTCTCTTATTGTAGCCCCTAGATATTCAGAACTATAGATTCTCAGAATTCCAAGTTACTACGTCATGTGTAAGATCTGATCCTCAGCCAGAGCAAGTATGAACATTATAGGTACTCACAGATGAATAGATGAAGGTGTCCAAGATGAAATCCCATGAAATCTGGGAAGAGGTGTGTACCCTCATCAGAGCGCTGAACATGGCTATCCTCCAAAAGAACATTATTTCCTGTGTTTTGTTGCTGCACCAAAGGAAAACAAGTTTTATTTATGTTTATAAAAAAAAGAAACACTTTGTTCTTTACTCAAAGTCAACCCAGAGAAATTACTTTCTTTTTACTTTTTAAAAGTAAGTCACATGATCAAAATTTGAATGCTTGGCAACTGGCGTGTATTTATGACGGTTGCTGTGTCCTGAGGACATGTGATTTGGGACTCCCTCCACTCCCCACCTTTGCGATCTTCTGACAAGCAATGTCAATGAAGAAGCCAGATTACTAACTTAACAACTGCAGGGATTCACTTAATGATTGTTGAAAAAGAAGTCGTAAAATGGAGGAAAACTCACTTAACAATTGTTGCTTAGCAACAGAAATGTTGGGCATAATTGTGGTTGTAAATTGAGGACCACTTGTACAAGTTGTTCAGTTACAATGCATAGCAATTATTGGTCTGCAATTTCCCTCTGATCCCAAAGAGTGTCAGCAACACCTTTTGTCCTCTAGTGTTTCTTTCAGCGTATCTAATCCCTCAAATAAATGTATCCTGTTCAGCTGATGTCAGCTTTCCTTTGGTATCTGAATGCCTTTTTCTTAAAGCTTTTTCTGCTTAAAATTTATTGCCTTTTGTTAGATTAATCTCGTGCCCAAATATCTTTTAATAAATTCATGCTAACTGCCAGGTACATAGATTAGGTCTGCTTTGCTGGTTTATTTTGGTTTACCGAAATAAACTAACTGACTGACTGCTTAGGTATCAGAAAGCATATATTCTTCCTGAGCAAATCAGTAAAGACAGACTGAGTCCCAGGAAGGACTTATTAGAAGACAGTCCACCAACATGGAACAATAGAACATCATTGTTTATCATCTACAACAATACAAGTCATTCAAATGCATTATTTAAACATATTTAAGCTCTACTGGACAATGTTATTTCATTTTCTCAGGCCTAGCTGACAGGTCCATATTTGCATACAGTCAATACCCCAATTTGAAGCATGCAACAAGAAACAACAGGACAACTATACCAACCAGGCTCTGTCAAAAACCCAAATGTCTATTCTGCCTCCCCATCTACTATACATCAACAACAACATCATGGGCCCCAACAAATACACATATAAGATTTATAGCACATTATATTTGTTAATTGGTAAGGAACATGAAGTCTGTCATCTGCATAACTATTCTCTCTTCCCCCTCCGCTTCATCCCAATATATTTAAATCCTACATCACTTAGGTCACTCCATGCATGTGATGAACTGAGCTGTAGCTCCTTGAAAGCTTGTGCCTTACAATAAAATGTATTACTCTTGAAAAGTACTACAGATTGCTTCTGAAGCTTCCTGACAAGTTTTTTATTCACAGAAAAAGAATGCTCAGTTGTCTTTCATGCCACCTTCTACATGCATGTTTCAGATTTATTCAATAGTCAAACATTTTCTGTGATTATTAAAATGCAAGAACCTCTATATTTCAACTATTCATATCTTGCATGCAACACAATAAGGCAAAACCAAATAAAGCAAATCCTGGCTTAGGTAACAACATGAATACAATCACTTTTTATTAACTTGTTGTTTTACCCAAATCTTTCAATTTTAGGGCAACTAAATAGTACAGTATACACAATTGTTCAATTTACCCTCAGAACAACCTTGCTGGGAAGGTTAATTAATAAACTATTTGCCCAAGTCCCTAAGTAAGTTCCTAAGAATCAGCACCATTCCCTGTTTTCTACAACATGGGAAACTCTCCTTTGTCGCTTTGAAATGCCTTGTATTTACTGTATATTATTGCTTGCTTTTGCCATCGGAGCTCGATGCATGATATTTTGATCCTCTTTTTTCTCCATCAAACAATTATTTGAAGAGAATATGGAGCAAAGGTCAACTAGTGGCTTTTATGGCTAAAAATATGCTGGGCATCTGTTGGACAAAATCACTCAGATCTGCTCCCAATTAGATTCCCATCTTGGAGTAGGTTCTGTGGAGATACTTCTTGCTTAGTTAGTTATCCAGGAGGAATTGGGTCCTTTTGAAGCTGAGGAAGCAGATGGGATCCTCATGCCTGAGAGCTATATATTAGATGCCCAACCTGCCTTGATGAGGCCACTCGGGATGTGACATGTAGTTGAATTCTTCCATGAGTGAGGAGGCTGATTCCTCCTCCTTTTAAACAGGCAGTAGTTCAGCCCAGGGGCGGGTTGCTCACTTACCTTGCTACCGGTTGTCCGCACGTGCATCACCACATTTTGTGTGCGCGTGTGTGCTATGCGCGTGCGCCCCCTCACACGATTTTGCTTCCACGCGTGTGCAGAAGCAAAATCGCACTGAAATCTCGTGAGGGGATGCGTGCATGCGCGATTTCAGTGATTTTTTTTCTTCAGTGCATGTGTGGAAGCAAAATCTCGCTGAAATTATATGCGCGTGCGTGTCCCCTCGCAAGATTTTGGCACGATTTTGCTTCCGCGCATGTGCAGAAGCAAAAAATCGCTGAAAAATTCACGGAAAAAGATGGCGGCTCCTAGGCACTGGCAACCGACAGCACCGGGTCGGTAGCCTCTTGATGTTGTCACCAGCCCGCCACTACCGGTGCGATAGAGTGGACCGCACCAATAGGAACCCACCACTTCAGCCCTTAAGAAGCGAATGCTTGACAGTTTTGCACATTTTTGTCCTCCTTCCTTTCCATTTTAGGAAAGGTTGTTGAGAAGTTGGTTGCACAGCAACTTCGGAGGATTCTGAATGAAGAAATTTTCTGGACTCTTTTCAATCTCGATCCAGGCCTGAGTATGGAAAGGAACAGCATTGGTCAATTTTTTGGATGGTAGACAAAATTGAAAGTAGTGTACACATCTTGATATCCCAGTGGCTTTCAATACCATCAAGCATAGTATTCTTCAGGATCCGTTCTTGTCATGGCCCAGGACTCAGACTCTGAAGAACCAATTCCAGCTGAACTAGTGGAATGCTATCCTCAGGAGACACTAAGCCAGGAATCACCTGAGGCTGATCATACTCGGGCACCATCAGAACAGCTGGAGCAGTCAGTTGATGATGTACGGTCTCCAAACTTTCAGAGTTGGCAAATAGGGCAGACAGCAGAGCAAAGAAGCTCAATGAGGCTCCTTGCCAAGCAAGGGAATAATTCTCTTAATCAAAGACAGCTGGCTGCAGCCTGATTTCAGATACAACACTAACACATTTCTCCATTGGAAACAACTGTCTAATTTCCTGCTCTGGTGTGTCATTCTTGTGAATCTCTGACCTTGGCCTGGCTGACAAATCTGACTTGGCTTTCTGAACTTTGGACTGGATTTGACTACTTTTCAATGTGCTTCTTTTGAAAACAAAACCACTCAGGAAAGCTTTTTTTCCAAGAGACTTTGTTGATTACATTTCCTTCTTACTTTGCTATAATCTGCTCAGACTTCAGTAAGTTGCTTTCCTCACCTAACAACCATGTGAGTTTGAGACCTGAAGCAGGACAGCTTCAGGGATAGTGTGTAGGTGACACTTTATTGTGCTGGTTCTCTTCCTTCAGCTGGGGGGCGGGGGGGGGGGGTGCCAGGCACTGTTGATTGGCTGGAAAAGGTCCTACACTGGGCCTTTACTTAGTAGAGTGCCTTACAGTTTGTTATTTTTTCCTCTCTGGTTTAACATCCAGATAAAGCTGCTGGGTGAGCTAATGGGTGAGTATGCTGATGATACCTAGCTTTATATCTCCACCCTTGGCCTACTAAGTGAAGCTGTGGAGATCCTGCCTTGATGCTTGGAGGCTGAAGGGGAAAGCATATTCAAACTTGCATGATTGGTATCAGCTCTTCAAGGTAGATCAGACTAGTATGCCAGAATTATGAATGCTAATACTACTTCTACTATCAAAGTAGATACTACTTTGTATCAATACTACTACTTCTACTACTCCTGAACAAAGGAGAGGCATTTACTCAAATTACAGGTAGTCCTCAACTTACGATCACAATTATGCCCAAAATGTCTATTGCTAAGCAACAGTTGTTAAGTGAGTTTTCTCCCATTTTACAACTTTTCTTGCCACAGTCGTTAAATGAATCATTGCAGTTGTGAAATTAGTAACACAATTATTAAGTGAATTTGGTTTCCCAATTGACTTTGCTTGCAGAAGGTCACCAAAAGTGATCGCATGACCTCAGGACACTGCAACGTGATAAATACATATCAGTTCCCAAGTGTCTGAATTTTGATCACATGACCATGGGAATACGAAATGGTTGTAAGTGTGAAAAACGTACGATCATGTCACTTTTTTCAGTGCCAGTATAACTTGGAATATTACTAAATGAATGGTTGTAAGTCAAGGACTACCTATACATTTCTGCCTAAGACTGAGATTTCATTATTTGACTATTCCCGTTTCTTGTTTTTTTAAAAACAAGAAAAATTCTTGTTTCATATAAAAAAGAAAAAAGAGAAAAAAGAAAGGTATGTTGAAATTATAAACACAAATATTAAGTAGAAGGTTTGTAGAGTAATATAAGATAAATTAGAAGATGTATCATATTGCCATATGTTACCAAATCTTTCTTATGGTAATTGTCTTTGAAATAAAAATGATTTGATAATGATGCTAATGGTGAAATAGTAGTATGTATCCTACCAAATTTTAACAGACTTTCTTTTACATACATACATACATACATACCGTATTTTTCGGAGTATAAGACGCACCGCAGTATAAGACGCACCTTAGTTTTGGGGGAGGAAAACAAGGAAAAAAGGCCTCTGCCTCCCAGCAATTTGCCAAACAGCAAAAAGCACAGATGATATACACTGTTTGCTGTGTATTTCTGTGCATGTGTGCCTGACCCATAGAAATGGCAAAGAATTGGAGAAATGTATATTATGGCAGTATATTAATCCCAGAAAGTTTTCTTAAATGTAATCACACTAACTCCTCCTAATTATTTAAATACATCTACTCCAAACATGACTAAGTCAGGGTTTCTCAGCCGGCTTATTTTAATACTAATACTTAATACTAATACTTAATACTAAAACAGGACATTTCAGATTATACTTTTACAGATCTTTAAAATTGATGTGGCTTTCTGGAAGTATTCTCTCCTATTTAAAAGAAGATACAATAGCACTGGGCCTCTTCAGAGCAAGCATTTATTTTAAAAAGCTTCTTCATTTTGTTAAGTTGTCTAGAACAATAATAAAGCAGTCTTTAAAAAACAAGTCTAATAATTTGAACACTCTACAAACATTTAACAAAATAAGGTATTAACAGAATCTGCCTCTACCTAGGATAGAACTCACAACCTCCTGATTGTGAGGCAAGAGCCCTATCTGTTGAGCCACAGCAATTCTAGCTTGCCTTCTTGCAATTTCAGCAGTCTAATATTGGCAGCAGTTTATCTCCCAGCAATATGTCTCATCACAGCCACCATAGTTTCAGTTTCATTTTACCAGTGGCTTGTAAGCCTCAGTCAGCTGTAGGTCGGGAGGCAGATCAGCTCTTCTTGTGCTCTTCTTGTGCTTTGCCCTGTTTGCTGCAAAGAGGTAAATTGTTGGCAGGCAGAGGCCAAAGGGTGGGGGTGGCTGGGTGGGGCTACATTTGGTGTATAAGACGCACCCAAGTTTTCACCCTCTTTTTGAGGGTAAAAAGGTGCGTCTTATACTCTGAAAAATACGGTACATACGTATATATATATGTGTGTGTGTGTATACACACACACACACACACACACACACACACACACCGTATTTTTCGGAGTCTAAGACGCACCGAAGTATAAGACGCACCTTAGTTTTGGGGGAGGAAAACAAGGAAAAAAGGCCTCTGCCTCCAAGCAATTTGCCAAACAGCAAACAGCAAATAGCACAGATGATATACACTGTTTGCTGTGTATTTCTGTGCATGTGTGCCTGACCCATAGAAATAGCAAAGAATTGGAGAAATGTACATTATGCCAGAAAGTTTTCTTAAATGTAGTCACACTAACTCCTCCCAATTATTTAAATAGATCTACTCCAAGGTAACTAAACTCTAATACTAAACAGGACACTTTTACATTTCAGACTATACTTACACAGTGTTGTTAAAATTAATTAAAATTTCTGGAAGTATACATTATTCTCTATTATTTAAAAGAAGATACAATAGCATTAGGCCTCTTCAGAACAAGCATTTATTTTAAAAAGCGTCTTTATTTTGTTAAGTTGTCTAGATTTACAGGGATCTCCAACCTTGGCAACTTTAAGACTTGTGGACTTCAACTCCCAGAATTCCACAGCCAGCAAAGCTAACAAAGCTGGCTGTTGAATTCTGGGAGTTGAAATCTACAAGTCTTAAAGTTGCCAAGGTTGGAGACCCCTGGCTCTAGAACAATAATAAAGCAGTCTTTAAAAAATAAGTCTAATAATTTGAACATTCTACAGACATTTATAGTTATTCACTTACCCCTTTGCAGCCAGTTCAGCAAAAATAAAAACCTGCGTGTCTAATCTCTCCCAGCTATTTGCCTCTTTGCAGTTAGTTTCACTCATTTTTCCACATGGCAAACCTAATCAGCTGTTCGTCGGGAAACTGCTACTGACTTGCTTGGCTTTGCAGGCTCTTCCCTCTTTCCTGCAAGCAGGTAAATTGCTGGAAGACAGAGGCCAAAGGGTGGGGGTGGCTGGGTGGGTGGGGCTACATTCGGTGTATAAGACGCACCCAAGTTTTCACCCTCTTTTTGGGGGTAAAAAGGTACGTCTTATACTCCGAAAAATACAGTACATACATGCATACACGCATACATACGGTTTATACATCCATCCATCCGCAAAACCTGCTCCTTTTATAGTTGATATTCTGCTTTTAGGAAAATTTATCCATTCTGTTTTTAATTATAGACAGCTTACTGTATTACATAACCTGAGAATGGGAAAAACTATACCATCTCTTTTTTAAGTCTTGCAAAATTTTGAAATTTACTCTTGGCTCCTTTCCCCCCCCCCCACTCTGTGTAAATATATTAATTGTTCTTTGCTAATCTTGCAATTTTTTAATCTGGGACTTGAATTGGTGATATTTGAATTGAAAAGTTTATATTGGGTAATACAGCCATTTTTAGCCAGTAAAATTCTAAGCTTTTCTACCTTTCAAGATCTTGCTTTATTTCCTTCCATAATTTGTTGTTATTGTTTTGAAATACAACTTTACTGCATCCTGTCATGTAAAGTTCTATACATTTCACTATTTATTTATTTATTTATTTATTTATTTATTTATTTATTTATTTATTTATTTATTTATTTATTTATTTATTATTGTTTTCTCACAACTGGTCACTTTTTTTCATTTTTTCCTTTGGAAGTTAAATGCTTTATTATTTTGTTGTGGGCTTTTTTTCATTGATTTTGCATCTGGAAAAGCAAACAAAATATTTGAGTAGTTTTATTGTATGTCCTGATCTGTGCTCTGTTGGAAACAGCATTATGAAAGCGAAAAGGTTGCAAAAAAGGAAAACCATAATGATCAAAGCATGGGAGTTTTTGAGGATGGGGTGAGATTTGTGTACTTAGAAACACAATAAACATTGGGTGTAAAACTGTTCAGGAGTAAAACAGTTAGTACAATACAAACACAAAGATTTCACCAAGGGATATTCAACAAATGCTCAAATAGAAAACCAAGAATTCAGCTGGGATACAACAGTGTGGGGCTAATCTGGTGCTGGGGGTGGGGAGGGCTTTCTCAAACCATTGCATTTCAAAAGAAAAAGCTTTGTTCCCCTTTCCAGGTAATGCATTTTGCCCAGTCATGAAGCCTTGAGGTGAGTTTCCTGCCCACATCATAGATCTGCCACATGGGGGCAGAAAAAGTGTTACTTAAGTATGAAAGTCAAAAACCATCTAAAGGATCCTTCAAACATCAGTTCAGCCTCTATATCATCTTCAGGAACAGATGATAAAGGATGATATTTCCTTGCAGAAATATCCCCAACCTCCGATTGGTCGGCACCGGTCCGCGGCATGCCAGTAACTAGGCCATGCAATCAAACGAAGTCCCATCCGTGTGATGAAGGCATTACATTAAACCACGCCCCCTCCAGTCCGCAGAAAAACCTCTCTCCACGGAACCAGTCCCTGGTGCCCAAAAGGTTGCGGGACGTTGATATACTAAATGTTGACAGAGCACAGCCAGGCCACCCTATTCAGGAAAGGTATGCAGCTGATAAACTAGTTGCAACAGGCTGCATGATGCCCAGTGGGCCACCAAGGTTCCTTGTGCCTCAGATGAATGAGGTGAAGTCAGGAAAAGAGTACGGTCACATACTAGTTCTTTCATAAGTGTTTACAGAATCTGGGACTTTACTTAAAGTATTTTTCAAATGCAAATTCATGAATTTTTCAGCTATGAACCCCAGTACTGAAATCAGTAAGCTTCCGGTTTCCATTAGTTCAGGAATAGGAGAATGTGATTAGTCTTGTAGCCTTAATAATAATAATAATAATAATAATAATAATAATAATAATAATAATAATAATAATAATAATAATAATAATAATAATAATAATAATAATAATAATAATAATAATAATAATAATAACAACAGAGTTGAAAGGGACCTTGGAGGTCTTCTAGTCCAACCCCTTGCTTACGCAGGAAACCCTACACTACTTCAGACAGATGGTTATCCAACATCTTCTTAAAAATGTCTAGTGTTGGAGCATTCACAACTTCTGGAGGCAAGCTGTTCCACGGATTAATTGTTCTAACTGTCAGGAAATTTCTCCTTAGTTCTAAGTTGCTTCTCTCCTTGATTAGTTTCCACCCATTGCTTCTTGTTCTACCCCCAGGTGCCTTGGAGAAAAGTTGCCACATAGGCATCTGATTTGCCATTTTGGAAGGAGAAAGCTAATTTAGAGCTATGCTTAATACTGTTCTGTTTCTGATATTGTCAAAAGCTACCACCTCAGAGTCTTATATTTGTTCCTATTTCCATGATTTTTCACATCTTGTACTGAAAGGCACCTCAGTTTAGTATCCAGAGTAGCAAAAAGCTATTGCCCTCAAACCCTCAGGAAGCAGACTGAGAGCTGCAAAGCTATTACATTTAGGCCTTATGCATCTAAAATGAAAGACATGTTTCTCAAAAGGAAATAGGAAATTTTTGTGATAAGTCACAATTCCTCTGGTTTTACCTGGCTAATTTCCCAGTGTCTCATACAATGTTAACCTTTTAATCCAAATAGTCATATGTCTTTACCCAGTTGTTAAACAATTATGCAACTGAATGGATGGTCAACAAACTATGAAAGTAATAACTGGGTTTCCCATCCCAGTCATTGTTTTCATTTTTTTTCTGCAATAAAAACACAGATAATTTTCATCTAGAATCCAGGCCTGTGCAACTGAATTATTTTACAGGGGTGGAGGAAGGGCAACATATGGCCATCAAAAAATGATTAGAAACTATGATCAATTGCACATCAACAAAAGTCTATCTTTGACTCACAGAGACAAGAAGAAACATGCTGTCTGTTTATCTATCTGTCTGTCAATCAACATACTCAGTGCAAAGCATTTGGATTTCTATAACAATATCTAAATCCTTAGATAAATTTTGCTGCTTGGGATGAACTTTTTTTTAGACACCATGTAAACTTTAGTTATTTAATCTACAGTTGTATGCATTATCCCAGCTGCATTTTGAAGCATAGTTAGTCATTGTGAGTAATGCCAATTCAATCCAAAGAAGCTTATATCTAAGTAAAATTCCATAAAACTGCACTAATAATTGGGAGGAAATTCCACTATTATCTATGAATAAATTAGGTTGCAATATTCTACAAGAACTATTGATAAGAATATTTTTTAGAGATCAAAGCAATCAAAGCAATAATTTCAAAGGCAGTACCAAATACAGTAAAACTTGCAAATATTTTGGAGTTTTAAAACACATGCGCACACAGAGAATAACAAAGTCCCTTTTTAAAAAAAATTCAAAAGTTGCAATCAAGTTTCAGATTCAAATAAAGGGTCAAAAATATTAATTTGTTCCTAATCTAGCTCTTTTTCTAAAGTATCTATATCAAATGACTGATTTCTAATGTAACTTTGATTTTTGGATGTCTTTGAAGAGATATGCTCTACTCAAATGTCAGCCACTTAGCTGCCTACAAACTTGATTTCTTGAGTGAAGACTCTTAATGTGCATACCTCCTATAAATCCTTAATCCATTCTTTATTTTCTGCTCAGACTTGTCACATTCTTGTCTGTATTAACCCGAGCAAAGGTACAACAAGAACAGTCTATTTTAAATTTCATTTCTTCACAAATTAAATTAAGTACATACACAAATTCTATACTTAACGTTCTTACCTGCCAGCTTGTCCTGGACAGTTCTTCTAAACAAAGCTGGGATGATTGTATATTCCTTCTCCTTTTCACTGCTGTGATCCTTGTTTTGCTGCAGATTGAAAGGAAGTTACATCAAATATAGCCTGTTCGTGAAACTGAATGGGGCGTTGCTGCTTAGACAACAAATCTAAACAATGGAAGAAACTGAATGTCACTGTCCCTGAAGCAAGAACACTGAGTTTCCTGATACCATTTGCACCAGCAAGAATCTGCCCTTCCCAGCAGCGGATCAAAATCTTTCAGTTCATCTGAAGTGATAATGGATCCTACCCACTGGCATTGCCTCTAGAATGTATAAATGAGGTAAAGACAATTATCATTTTTATATTGTTCTTACTTCAGAAGTAAAATAGAAGACATAAACTAGGAGAGGATATAAAATTAATTACTCTGCTTTTTATTTTTGTTTAGGCTTTTCATCTCTGTTGAAAGGCTTGTTTCACACTAAAAGGAGATTATAGACATTAATTGGAAATCGTCAATATACTGATAATGTCTGGATTGTCAATATCCCTGACAACAATAATGTTAAAATTAAACACATTTCTTCTACCAACATCCCTCCTAGAAGCAGATTTATAATCTGTGTGGTGTTTTTATACCAGGAATAATCCTTATTGGAACTTAAAGGAGGCCAAATGTTATTCAATAGGGTTGAAACCCTCTACCAGGAATTGAACACACAGAACTTTGCACTTTAGATGATTACTGTATTATATACAGCGCAGAGGTGGGTTCCAAATTTTTTTACTACCACTCTATGGGCGTGGCTTATTTTGTGGGCATGGCTTGATGGTCATATGATGGTGTGCATGGCTTCGTAGTCGTGTGACTGGGTGGGAGTGGTTTGGCAGTCATGTGACTGGGTGGGAGTGGCTTTGCGGTCATGTGACTAGGTGGGGGGTTGCTGGGTGGTCATGTGACTGGGTGGTCATGTGACTGGGTGGGCATGGCCAACGATGACACTCATGTCAAGGGTTAGGGTTAGGGTGTCTAGCCTCTCCTCACCTCAAAGGCCTCAACGAGATACAATTTCCCTGTCTATTTACTACTACTGAACATCTAAAATATACTATTTAATCCTTTTCTATATATGCCATAGGTGTACATACATATTACACACAGACACACAAAAAGATACATTATCTACTATATATACTGTATGTGTATGTACACACACACACACACACACACCTCTTCTAAAACTACACATTCACCTCACTTACTGCATTTGGAAAAACATACCCAGAGTCCACTTTCTGCCACACATTTAACCATAACTTCTGTACATTAGAACATTACACATGCCTTCAGATGTTCTTCCCTAGCTTGCACATGACTGTTAGAGCCAGGAAATGTCATGGATTGAGTAAAATGTGGTGAAACTCACTTAACAACGCTCTTGCTTAGCAACCAAAATTTTGGCCTCAATTGTGGTCATAAGTCAAGGACTATCTCTGCCTTCCTCTGCATTGCAGCCTTTCTCTTTCTCTTTCTTTATCTCTTTTTCTTTCTTGTCTCTCTCTCTCTCTCTCTCCCTTCATTCCTCCTTTTCTTTTTCTCTTTTTCTTTCTCTCTCTCTCTCTCTCTCTCTCTCTCTCTTTCTTTCTTTCTTGTCTCTCTTTCTTTCTTTCTTTCTTTCTTTCTTTCTTTCTTTCTTTCTTTCTTTCTTTCTTTCTTTCTTTCTTTCTTTCTTTCTTTCTTTCTTAATACCGTATATGAGCCCTACTGATTGATGTAAGTGGATTTTATTCATATGTATCTTTATGTGATCTGCTACCTCTGCTATAAGGAGTATGCCAGCAAAGGATTTAGAAGTCTTGCATACCTTAACAATTGAATGGTTAATATCAAAAATGATGCAAGAGGCACATTAAATCATTTGTGGGTTTTTTGTTAGCTTAGGTCAGGAATCAGCAACCATAACAACAACAACAACAACAACAACAACAACAACAACAACAACAACAACAATTGTTTATCTATCAGTCGGGTTTCAGGCGCGGCTTCAGTACAGAAACTGCCTTGGTCGCCCTGATGGATGATCTCTGGTGAGCCCGGGATGGTGGAAATTCCTCCATCCTGGTGCTACTTGACCTCTCAGCGGCTTTCGATACCATCGACGATGGTATCCTTCTGCATCGTCTCAGTGAGTTGGGAGTGGGAGGCACCGTTTTGCGGTGGTTCTCCTCTTATCTCACCGATAGGATGCAGTCGGTGTTAACAGGAGGGCAGAGATCGTCCCCTAGGCCCCTGTTATGCGGGGTGCCTCAGGGTTCTGTTCTCTCGCCCATCTTGTTCAACATCTACATGAAACCGCTGGGGGAGATCATCCGGAGACATGGGGTGAGTTTTCATCAGTACGCTGACAACACCCAGCTGTACATCACCACCCCGTCTCAATTCAGTGAGGCAGCAGATGTAATGTGCCGATGCCTGGACGACGTTAGGACCTGGATAGGGAGAAACAGACTCAGACTCAACCCCGACAAGACTGAGTGGCTTTGGATATACCCAAGGTACACCCACGTTACACCTATACTCCGCCAGCTGCATTGGCTGCCCATCGGTCTCCGGGTACAATTCAAGGTGTTGATCATCATCTTTAAAGCACTACATGGCTTAGGACCAGGTTACCTTCGGGACCGCATTCTGCCTCACACTTCCCTTCGACCGGTTAGGGCCCACGGAGTGGGCCTCCTCCAGGTCCCGTCAGCCAAACAATGCCGGCTGATGGGCCCTAGGGGGAGGGCCTTCTCTGTGGGGGGGGGGGGCGCGCTCTGGAACCAACTTCCCCCAGAGACCCGGACCATCCCCACCCTGCTGGCCTTCCGAAAAGCTGTCAAGACATGGCTCTTCCTGCAGGCAGGGGGGAGAGATTAAATCCATCTGAACTCCCCCCCCCTGGTACGGCTGATGGTGAATATTTTTTTAACTTTTTGTATATTTTTAACCGCTGTTTTTAAATTGCTGTTTATTATTAGTGTTCTCATAAAATTGTTGTACGCCGCCCTGAGTCCCTCGGGAGTAGGGCGGCATAGAAGAACCAATAATAAATAAATAAATAAATAAACAACAACAACAACAACAGATTTGGAAGGGACCTTGGAGGTCTTCTAGTCCAACCCCCTGCTTAGGCAGGAAACCCTACACCACTTCAGACAAATGGTTATCCAACATCTTCTTAAAAACTTCCAGTGTTGGAGCATTCACAACTTCTGGAGGCAAGCTGTTCCACTGATTAATTGTTCTAACTGTCAGGAAATTTCTCCTTAGTTCTAAGTTGCTTCTCTCCTTGTTTAGTTTCCACCCATTGTTTCTTGTTCTACCCTCAGGTGTTTGGAGAATAGTTTGACTCCCTCTTCTTTGTGGCAACCCCTGAGATATTGGAACACTGCTATCATGTCTCCCCTAGTCCTTCTTTTCATTAAACTAGACATACCCAGTTCCTGCAACAGTTCTTCATATGTTTTAGCCTCCAGTCTCCTAATCACCTTAAACATTCAAAGAGCCATTTGGACCCATTTTCCACAGAAAACTCCCAACCAGTCACATGAACCCTTCACATCCTTATTCCTTTCTTCTTCCATCCTCCCTCCTGATTTTACCTTCCTTCCTTCCTTCCTTCCTTCCTTCCTTCCTTCCTTCCTTTCTCTTTCTTTCTTTTTTTCTTTTTTTCTTTTTTTCTTTCTTTCTTTCTTTCTTTCTTTCTTTCTTTCTTTCTTTCTTTCTCTTTCTTTCTTTCTCTCTCTCTCTCTCTCTCTCTCTCTCTCTCTCTCTCTCTCTCTCTCTCTCTCTCTCTCTCTCTCACACACACACACACACACACACACACACAATCACACACACAATCACACAATCACACACACACACACACCCCTAAGTGAAAAGTCCCAAACAGTTTCTTTAATTTTATAAAGGGCATGGCAGAACAGGAAATAACTTTAAAAGGACTAATTTAGCTCTTAGGAGAGACAGCTGGAAAAAGTGGGATTTACTCCTAAGAGATACACAATCATGATTTGCAGGCAGGCAGCTAGCTCCGTTGTTTAATAGTCTCTAAGTAAAATTTCTACATTAACAAAATTTATACCTAAACAACAGAATATATGAGCAAAAATTCATAGCAATAGTCAGCTATCCTTCTTTTCCCCCCCCCTCCCCCCTCACTTCCTTTTGCTTTCAGGGTGGGATGGAAAACCAAATAAAAACGAGAAGGACAGAAAATAGTACCTGGCTGCAGAATAGGAGAAAGGCATTTTTCAGCTGAAAAATGCCCTTCTCCTATTTTGCAGCTATCCTTCTCCCGCCCCCTCCCCCCTCACTTCCTTTTGCTTTCAGGGTGGGATGGAAAACCAAATAAAAACGAGAAGGACAGAAAATAGTACCTGGCTGCAAAATAGGAGAAAGGCATTTTTCAGCTGAAAAATGCCCTTCTCCTATTTTGCAGCCATGCACCATTTCTGGGACTGAAAAGTTGAGGGAAACCAAGGAGGGGTGCGTTCTAACTTACCTCTCTGCTGGCTTGCTCAAGATGGCAACCGCATGCACAGTGCTGGAAACTCGGCTTCTGCACATGCTCAGAAGAAAAAATAAATAAAAAATAAATAAAATAAATTTAATTCAAAAAAATTTAAAAAAAAGAAAGCCAAAAACAAGATGGTGACCGCATGCACAGTGCCGGAAACTTGGCTTCTGCACATGCTCAGAAGAAAAAAAAATTCGAAAAAAAATATTAAAAAAAATTCGAAAAAAGATGGCGGTGCCCATGGACCAGCACCGACCGATCCGGTTCAGTGACGTCATCGTGATGTCACCAGCGGGTCACTGCCAGTTCTATAGAACTGGTCCAAACCGAGAAGAACCCACCCCTGGATTCGCTTTATCCAGATCCTCATGCTCAATTGCTGCAGGAAGAAATATAAAGAATTTATCAGAATGTTGCATGCAGCCCACCTTCTCCTAAGCTCTCAGACCATAGAAATACAGATGCTGTACTATGTCTACAGCAGCGTTTCCTAACCTTGACAACTTGAATTTTCTACATAGCTACTGGCT
The DNA here is from genome assembly GCA_023053685.1 of Diadophis punctatus similis. Lineage (NCBI taxonomy): Eukaryota > Metazoa > Chordata > Lepidosauria > Squamata > Dipsadidae > Diadophis > Diadophis punctatus. The sequence goes on from JALIGW010000001.1 coordinate 163,184,298, forward strand.
TGAGAGTTCTGGGAATTGAAGTTCACACATTTTCAAGTTGCCATGTTTGAGAAACACTGGTCCACAGCAGGGGTGGGTTCTAACTTACCTCGCCGCCAGTTCGCTTCCTCCTGTGCCATTCCAACAAGACAAATGCTAGGTTGGGACTGAAATAGAGGAAGAATGACAAGTATCTTTATTATAGATTTGTAATATTAGTGATCATTGTTTATCTGTGAAAAAAATAGACAGGCTCATGTGCAACAACTGAGCCTATCAGTCTTCGCAGGCTCTGCAAGAGTGCTGCTCATCAGTCTCTGGGAGGGAATAGCCTATTAATTTCTGTATTTTTATCTTGCCTTTATTATTTTTTTATAAATAACACAAGGTAGCAAATATAGATAATACTCCTTCCCCCTTCTGTGTTCCCCGACAACAACCTGTATTCCATGGAAGTAAATCTCAATTGACACACAGGTGATTGCACTCTTATTGCAATGATAAGCCACATTTCATTTCACAGATAACAAATTATTCACCTTTTATTAATCAAATGTTTAAAAATGAGATACTTTTTTTTACTAAAGGAAGCATTTTAAGTGAGAAAGAAGGACCATGAATGAGGGAAGAAAACCCACCTCAAATGTATTTCATTTTAATTAGGGATTAGAGGTGAAAAAGGAAAATGGATCTCTGATGAGAGGTCATGGGCCGGGGGCTCTTTTGGTCAGGGTCTGTAAGATCTTAGATATTTTTATGGAGTCTGACTAAGAAGTCTCACAGGTTGAGAGTTTTGACCAATCGGTTAACATGAAAAGTCTATTTTGAAGACTGAGTATGAATAGAAAAGATAGAATATTTAGCCTTGAGTACGGTACTTATAAGAAAACTAAACTTGAATATTAACCTGCATACTTAGAAATATGTCTTAATTAATGTGTGATTTCCTTTGTCTGTTAGCTGGAAAGTATGTCTTAAGGTATGGTTCCTGTTTACATACAACTTCTGTTCTGTGTTCTACTGAATAGGAGGAACTGAGGTTGTGGGGAATAGGGAACTAGGCATTAACAGTACATAGGAAATGGACAACATTGCAAGAATGGGGTTGTGGTTTTAAGGTATAAAAGACAAAAGCAAATACAGTAGAACCTCTGGTCATGAACACTTCTGACCATGACCAAATCGGGTTCCAAAGAAAAAAAATCACAAAATTCCCCCCCCCCCCCCCCCGCCACAGCCGATTTCCCGTTCTGTGCCATTTTTTTTTGTACGCACCAAATTTCTAAAATTAGGTTTGGGTCACGACCAAATTGGGTTGCGACCAAAGTTATGGAACGAATTATGGTCATGACCAGAAGTTCTACTGTAATAGAAAGCTGCCAATCGGCCTCAAGCCATCCCATTTGACTGCTTGTCCGATTGACCCTCATTGCAAAGTGATTAATGTAAGTGTTTGATGTTTGCTATGTTTTAAATTCTAATAAACCTCTGAATTCCAAAGTGAGATGTTTTGTGGTGTGCTGTCTGTTCAATTGTTATTAAGTGCAGCTATGCTCAGTAATTAAGTTTTCCCCCTGACAGAAGTAAGGTTTAAAAATCTTCCAACTTCATTTTTATAAGCATTTTCCCCCCAAACTGGCATGCATTACACTAACTATAGGCAGAGAAAAGGCATTCTGATGCATGAGGACCAAAGGATTCAAAAAGCAAATCACTTTTACCTCTACCTGTACAGGTACCTGCATCCCTATGTGATGGCTCTAGGTATATAAGATTGGGCTGATAATGCTGATAAGAAATATCTAATTCCATCTGCCCCATGCTGCTATGGAGAAGATTCATGGAAGAACAGCAGCATAATTTTGTAGACTGTGATTCCACAATTCTGTAGAATTGTGAATCCCATCCAGATTCCTATAAGAGTGAGAGCCCAATTTTATAAACAACTAAGTTATTTTAGTTTAGCATAGCGGTGTTGCAAGAAATATCTATCTGGTTCAGTTCCAAGCTGGTAGAAAGACACTGGAAACATGGAGGCTGACTGGAAAGATGATTTATTGATGAACAGGAGCACATGGGTTTGAGATCCTGGGCAGCTGACCACATGGAGTTGAGTATGAGGGTTATTTATACCTTCTCTTGGGCCTTGCCCTTTAGCTTCCTGTTCCTGTGCAAGGACATGTATTCTGTTGGCTGTTGTAGGGGTCATAGCTAACCTTGTAGGTTGTCTGAGAAGTTTGGTTGAAGCCTGGAGGGTGATGCAATGTCCCCAGGTGATTATGCCATGTGGTGAGCTCTGCTGCTAGATAACCCTATTATATCCTGGAGGGTCATGTCTTAATTCCATCACCCTGGAGCTGAAGGTCTTTTGTTTTGTAGATAGGCTGGCCCAGTCCTTAATGGGCACTAAATATCTGCTGAGGGCAGGGAGCTCGTTTCCGTCTTTAGAAATATGTTTCTCCTTTAGCGGAAATATTTTATCTTGCCTTTTTTTAATATTTCTCAAAATATTTCATTCTTCTAGGAGATGTGGCTTCCCTCATTGGTTAAGGTGCTGAACTAAAACTATTGTATAACTTTTAATCCTATCTTAGGAATGAAAGACAGCTGGGTGACTTTGGGCAAGTCACTGTCTTTCAGCCCCAACCCACCCTGCAGGACTGATGTTGTAGCAAAAGAAGGAGGCAGGAGCATTATATATACAGTCTGGAGCTGTAAAAGATATAGAATATAAATATAATAATAATAATACTAAAAATGCAGCAATGCTAGGATTTCACATTTAATTTCCATTCTCTTTTTCTCATTCAATGGATGTACAAAAGAGGAGGGAAGAAATGGCTGGGGACATCCAGTGTGTGGTATGTACCTGCAGACACATGTGCGATCTGGATCAGAAACAAAGCTTATGCAGTGGAACTTAATTTGCACTTCAAGCAAACCGGAAACAAGATTTTGAGGCTTTCTGTGCAGTAGTTTCTTAAGGTCACAAAACAAGGTTCACAAATATGAGTGTTTCTTTGAGGTAAAAAAAAAAACCTCAGGAAACAGTTATGTCCTTTCCTGCCGGCCTTCTATATGTGCCTTGGGACTGTCAAGAATGTATTAGGCAAGTTCAAGCAAAGGAAATAAGCTGTTTCACATTAAATGGATGGATTTCTGTGAGGGCCATTAAACACAATGACTAAAATCTGTGATTAGATTGTTCTCTTGGAATACTGCGTTCAGTTTTGGTCGCCACGATGCAAAAAGGATGTTGAGACTCTAGAAAGAGTGCACAGAAGAGCAACAAAGATGATTAGGGGCCTGGAGGCTAAAACATATGAAGAACTGTTGCAGGAACTGGGTATGTCTAGTTTAATGAAAAGAAGGACTAGGGGAGACATAATAGCAGTGTTTCAATATCTCAGGGATTGCCACAAAGAAGAGGGAGTCAAACTATTCTCCAAAGCACCTGAGGGTAGAACAAGAAGCAATGGGTGCAAATTAATCAAGGAGTGAAGCAAGTTAGTACCCAAGCCAGCCACTGACAGCAGTTTATTTCTCCCGCTGCTTGATTAGCCAATCAGCGGCGACTATGCAAATCCGTGCTACGTACAGCCGTACGTAACAGTTATTCTATTCTATTCCATTCTTGCTGTTTAGGTCAATAGCAACTAATAATGATTGTGGGAAGGTGGGTGACAGTGAGCATGTGGGTAAGAACTGAGGCTCAGGAGTAGCTATTCTTCCATGAACGATTTTCCCTAGTTAAAACAATCCAAGCACAATCCAAAAATATAATAGCATTATAACTGTTTAATAGATGGGATGCCTTTATGGATAAATCTGGATGCAACGTAGCCATATGCCTAAGGCAAAAAGCTCAGCAATTAAAAAGATGGTTTTAGGATACTGTCAGAAAATATCTAGGTATTATAGTAATCAGGCAGTATTGTCATTAGAAAGCAAATTCACTGACAGTACAGCTCTGCATAGAATTTACACCTTAGGTAACATGTTATAGGACTTCAAATTCATCACAGGCATAAGGGCATTGCCTAAGTGCCACAGGTATTCCTTTATATCTGCCATCCAAAATGCTCATTTCTGAATGGAATATTCAACAACATAATTTTCCGAGCTGTGCATTCAGTTTGTCCTAAAGTGTCCTTCTAGGCTTTCCAGATCTGTTTTGTGGTGATTGAAAAAGAAAATTGATTTTAATCTACTGCAACTGTGCAGAATTCATAACATCATAATAAAGGTATTCATAATCTTAGAAATTAATGTTAAACTTCTGTAAATAAATACTTATCTATTGTCCTTCCATCTTTTTTATTGTATTTATTAGTCAAATGTGTAAGGCTGCCCAATGCCATAAAGACTATGGACAGCAGGCAACGTTAATTAACAGCAGAAAACAATATACCAGGGAAAGCAACAATTACTGTCCAATGGTTTCTCCATTTGTTAAATAAAGTTTTGCTTTTCCAGTCTGTCAAGGATGCTGTCGTTGTTGATTTGCAAGGCACATCAATTCCAGAGCAATTCCAGCCAAAGCCAAAATAAACATGTGTGACAACCTTCATTGCCTAAGAGAAATCCTTCTTATCCCTGCTATTTCCTTGATCTTATCTAACACTTTTCTTTCCTCAACAAATTCCAAATAACTTGACACTGCCTAAATAAACAAAGTAACGTAAGTTTTTCACGTCCAGCTCCTGCTGTAGCTGACATTGATCAGAACTCATATTATAAACCTTTTATAAAATACTAATGAGATGATATTTTGTATTTTTCTTTATTGCCATATGTTTAATTATTTTCCCCAAAGTAATACTCATTATTGTTCTATTGTAACATATTTTCCATTTCTATGTCTTATTTCAAAATTTCAAAATAGTACAGAAATGTGTCTACTATCTTTTTATCATTTCCTGATTATTGCCAGAAATCATTTACTTGCATTAACAGAAACTTGTACCAATGTGAAATACTTCCTAATATTTTTGTTCATTAGTGTTTCTGATAATAGTCCTGGATGCAATATGCTTAAATAGTCTATTAAGAGATATGACTTAGAACATAGAATTTAGTTTGTGACATCTAACTGTGAAACTATTATAACTCTTTATTTGGAAACTTCCTTTCCTTCTTATGTGTTTCCAGATGAGGGTGTGTTTTTTTCTGTATGATTCGAGAGAGGAGCCCTAGACAATGTCATTTTCCAATTGTATCCATTCCAATTTTCCTGCTTTATCTTTGATCCTTTTTTTAACTGGGGAAAATCTGCTAAGGAGAAAAACAAGAAATGATCCCCGTGAATGCTGCAATGAAACCTGGGAAGTTTGAAAACCTACTGCAAAAATAATTGGCATTACCAATTAGTGAAAACATACACAGGGCAAGAAATTTGTTTCCTGTATTGTGATGTCGGAACAAAGGTGGGGCTGAAAATTGGTTGGCAGGTTTGAATAGGCGCAAGCTCTTGGTCAGAAGGCAAACTAAAGAACCAATACGTGGCTATTTTGGAAGACTTGAAGAATATCATCAGTCACTACCAGCTGATGAATAGATTCAATTCATTTTCCCTGATGAGTAATAAAGTTCAGTATTGGCATTCTAAATATGAGGTAGTTGATCACAGAAAAATTTCTTATGCTAACCCATGATAATTGCTGGCCATAATTATGTAGATTATCATTCTTACTGTCTATAGTAAAAGCATGGAACAATTCTAGACAATCATGCTTATATGAGGTCATGACAGCAGAAATGCTTTTAATGATTAAGAAGAAGGTGACCTTCAGGTATCAATCTAAATAGCAAAAGGCACTTTTTCCCATTACAGGTCTAAGCAGAAAACCTGGCAACAGGGACTTGATTTATTCTTTTTTAAATATTTTTTATTTCCAGTTCCCTGGATGTGCAGAAATAAATTATGTAAAGGACTCAGAAGGAAACTGTGAGGAACTAAAAGTAATTAAGTTACAGGATGCTGGTAGCCAGGAGGAAACTAATTCAGGAAAGTATGAAAAGGTCACTATTTTCATAATCCCAGGAGTCCATTGGAATAATTTCAGTTGCTGAACTATAGTTGCTGAAAGCAGCAATCCTGAGAATACTTTCTGAAGTGGTATTGCAGCTAATGGGACTTAATTTTGAGGAATCATCTCTGATTGTAAGGGGAAATTAAGCAACAAGAATTATCATGGTGAGACAATTATTGTACTTCCACAACATGCTTGAAGAAAAACAATTCTCTAGCAATACACCGTTATTTCATAATGGTAAAAGTCAGAAGAATCATGCAATTCTGGTTGCGAGCCATTTCCAGTGATACGTTTAAATGTTCAGTCTGAACATTAGCAACGCTCATATTTATTTATTTCTTCAATTTCTATGCCGCCCAACTCCCTAGGGACCCTGGGCGGCTATATGGGAAGCAGAAGAGTAAAATGTCATCTTTCTCCTTCTTAGGGTACTTTGCAGTATTTTGCTTGATTGCTACCTTTTAATACCACATCTTTGCAAATCCATAACCTGAGGACAGATGCTTTACTAGGGTTGCACAGCCAACTTGCTAACTAGGCAGAATAAGATGGCTGCCTGGACTGTAGTGCCACAAAAAGGCAGCACTTCAAAGATCGCATAGGCATTCTTACTGATGTTTTCAGCAAAAGAAGGGAAAACTATTTGTGGGACTTTCTGCCTGAGCTCTCTAAAAAAAACTTGGGATAGTATATATACCAGTGATGGCGAACCTTTTTTTCCTCGGATGCCGAAAGTACGTGTACACATGCTATCGCGCATGCGCGAGTGCCCACACCCATATTTCAATCCCTGGGGAGGGCGAAAATGGCCTCCCCCACCACCCTGGAGGCCCTCTGGAGGCCAGAAACAGCCCATTTCCCAACTTCTGGTGGGCCTAGTAGGCCCATTTTTCATCCTCCCCAGGCTCCAGAGGCTTCCCTGGAGCTTGGGGAGGGTGAAAATGCCCTCCCCCGCCCACCGGAGGCCCTCCGGAAGCTGAAAACACCCTCCCAGAGCCTCTGTGCAAGCCGAAAATCAGATGGCTGGAGTGCACATGCACGCTGGAGCTGAGCTAGGGCAACGGCTCGCGTGCCGGCAGATATGGCTCCGCGTGCCACCTGTGGCATGCGTGCCATAGGTTCGCCATCACTGATATATACTATCCCAATTTATAATGTATACCCTAAGTAAGAGTTTGCTGCATTCAGGAGCAACATGGCTTTAGCCGGCCTTCAATGAACACCCTGGCCAATGATGCACTGATTTGCTGCCCCCTCTCTCACAAAGTTGTATCCTGTCCTGAAAATTCCAGATTATAGCAAAGTTGGGCAGTTTCTCTGTTTGCTGTGCCTGACCTGCCATGACAAGCCCACACAGGCACCCTAGCAGCTCCCTCAGCACCCCCCTCATCAGGTGTGAAGCCCCTTGCCCTTTCTGACTTTCTGACTTTGTTTTTTAATACTTGAGAGACAGACCCTGATTTCCAACCAATAATCATCTCTTTCCCCCCCAGAATGTTTCTTGGATCTCAGTCTATTTACCCAGAGAAGTTCACAATGATGGCAAGAAAAGGGAAGGAGAGCAGCAGGCTTTCTTTCCAGAGAAATTGCCTTTAAAATTATAAGAAAAAGGAGACAAGCAACTGGTTGTAAACCTGGGAGAGTTGGAGAAAGGCTGTCCATGGGAGCCATAGTTTTCATAGCAAGGTAGCACGGTTGTATTAGTTTCTAAATATGGTTGTTGAAATGAAATGAGTGGGATGGGATGTAAATGTAAGTTTCTTTGTGGGGAGCCATTGTCTTGAATTGTAGATGAGGGATGCTTAGGGAAAAGGTTTATTTCAGAGTACCATCACATTCAAAAGTGGGTACTTTAATAATGGCAAATGCAGGGTTCGGTTATACTAAACATTTGATTTTCTTTTTGAAGGCTTAATTGCATTCTCAGTGAACTATGAATAAAAATGATTCTCCGGTAGCCATTTTGTAGTGATGTCTATAAGAGCTTTTCAGGTTTCCTAATGAGCTCATAGGCCCAGAGAGTTTCTCCCTGCCCCCTCCTGAATATCTCCTTAGAAAATCTGTGCTCTTTCATTGTTTAGATATTATTTCTTTACAAAATGACTTTGTAACGGCAACAACACGTCTCACAAGTAATTGGTGTTTCCAGCCATAGAGTTTAGGGTGACCTTTATAAAACAAAAGCCTAACCCAAACAATCTTTAATAGGAGAGTTTGTGAGAATGAGACCCTTTGAGATAAAGCTATGTAGTGAAAAACAGTAAGAATTATTAAGACCTGAAGTGCCAGCTTGTCATGATAAAGATTTAGGAGCTGAAAAGAAACATTGACGTATATCCTGCTGGGGTAGAGAAAAGAGTCACCAATGGGTCACTGTAAGCAAAACAGCATCAACTAGTTGTTATGTAATTCATACATGCAGCTTACATTTTGTTTATTTATTTAAAATTTTTATAGAACTACTAATCTCATAGCAGTGACTCTGAATTGCATACACGCTTAAAACCTATGTGACAATAAAACTCCACATGAGGCCTAGTTAAAATAATAACCTCCACAGATCCAGCCTACCTATAGGTTAAGGATTTAGCTCATTTTGCACAGAATTCATGCATTTACTAGCTTAAATGTTGTGGTAAACTCATGTCAACATATGATTTTTGAAAACCAACATAATACACCCATGTGCACAGAACATTATGAGAGACTCGAACTGAGAGAAAGGAGAAACATTTTTGGTGCCTGAATAACAAATCACTGGTAATTTTAAAGGGTCCTTCAACAACAAACAAAAGAAACAAAATGTGTTTGGGGCTCAAACAGAGATTTACAGGGTCCAACATTTCAAACAATTTAAAAAAAACTGGCTCACAAGGCTAAATTATAAATCCAGCATAGATAAGACGATTAAATGTAGAATTTTTTGTGCAGTCATCATACCACTTGATCTTGGGTGTGCTTGGCATGGTTTTCAGCTTTAATCTCCTTCATCCATTTTCACCATGTTTGACTACCAAAATTAAAGGTATCAGTTTGTCACTTTTTTTTAACTTCCTTGTATTTCACAAAACAACTTTTGGCCCTGAAGGTTTTGAATCATAGAATCATAGGGCTGGAAGGACCCTTGGAGGTCTTCTAGTTCAAACCCCTGCCCAAGGCAGGGAACTTTACTGCATCCTGGATAATTTTTTTCTTGAAGACTTCCAGTGATAGAGAGGCAAGCTGTTCCCCTGGTTAGTTGTTCTTATTGTCAGTAAGTTTTATTTAATTCCAGGTTGGGTCTTTCATTAATGAGCTTTTATCCATTGCTTCTTGTCCTGCCCTCAGGTGCTTTGGAAAATAAGTCAACCTTCTCTTCTCTCTGACACTCCCTTCAACTTCAACCAACAATACACAAGCACACAATAGACACAAACTTAAGGTAAACCTCTCCAAACTCGATTGTAGAAAATACGACTTCAGCAACAGAGTGGTCAATGCCTAGAATGCACTACCTGACTCTGTGGTTTCTTCCCCAAACCCCCATAAGTTTAACCTTAGACTGTCTACTGTTGACCTCACCCCATTCCTAAGAAGTCTGTAAGGGGTGTGCATAAGCGCACCAAAGTGCCTACCGTCCTTGTCCTACTGTCCCCCATTTATTCGTATTCATTTCCTGTACTCATAATCGTGTTTATACTTATATCTGTTACCTTATACATGCTTGAAAAAACAAACAAACAAACAAACATAAATAAATAAATAAATAAATACTAGATGATAACTATCATTTCCCTTCTAATCTTCATCTTCATTAGGTTAGTTCCTTTAACCTTTCATCATACAGTTTAGCCTCTTAGATACCTCATCATCTTCTTGCTCTTCCCTGCATTCTTTCTAGGATCTCAGCATCTTTTTGCATCATGGCAACCAGAACTGGATGCAGTATAGTGCAGTATAGAGCAGTACTATCACTTCTTCTGATCTTGATGCTATCCCTCTGTTGATGCAGCCTAGGAGTGCATTGTTGTTGTTATTGTTGGCAGCTGCAGCACACTGCTGGCTCATATTTAAGTGAATGTTCACTAGGATATCAAGATCCCTCTCACAGTTACTACTGTTGAGCCAGGTGTCATCTACTCTGTACCTATGCATTTGGTTTTTCCTGCCTAAGTGCTTTCCCGACCACTGAACTGTGTCTTGTTGGATAGGGCCCAATGCTCAAGTCTGTCAAGATCCTACTGAATCTTGAGTCTATCTTCCAAAGTGATAACAATTGTCCCCAATTTGGTGTTATCTGCAAATTAGATGACTTCCCCTTCTATCCATTTACCTAGATCATTTATGAAGATGTTGAAGAGTACTAAACCCAAATCAGAACCTTGAGACACCCCACTTCCCTCTATGTAGATGTAGTTCCATTAAGGATCACATGCCAAATGCGATTGGTCAGCTACTGAGAATCCATCTGATGATGATACTATTTATCCCACATTGTTCAAAATAGGTTGTGGTCTACTTTGTCAAATGCCTTATTGAAGTCCAATAACTATATCCACAGCATTTCCTGATCCACCAATTTAGTCATTTTATCAAAGAAAGGCTCCTCGACACACAAAACAGTAAAAAAATGGAAGAAGAATAAAAGGAGGACAATAAGATTTGTCTGGCATGATCTGTTTTTAACAAACCCATGCTGCCTTCTAGTGATCACTTTGTTCATTTCTAGATGCTCACAAATCTGGTGCTTGATTATCTTTCTGACGATTTTTGCAGATATTGATGTGAAGATCCATTCCCCCCCTATTTAAATATTGGAATCACATCAGCTTTTTTCTAGTCCTCTGGCATTTCCCCAGTGCTCCAGGATATTTGAAAGGTTTTGTTCAGTGGTTCCACAATCACATCTGCCAAGTCCTCCAGTACCCTGAGATGTAAACCAACTGGTCCTGTGATTTGAATTCATCTAAAGTGGATAGGTGTGCTTTTTTTTTTTTTTACCAATTTCTTACTTATTTTGACTTGCATTCCTCTTCTGTCTTCCACTATGTTGCTTTTAATAAGTTGGGCTATTTTTTTCCTTTTGCTTAAAGACAGGTACAAGGAAGGAATTAAGCAACTCTGATTTCTCCCTGCTGCTCATCATCTTCTTGCCATCTTCTCCCATTAGTGGACCTATCATTTCCTTGACTTTTTTCTTGTTCCTTACATATTGATTTTTGTTGTTGTTGTTGCAAGTCTTAGTTCATTGTGAGCCTTAACTTTCCTGACTCCATCTCTGCATAGTAGGGCTATTTGCTGTATTCTGTTTTTTATATTTTTATATTTGTTTTCCTTGTCCCTCAGTTTGTCAGATAACTCTTGTGTCAAGCCTGACTCATAACACACCTCTACTTGCAACTTGACAACAGAAAGAAATGGAGGGGAAAGAAGAATGCTTGGAATGTGTTGGGAGCTGGGAGAGAGAGGAGGAATTTATGTGAGCCCTTTACAGCCTGAGAAGATCCTGATACTTCAAGGTCGTGCAATGGGAACCTCACAATGGGGTAGACTGTTTTCCCAAAATAAAAAGAACTTGTAGGATTGGTGGACAATGGATAATGGGTGGCCCAAATGGGGTAAAGGGAAAATTAACTATGCTGTTTTTTGCACGAAAACCTCAGAGCTAGCTTTGCTTCTTCTGTGCCTGTATAGATCTATCAGTAAAGTTATACTCTTGGTAAAATAATGTCCCAGGAGTTTATTTTGCTGCATTTGCCAACTGGATGGTTGACATCTTGCCTGGTATCCTTTATTTTAATTTCTCTGTAGTATTTTGTTTAGGCCCTTAGTATTTCACTTTTTTGTTTTCCATGCATCCTGAATTGTTTTTCCATCTAGGATTTCCATCCATGGAATCTTTCCCAAGCTCTAAGCTTGTGGAAATCAGCTCTTTTAAGTCTCTAAGAGACTAGTTTGATTTTGTTCTATTACTTGTGACTACATTATGTTGAATTCCAATATCACATGGTCACTCTCCTCCAAAGTACCTATGACTTCAACCTCCTCTATCATTTAATCTCTGTTGGTGAGAATTAAAAGCAATATAGCTGGCCCTCTAGTTCCCATCTCCACCTTTTGGGTGACAAAGTTGTAGGCAAAGCATATGAGAAACCTGTTCAATCTCCCACTCGCTGTAGATTTTGCCTTCCAGTTGATGTCAGGGTAGTTAAAGTCCCTCATTACTGTTGTGATGTGTTTCCTGCACACCTCGGCTAATAATTTAGCAAAGAGTGCATCTATTTCCTCCTCTTGGTTGGGTGGCCTGCAGTACATACCTGTGGCAATGTTATTTCTTTTTCCTCTGATATTCACTCAAATACTTTCAAGAAGACTTTCATCCCTAGTATTGTGTATTTCTGTAGTGGTGTAGTAATTCTTTACATACATTGCAACTCCCCCCCCCTCCATTTTTATTTGATTTTGTTGTGGTTCTATTTGTTGGTAGGAAATAATGGAATATAATAATTACTTGCTGCAGACATTTTTGGTGCAATCAGAAGCTAATCAGAAAATTGTACTCAGATGTATCATTTATGCCATATTACTTGAATAGAAAGTGTTTGGGGGATATTTCACAGGTTATAGAAATAGCAGACGAGAGACTTAGACTGCATACCATCCTTCCTATTCCACTGAAATGGACAGGGTCCTTATGAAGCTTCTCGCCAAGCTTTCCATGCAGAAGGGACGTTGGTACTCACCTGATACGTCCTTTCTCATAGGATGGAGCTAGCCTCCAAGAATGGGTTAAATCTGCCCTCTAGCCAATCAGGACCGAGTTTTTGAAAAGTATAAATATGATCCTCTTGCATTGGCACCCCCTATTTTTGCGAGGGAAGAAGGTCAAACACAATGTGCTTACCCATTAACCAACAGTTTTAATAATGAAAACACGTAGGAGAACAAGGCACAAGATACCATCAACATATGTACAGAAGAGTATAGGAATAAACTTGGACAGTCCAGCCAACCCAATGAGCAGGGAGGGACTTGGAGGCTAGCTCCACCCTATGAGAAAGGACGTATCAGGTGAGTACCAACGTCCCTTCTCCATAGTGGGTGGAGCTAGCCTCCAAGAATGGGACATACCAAAGTACCCTTGTCCCTAGGGCGGGACACCTAACCCTGGCTGGAACTGCCACTGACCCCCACACCTTGGTGCAACACTCTCCGTCCAAAGTCTGCCTCCTCGGAGGCATAGGTGTCCAGTTTATAGTGTCAGACGAATGGTGTCAGAGAGGCCCATGTGGCTGCACGGCAAACCTCCTAAATAGAAGCATGGGCGTTCCAGGCTGCTGCGGTGGCCGCGCTGCGCATGGAGTGTGCTGTGAGTCCAGGAGGCAGTGGCAAAGACAATTGTTCATAAGCCAAAGAAATGGCCGCATGAAGCCAACAGCCCACCATGGAGGAAGACGCTTTACAACCCATGGAAGAGGGGCAAAAGGACACAAAAAGCACCTCAGTTCGATGGAAGCTGGAGGTGCATTGCAAATAGATGTCCAAAGCGCGCCTGACGTCCAGCAGGTGCCACGCACGTTCAGTGTCATTGAGTGGAGTTTGGTAGAAACTAGGGAGGATGATCTCCTGCACCTTATGAAAATAAGTATTTACCTTCAGGACGAAGGTGGGGTCCAGGCACAGGACCACCCTGTCAGAATGAAAGATGCACAGGTCCCCCCTCACAGACAGAGTGGCCAGCTCTGAGATCCTGCGTGCGGAAGTCACAGCCACTAGAAAAACTACTTTGTATGTTAAGTGGACCAAAGAGGACGTAGAGAGAGGCTCAAATGGCCCGCAGTGAGAGCAGTTAATACCTTGGGCAGGTCCCAGGTTGGGAACCTATGGACTACGGGAGGACACAGGTTGGCAGCTCCCTTCAGGAACTGTCTCAGGAGCAGGTGAGCAGAGAGGGAGTCCAAGTTCTGACCAGAAAGTACAGTGGATAGCACCGCTACTTGGTGACGGAGCGTATTAGGGGAGAGACCCCTGGCAAGTCCCTGGCACAGGAATTGAATTACGTTAATAATTGACAGTTCTACGGGAGAATACCCCACCTGTTCGCACCAGTGACAAAAGGCTTTCCACGTAGCGGAATAGATCCTGGAGGCCAACATGATTTGAGCAATATTCTCCGGAACCAGGCAATGCCTCAGAGTGAGCCGCTCAAGTGCCAGGCGGTCAGTTGTAGCCAATGCGGCTCTGGATGATGGACTGACCCCTGGACAAGCGACCACTCTGTTGGCAGGATCCGCCAAGGAGGTGACACGGGCAGGGACATAAGGTCCACAAACCAGGCCCATCTGGGCCAATGGGGGGCCAGGAGAAGCACCTCTGCCCTCAACTGCAAGACCCTCTGGATGACCTTGAGGATCAAGGGCAGCGGGGGAATGCATACAGGAGCCCTCACGGCCAGTCGCAATGAAGAGCGTCTGTGCCCTCTGCCCCCTGTGTGTGAAACCTGGTTATGAACCTGAGCAACCTGGCATTCTTCAGGGTGGCGAAGAGGTCGATGACCGGCAGACCGAACCGACTGACGAGCTGCTGAAACAGGTCCAGATGAAGAGACCACTCCGCCAGGTCGATGGAGTTTCAGCTGAGCCAGTCTGTGGTCGTGTTGCTCACCCCGGAGATGTGTTCCGCTGCAAGGGACAGCAGATGCTGCTCCGCCCAAATCCCCAGTGTCATTGCCTCTGCCATGAGGGCCTTGGACATGGTCCCACCTTGTCTGTTTATATGAGCCTTTGTGGTGACATTGTCCATCAGGACGAGCACATGGCTGCCCGACAGAAGGTGTAGGGCGGGAGAAGATGGCCGCCATGACATCACCTGCCGGAGATCGTAACGGCTTTTCCCGCCATGTGCCCTGCCGTCTCACTGTTGCCTGCTGTCAGAAGCTCGCATACGCTTGTTTTAAGATAATTAGAGCCGTTTCGCTGTTAGCTCGCCTGTTGCACTGTCAGAAGCTCGCACACGCTTTTTGGAGTTAATTAGAGTCGCTTGCCCTGGCGCTTGAAATTTCAGGTTTTCTGGCTCAATTTGGGCAGGCGAGGGCTCTATCGGCTATGGGAGCCAGGCTCTAGCCGACGGGAGAGGAACGGCGGCCGCTCAAGCGCGAAGCTTCTGCAACTTGTCGATCTCGTTTTACACAGAGTATCTCTCTCCCTGACAGGCAACAGCTGGGCTTTCTGGGAACTCATCCTGTGAGACCAGTAAGGGCACCCTTTTATCGGCAAGTACAATGTCTCTCAAGGGACGCCCAGCCTGTAGTGGAAGGCAGGCCGCGGCAAGGCCAATGACCCAATGCCGCCCTCAACCCGACCTGTAGTGACAGCTGTCAGTCAGTCAGGGGCCTGGTATAGATTCACTTACGGTTGAAATCACAGATTTGATGAAAGATGACTAGAATAGTTGGTGGAGATGAGTCTCCAGGAATGGGTAGCACTGTCCTTTTTGGCTAAGGACCGAGGAAAAAGAGGGGGTGCCAATGAAGAGGGTCATATTTATACTTTTCAAAAACTCGGTCCTGATTGGCTAGAGGGCAGATTTAACCCATTCTTGGAGGCTAGCTCCACCCACTATGGAGAATGTTTTTGCAGCCATTTTAGATTCCTGCAGCATGTACACATACTAAAAAGAGAAAAAGAAGAGGAAATAAATATAACTCCTGTATTTTGAAGAATGTACTTACATTGAATAGAAAAATGTCCTGTATAATTTCTGTCATGAACATAATTGGGACTATGTTTTTCAACTTTCCTCCTATAAGTTCCCAAACTGTAATGGCCAATACGAATGGTGCACTTGTTACCACCTGCACAATTCATATATCTGATAATTATGCTAAACAAACATGAACATTCAACACTACTTTGGGTTAATTTCATTTTGAACGCATACTGCCAGTGAACATGCTACTAATTAAAAGAACTTCATAACCAATTCCTACTTCCAAAGGTACTCTCAGTATCTTTGCCCGCCTTCTGGGACAGTGATGTAAGGTGGGGGAAAGGAAAGATTTCAGAAGGACTCCAGCCTTCTCCTTTGGCAGGATTAAGACAATGCCTGAATTCCATAAACTCTGAGAAGACAGCAGAGGGGCCAGACAACATTTCTGTCCCAGGAAAAGTGCTAGGTCACTCCCCTGAGAAAGCAGGTGCCCCGCTGGAAGACACTTGCAGAAGAACTGATATCCAGAATGAATGAGGCTTTGGAGAAGGATGGCTGAGTGCTTGAGAAAGCAGTGAAGTCCTAGAAAGTCTAGTGATAGGATACTTCCTGTTTAATGCAGCTCATTAAACTTTTCTAAAAGCCCTTTTCCTGTTATTGTCAGAAAGTTGCTGAAAAGGCATCAAGGCAGCCAAGCCTGACCAGCCCTGCCAGAGAGGTCAGGCAGGCAGGTGTTACTATTCCACATTTACAGAATTTAGTAGAGGAGGCTGAAACAGTTTCCTGAATGGAATATTAACACTGCTACACCTAGTAACCACATTTCCAAGTACAAAATGGTATGCAGTGACTGACACATAACAGATTCTAGCTTTTAAAAATCCTAAATCCCAATTTAGACAAAGTTAAGCTATTATGTAAGCATTATGATGATAGCATCTAAAATTATATCTGCAACACATCAACAGTTGATGCTTAACTATTGAAAGGTTCGCTTTTCAGAAGTACAATTGAAGTATTGTAGACATTAGAAGTTCCCTTTTAAGCACAGTATTGCTTAGACATTTATGAGACATTTTGAATGTTTAAAATTCCTGCATAAAGTTGAACCAAAAATCTGTTCTCCACACAAGTCTTAAAATTAGAAAAAAAGAGAACCCAATTAAAGAAATTAGTCAAAAACATCATAAGGTAAAGGTAAAGGTAAAGGTTCCCCCGCACATGCGTGCTAGTCATTTCCGGCTCTAAAGGCAGTGCTCATCTCCGTTTCTAAGCCGAAGAGCTAGTGCTGTCCGAAGACGTCTCCATGGTCATGTGGCCGGCATGATTAAATGCACAGAGCGTTGTTACCTTCCCACCAAAGTGGTTCCTATTTTTCTACTTGCATTTTTATGTGCTTTCGAACTGCTAGGTTGGCAGAAGCTGGGACAAGTAACGGAACCTCACTCCATTATGTGGCGCTAGGGATTCGAACCGCTGAACTGCCAACCTTCTGATCGACAAGCTCAGCATCTTAGCCACTGAGCCACCACATCCCTAAAAACATCATACTTACTGTTTTTTGAGGAAAATGATGCAAAGCCACATATTTGTATGTGAATCACTAGGATCAGTTCACCTGAAGGGGAAATTAGGTGTTTCCTAATGGGATGGGATATTAATCAGGCTTGGGTGTGGAAAGTCCTATCTTATTTAAAGAACAGCATTCTGGTTATTCGCTACCAAAGTCTGATTTTCACCAAACAGATATGTGGAAGTGTGTCATGACTCAAAGAAAGGAGATTTTTGATGACCTCAAAAAAACCAAAAACAGTTGTTGATGTTCACCAAGCTGGAAGAAAATATAAAATGATTTACAAAGAGTGTGAAGTCTATTGTTAGGCAGGTTGTGTACAAATGGAAACAATTCCATTGTTACCTTTCTCAGGAGTGGTTGATCAACCAAACTGACACCAAGAATAACATATGTTAATACTCTGGGAAGTCTCAAAGAACCACAGGATAATGTATAAGGAGCTAAAGGCCTCTCTTGCATTGGTGAATGTCAGTGTCCAGAAGATTACTATCAGGAGAACATTAAATAATAATGGTGGGCATTGCAGGATTATTTTATGTTTATGTTTTATGTTTAAAAATAACATAAAAACAAACACAAGCTAATACAGAATAAAGAAAGGAAGGGGGGATATATATATAAAGATGCAGAAGAAAAGATAAAAATAACAAGAAGCATCATCTGATTTCCTTTGCAGCAAATACTTTGCAGCAAGTATAAAGGTAGTCCTTGATTCATGACTGGTTGCTTAGTGAACATTTGAAGTAATGATGGAACCACAAAAGCTACTTATTACTGGTTTTCAAGGTCTGCATGCACACCTGTGTGGTCATGTGTTCACATATTGGGTGCTTGGCAAACAGCTCACCTTTATGGCCATTTGCAATGTCTATGGTCACACAATTGCAATTGTCAACATTTTTTGCTAGTTTCTGGTGTTTGCTTCCAATTTCCAGCAAAAACACCCATAGGCTAAACTTGATTTGCTTAATGACTGTGTCCTTCTATCAGGCTCCAAGTAATGCACCCATTACAAATCGAACTCTGAGGCATTGCTTTTCCTCAAAGAACAAATTCATTTAGATACACCATCTTGGTGCTACTGGTGAAAAGCCAGTACTAAAGTTTCCGGGCTTTTCACCCCAATATAAGTTTCAGTTTTCTCAAGTTTCCAAAACAACTGTCACATTGTCCAACCAGGATGGGAGCTGTTGCTCAGCGACATCTCTCCTCCTCCTCCTCCCCCTCCTCCGGTTAGCCAGACGTTGGAATGTGGTTGACTCATCAGTTAGGAATGATGTTTTGACTGAAGGCTCCATCCCACCTCCAACCCCAAACTGTGTCAAGCTGAATGCATGCCAGAATGCACAAGGATACAAAAAATCCCACACCCCAATCAAATTCAGGCTTGACACCTTCATTTAATGACCACTGAAAAAATGACATAAATAGGGCCAAATCACATAGTGACCTGCTTAATGATTGCAAAGACAACTCTAATTTTGTGCTCAAATACAGTCCTAAGTCGAGGACTACCTGTAGTTATAAAAGGGCTCCAAAATCAGTATTTGGCTTAAATAAAATTGCTATCTGTAGCTTCATTTTGCAATGATGTCATGATCTTTTTCCAGATCAAAGATATATAGAAAACTTACATATTTGGAGAAAGATTTTGGTTGGATCTTGAACGACTAAGGTTTGCTGCTACTACTGAAGGCATTCCACTTGGGCAGTCAAGGCCTAAATCAGTGTTTCTCAATTTTGGCATCTTTTAAGATGCATGGACTTCAACTTCCAGAATTCCCTAATCCTGCAGTATATGTGGAGAAAAGACTCATTCCAACTGATGCACCACTCAGATGCATGATTCTAATGCAGTGAAAGATACAGAACCCATACATAATCATATACTGTCTTCCTCACTTGGTCCATGCCCATTTTTGTCACACATTTGAACTACACAGATCTGATGTATACATCTTAGAGGAGAGATGGAAAACTGTACTCCACAAAGATGCATCATTCTCATCTATTGGTAGGTTGCTACATTTTAGGGCAAACAAATCAAATGATTAATATCAGTATAGTAGTTTTAGTGGTAACATATGGCCATGCCATGCTTTGTTTGTTGTGCAAAAATCACAATCTGCCAGGAAACAATTGAATCCTTTCCATACTCAAAAAATTCACCCCAGATGTTATAAATCAAACTTCAGATCTCTTTAAATCTCTAATCAATCTTTAGTTTTCTAAAGAAATGTGTTTAAGTTGGGCATATTCTTTATTTGAAGAGATAATAGGAATCTGGGTCCTTAATGCTGATTTAATTTCCTACTGAAAATAGTCTCCTGAATTACTCTTCTAATGATGTTGGATGATGCAGATCACTAGGGAAGAAAAAATGTTGTGGGACCCTGAACCAGAGCTTCCGTTGATCTTTTCTTCAAAACAACCGATATAGTCAGTTCTTCGTTCCTTAAAAGAGGAAAAGCAGAGGGAAGAAAATAAATGACATTCCAGTGAATACCATTGTTATGACAATTGAAGCAAGCTGAGGCAAAATCTTTACAAATATTTCAAGATTGCCTTTTTTTAAAACAATCAAAGGAAACTTTGCCCTGCCTGAGAAAATCCCAAGGAAATTAATTTGCACACACAAAGCCCAACATGGATTAAAACATTCAAGAGTTGTTTTAACAGCTGCTGGCAGTGGAGACATTTTAGCTAACAAATGGCAATAGATGAAATGAAAGGGTCACGCTTCTGCTTCTGATAGTAGCCCATTCAAAATAGAGAAATAAATGGAGTTATAATGGAACTTGGTCTCACGTCTAGGTTTGCCCTAAAACAAGAGTTGTATTTATTGTTACTAACAAAAAAAACTTCCTCTCGCTGAGATTTTTTTCCCCTGCTAAGCATTCGTTTTCTCTCATGCACTTAAAAGTAAAATATAAAAACGTTTTTAAGAAGTTATATTGGAAAGGAGTAGTGCACTTTAAACATATTTTCATTTGAATTATAAATGTCCTATGTTACTTATTAATGACTGTTTCAGGAAGGGTCTTGGTAATGTTTTTAGTAAGGATTTGTTCATTGTCTTTTAAATGGCTTTGTAATCCCAGTAGCTTTAGTTATTGAATTAATTAAAATATACCCAATAAATATCAGTGTTTAAGTGAACCCATGGGTCAGATACTGATTGAGAATTTCTGCTTGAATGATAATTATAGTAAAGAACTCCTCATTTGAATTTGACTTCCCTAAATTCTGAAGTGAAAACCTAGTGTAGTTTGATTTTAACTTGTTAAATTTTCCAAAGAAAGAAAGTGGTCCTCACCTGATCCTGCTTAACTTCCCTTTTTTCCTCTCTCCCCCCCCCCCTATTCTTTTCTTGATCCAGAAGAGGCTAAAGCAGTTTCCAAGACAGCAACAAACACACACCTTTTTTTTTCTGCTCATACTCTTTCCTCATACCAAAAATTGTTTACCCCCAAAATACAACCTTCTCTTTTTTCGTTCTCCATTTCTATGTCCTTTCTTCTCTTTTCACACCTGTATTTGTGTTATGTTATTCCAAAGAGCTCTTACTTTCTTTGCTCTGGCACAAAACCTTGATGTCACTCCATGCATCCCTCACCTTTTCTTGCATATGCTCTTTCTAATCCTTCTGTCATTTAGCTGAATGTGCGACATGGCCCGTTGACTATTGACTGTTTAAGATCTCTGAGTCAGCCTGCAAATTGTTAATTATAATTACCGAACGTTGAATGATTGTCATATATGCCAACAGCTTCAAATATTATTTATTAAATTATTTTGATCAACTCTTTATAGTTTATTTTATTATTTTATTATTTATTTTATTTTATTTTGTGAGATTTATATACCGCCTCACAGTGCAAGCACTCTCTAAGTGGTTTACACCAGTAAGCAATGTATATTTATATTGCCCTCAACAATCTGGGTCCTCATTTTACCTACCTCGGAAGGATGGAAGGCTGAGTCAACCTTGAGCCGGTGAGATTTGAACCGCTGACCTACGGATCACAGTCAGCTAAAGTGGCCTGCAGTACTGTACTCTAACCACTGCGCCACCTCGGCTCTTCCCTTTCCCAAAGGTTTAATTTTGGGCCTTGTGAAAAACACAAGCCAGTTCAATAAGCTAGTCCCAACAGGACTGGTACTGTGAGAGGCCACAATTTATTACAACTTGGATAGCAGTTAATTAAAAAATGAGTAAAGAGACAGTAATGCAACAGCAAAACACTTGTAGGCACCACAATTTAGGAAGGATTCAGAGAAACTGGAGTACAAGGGTGATCAGAATATTAAAAACTGTCCTATAAAAAGAGTTTGATGGAATGCAGAATGTTGAAAAGGTAAAGTTTCCCCTGTCCAGTTGTGTCCAGAGCAGTGCTTATCTCTGTTTCTTAGCCGAGGGAGCCAGAATTGTCTGAAGATATTTCCGAGGTCATGTGGTTGGCACAACTAATATACCATGGCGACAGAACACTGTTACCTTCCTACTGAAGTGGTACCTATTTATCTACTTGCATGCTTTTGAACTGCTGTGTGGGCAGGAGCTGGGCAAATAATGGAAGCTCACCTCTTCGTGCAGCACTTGGGTCTCAAGCTCAGCATCTTTAATCACTGAGCAATCGTGCCCCCATACAGGATGTTGAACCTTGAGAAATGACAACAGGGAGGGCATGACAGCATATTCAAATGACTGAAAAATGCTACAAAAAATAAGGTCAACTCCTGTTCTCTTTGATCTCAGTGCAGGATACAGATTTACAGGAAAGAGGTTCTGATGGAATGTAATCCTAACAGTAAGAATGTTTCAACAGTGAAACCAAGTATCCAGGAGGTGGTCACTTCACTCGATGTGTCCAAACACAGGTTAGGACACTATGCCTCTGGGAAGTTTTAATGTGGATTCTCACACTGAGGAGGTAGTTGGAATTGATTTCTAAATTACTCCTTCTCATCCACGTGATTGCAATGAAACACAATAGATACTCTTCCTCCCTTATGGCCTACTTAACAAATCTTAAAGTGCCTAATTTATTATTTATTTATTTATTAGTGACATTTATATACCGCCTCATAGTGCAAGCACTCTCTAAGCGGTTTACACCATTAAGCAATGCATATTTACATTGCCCCCAAGAATCTGGGTCCTCATTTTACCTACCTCGGAAGGATGGAAGGCTAAGTCAACCTTGAGCCGGTAAGATTTGAACCGCTGACCTGGTGATCACAGTCAGCTAAAGTGGCCTGCAGTACCCCACTCTAACCGCTGTGCCACCTCGGCTCTTAATCATGGAAGGACTTTACTTTGGCATGATGTCATGATCTCCCCTCAGTGGTTCTTGAAGGCCGATATAGCAGGATTATCTGGCAGAGAGACACGATCCCTGCATTTCTGGACATGTAGAAACAATGGAACATGTGCTTTTCCAGTGCCTATACTACCAAGTCACTTGTATTACCCTCACTTCACTATTATTGCATAAATATCAGGGCACATAAGACATGTCTACATTCTCAGATACCAACCCTGCTATAACATACAGTGTTGCCTGGTTCTGTGCAGCAGCACTTAAAATACGTCAGATGATGACCTGTGCCACAAATTAGTTTTAAGGAGGACCTAGACCAGGGGTGTCAAACTCATGTTGTTACGGCGGCGTCACGTGATGTATTGGGATGTTTTCCCTTTCGCTAAACCAGGTGTGGGCATGGCCACTGTGTGACGCATCCGGCCCGTGGGCTGGGAGTTTGACAGCCCTGACCTAGACTGTTATTACAGGGTATTTTGTTTTACATGTATTTTATTGTTTTACCTCTCCTTTTAGATTTTTTAAAATTAATATCTTTTAGCTTTTTATGTAATTTTATTTTTATTTTTATCTTGTATGTATGTGCTTTTAAATTTCTTGTATCACATCCTGTTTATTCTGGTCTTTGACTGTAATAAAGATTGGTTTGATTTGACTAATGAAATACTAACAAGTTAAAGAAGAGGCCATGCAGTTCCTCAAATAATAATGGAGTACTAGTACTACAGATGGCATGCAACACGCAACACATAAAATACATAAAATTTAAAATCTTGTGCTTTATTTGCAATAGCCATTGTAGAAAAAGATGCACAAATTCAGATAGGCAAACAGAAGTGCACATCTTGATTAAATGTGTGCAGTCTCCTAATATCATAGATTTTATTTATCAATTCAAAATTAGTCTTACTAAGTCAGGGAGGTTTAGATAAATGTAAGATGTGGCCTAATTATGCTTACCCAATGGAAAAGAATTATGTTGTAATTATGTTTATAAATATTAGCCAGTGTGAGAGTTCAATAATGGCAGTATGTATGTGCCACAAGCAGTGATCTGAGAATCTATCCTTTCAGACTGGATGAATGGGTTAAAGAAAGAGGAATTTTAGTTTGGTTTCAGTGTGTTCCTTTGTGCTTAACAATCGGAGGAAGCTCTGCCTTGTTTAAGGAATTTCCCACGCCTCAAATTCAAACAAGACATTACAAAACTGCTCTGTTAAACTCATATTTGATATGTTTACAAAAAGACTAAACAATTAAACATTGTAGAGCAATTATCTGGAGATATCATGGCTTATTTGAAGGTGACTGTTATTATGCAGAATGAAAAGCAGCCAAAATAGTAAGTTAAACTGTGGAATGGTTATCTTGATGTCCTGTCACATTCCCTTGCTCCAGTTTCTTTAGATGGATCACTGAGAAAAAATAAAGACACATACATAATTATATCTTTAAAGTCTTCGTTAGAGAAGATCTGATGCCACTGTCTCTTCCCCCCATTGGCTGATAATAGCTATTTCACCCCAAATATGATATCATTGGTCTTTCTTTCCATCAGATACTGTACCCAAAACACATACACATTTTGACTCTACCTTTGTGCTAGATTAGATGTTTCTGGAATACAGAGAAAGTGCTAAAGGGTGAGAGTATACGGTAGTTCATATCTGTTGTAATTTCTATTTCTTCAATATGTATTGAACATGGTGGCTTAACCATGCCACAGCAGAACCCCCGCCCCCAAGAAACTGCTATGGTGTCCTCAAAGCTCTACTTAAGAAAGAGATTTTTTTTTTTAGTATTGTATTCCTTTCATTCTATGGCAGTGTGTCTTTTCTTGAAATTGTCTTTCTGAACATCTTATTTTCAGGCACAGACAAGTTGGAAGATTGTGCCCTGATTTAGTAAAATGTAATCATATGTCTGCAATATATAAATATGTAATTTCAGCCTGTCTTGTCCCTTTCTTTTTTTAACTTTTTATAATATTGGCTGATAAACCTGAAGTGAGTTGGAGACAAATTCCACACATACATATGAGACAAAAAGGAGGACAAAAAGCTCCCAATTTTATTATGTTGATGATCTTTTTCCACTTATACATTTTTCAGGCACACCATAACTATCCAACTCTAAATAAAGGCATAATTTCCTTTATGGCTATCAGTACAAGGAAGGTTATATATGTCTTATAAAACGCATATATAAAACTACATGCTTAATTTCAGATGCACGGAGGGATGGGAGTTTTATTTCCTTAGGCATTAGTTTTTTTTAAAGTAACCAATTGGTACAAGGGGTGGGGGAGAACAAACATAGATCCTCACTGGAGTCATAAACTGCAGTAAGGCATCATTTGTTTAAATTATGGTTAATTCACAAATGGCTGTGTTCTGCACTACACACCAAAACAACTAGACACAAGGACAATTTTTGCTTGAACGCCATCACTCTGCTAAACAAATAATTCCCTCAACACTGTCAAACTATTCACTGTCTGCATTACTATTACTATTAATCTTCTCATTGTTCCTATCACCCATCTCCTCTCATTTATGACTTATGACTGCATGACTGTAACTTTGTTGTTTGTATCCTTACTATTTATATTGTTTCCTAGTATGATTTGATTGCTTATTTGTACCCTATGACTATCATTAAATGTTCTACCTTATGATTCTTGACGACTGTTCTTGTCTTTTTATGTACACTGAGAGCATATGCACCAAAGACAAATTCCTTGTGTGTCCAATCAACTTGGCCAATAAAGAATTCTATTCTATTCTATTCTATTCTATTCTATTCTATTCTATTCTATTCTATTCTATTCTATTCTATTCTATTAACAAAGTGTTTACCTTAATCAATGTTTATAAACTCCCCTTTAATAAACTTCCATACATCATGCTAAATCAGATGTGAATCCAAACCTTTTCTAGTCACAGTTGTCTTGTGTTGCCCTCTGGAAAAAAAATCTATAAAAATCTCTGTTTGCAATTAAGGTAAGGTGACCAGACATCCCGCTTTTGGCGGGACAGACCCGATTTTAAACAAATTGTCCCGCGTCGTTTCAAAAAAGTCCCGCTTTTTGAATTTGCGCAACAGGCTCTTCTGCACGAAAGAGCCTGGGCCCTTCTGCCTGGGTGTCTCCCACACAGAAATCTGCGGAACGTGCATGGGCCGGTGTAAAAAAAAATCAGAGCCGGGATGTTTCTTCACATCTTCACATCAACGCCGCTTCCGAGCAAAAGGAAAGGAAGCGCCTCATCCACATTCCCGCCCGCACCTTTTTTTCTCTCTTCCTCTCTCCAGGGTGATTCCCGGCGACGTCCAGGGACTTTTTCAGCAGCTGAGCCAGGCCCCGCCCGGCTTCCTCCCTGCCTCCCGCGTGTCATTCACTCTTTGCATCTCGCCCCCGCCGGCAGGCCCATATACTCTCTGCCTCGCACTCACCAAAGCGGATCTTGAGGGAAACAGCTCTGGGCCGGGCAGGGAAAACCCCCCACTGTGCTCCGACGTGCCCGAGGGCCCAGTTCAGCGCCTCGCACGCTCAGCCCCGCTTGATGGCAACAGCCAGAAATGGGCTTCCGGAGGCGTAGAGGGAGCAGCGGCTTTGGCAGGTCTGGCCGTGTCCTTTCCTGGGTCTGCCACACGGGGAGAAGGAGCAGAGGCATGGAGCACCCACCGGACGCCGCCCCGGAGAGAAGACCAGGCCCGGCTGGCAAGGGCCAGGAAGGATTTTTCCAGCGCCGCCAGCCAGCTTGTCCTCCGGGCCAGATGCAGCAGAGGCTGCAGCTTTGTGCACCCCCCGTTCATCGCAGCCCTTACCGCTGCCATGGCCGGGGCTCGCCTCTGCTGCGTCTGGCCCGGAGGACAAGCTGGCTGGCGGCGCTGGAAAAATCCTTCCTGGCCCTTGCCAGCCGGGCCTGGTCTTCTCTCCGGGGAGGCGTCCGGTGGGTGCCCCATGCCTCTGCTCCTTCTCCCCATGTGGCAGACCCGGGAAAGGACACGGCCAGACCCGCCAAAGCCGCTGCTCCCTCTATGCCTCCGGAAGCCCATTTCTGGCTGTTGCCGTCAAGCGGGGCTGAGCGTGCGAGGCCATGGCAGTGGTAAGGGTCTTTAAGTGTGGAGCGGGGCAGTGGGGCTGCTAAATGAAGGAAGGGAGAAGAGCTTGAGGTTTCGGAGCGAAATCCGGGAAGTAATGAAAGTCCTTCCCGAAGTCTTTTGTCCTGGCGCAGAAAGGGGAGGCGTGGATCATCTCCCCCCGTCAATGGTGTCCCGCTTTACCAAAGTGAAAATCTGGTCACCTTAAATTAAGGGAATCGATATTTAAAAGGAAAAAAAATCAGTGATGTTCTCAAGTCATTTGTGCAATCATCACAGCTGGAATACAGGGGGGGGGGGAAACCTTGTTATTTATATCAGTCATGTTTCAGGCACATTCCAGGTATGCACTCAATCTGAGAGTATTAATTTTTTCTGAGTGCTCTTTCTGTAAAAGGTGGGCGAGTCTATTTCCTCATGCTTATTAGATTTAGATAACACTAGAACTTCTTTTATCCTTCTTTTATTACTTTTATAAATAACTCAAATATACTGAATACCCCTTACCCTTCCTCTTCCTATTTTTCCTGCAACAAAACCCTATGAGGTGATTTAAGCTGAGAGTGTGTGTGGCCCAAAGTCACCCAGCCAGTTTTCATGCCAAAGGGGTGGGGTGGGGGAGATACACACACAGTTTGCTTGTTTTTTGCCTGGTGCCTTCATCGCTAGACCAAATTGGCTCTCAAACTTTCTTCTCACCACTTCAGCATGCATTTATATCACATTAGCAGCAGTTGTCAGTACAGTGTAAATGAATACCAATGCACCCATACCAATCACAGATGGCCCCTGCAAAATTTGGAAATTTAATAAAGAAATAGTATACATTTGAAATAGAAGAAAACGATAGAATAGGGAGGACCAGAACCTCCCAAAGCAACGCCGCCACTGTTCACTTTCATTTCGCGGCGGGAGAAGGAAGAAAGTGAATGGTGGCGGGGTTGCTTTGGGAGGTTGCTTCAGGCAGGCGGATGTCTGCAGCCAGGCAGGGAAGGAGGTGGTGAGATTGGCGGCGGCCCCTTCCATGCACAGCGCACGGAGGCAGCAAAGGTGGGCAAGGTGGCCCTGGCGCGCCTGTTGCTGGGGAGGCGCGGTGATCGCTCGGCCAGGATGGCCTCAGTAGGGGCTGCGTTGGTCTCTCTGCCCACGCCATGTCCCGCTCCGGCCGGCCGGCCGACTACAAGTGGGAAGACCTGATCTTTGCCAAGATAAACCCACACTGGCCCACCTGGGTAAGCGCCACCGCCCAGGCTGAAGGGAAAGCTCCGCAGTGGTGCAGCTGGGCTTGGCCCTCTCCCTGCATGGGGGGCTGCCACCCTGCTGGCCGGCAGCGGCTTCCACCCCTATCACTCTGCTTCTTCGCCGGTAGGAAGTGGCGCCGTGGCTGAGCCTCCTTCCACCAGGCACCAGACTCCGCAAGCCAAGTTCCCGGAGTGGCGCCGGTGGTCAAAGAGAGCAGGCAGGTGACCAGGTGGGAAGCCAGTGGGTTGCTTTGGAGCCCCAAGCCCCGTAGAGCCGGCATGGGAGGCACGCGTAGAAGGTGGCCTTTTCTACAGCATCCTCCT
Organism: Diadophis punctatus similis; assembly: GCA_023053685.1. NCBI lineage: Eukaryota > Metazoa > Chordata > Lepidosauria > Squamata > Dipsadidae > Diadophis > Diadophis punctatus. Next base: position 163,212,568 of record JALIGW010000001.1, read on the forward strand.
CCCCTCTTTGGATAACCCTATAGGGGGGGCTCTGCCTTTGCAGAAAGGGGGCGAGCGCTTTGTATGGAGGATTGGCTGGGGGGATGCGTGGCCCTCTGAGATGGAGAGCGGGGCAAGAGAAGGCTCCAAGATTTGCTTGGGTAGTCAAGCCAGATGGTGGAGGGAAACTCAAAGCACTGGGGGCTTCAGAAGGGCAGAAAGTGCTTCAGAATGTGCATCTCCTGCCTCTAACAGTGAGTGACGTGAGTGATGTCAAGTTGGCCACACCCACCCGGTCATATGACCACCAAGCCAGGCCCACAGAACCGGTAGGCAAAAATTTTAGATTTCACCACTGGGCTGAGCGCCAAATAATTTAGGCCTTTGAACTATGGTGCTAGAGAAGACTCTTGCGAGTCCCTTGGACTGCAAGGCGATCAAACTGGTCAGTCCTAGAGGAGATCAACCCTGACTGCTCTTTAGAAGGCCAGATCCTGAAGATGAAACTCAAATACTTTGGCCACCTAATGAGAAGGAAGGACTCACTGGAGAAGAGCCTAATGCTGGGATTGAGGGCAAAAGAAGAAAGGGACGACTGAGAATGAGGTGACTGGATGGAGTCACTGAAGCAGTCGGCATGAACTTAAATGGACACCAGAGGATGGTAGAGGACAGGAAGGCCTGGAGGAACGTTATCCATGGGGTCACAACGGGTCGGACACGACTTTGCAACTAACAACAACAAAAACATTTGAAATCACCAAACAGGCATGTGTTGGAGATATATGTGACAGGATTTTGGAGTTCTATGAAATCTATGAAATAAAAAACTTGAGGCAAGAATTGAAAATAATGCAAGGATTTGGACAAAAATGTCAGACAGGGTGCCCAGTACCTGCAGATACCTCTGAGATGGCACACTGTCTGCTTTTATCTTTTTCCATCTCTATCCCTGATAATGCTGCAGTATTTATGAGGAGCATCCAGTGTCTTGTGCTCAAAGCATGTGCTGAGTTACTGCAGTAAGAAACGTGTCCTATCTCAGGCCAAGCAGTTTGAGCAACACATTTTTTCTTAACTAGAACAGAGATCCAGTACCACCAGGAATAATTTAATTTGTTGAAAAGCACCCCAAATTGAGTGGGTGGGATAGGGGTTAAATCAGAGATTCCCAACCCCTGGGCTGCACAGCTGGAGGTGAGCAGCAGGCAAGCGAACAAAACCAAAAAAAATCCCTCTCCCTCCCTTCCCTAGAAAAATTGTCTTCCACAAAATTGATCCCTGGTGCCAAAAAGGTTGGGGACCACTGAGTTAAATGAAATGAAAGACTGCCATAGTAAGAAGCAGGGCAATGGCTCAAAGCAGAAATTATGACTCTCTTCCACAATCCATTCACTATGTTACTTAGATATCATCAACATTGACAGCATCCCATCCCATTACTAGGTAACCCTCAGCTAAAACCAGAACTTGCTCAATTTGAGGTCAAATAATGGTTTATGTCTATTACATGCCTACCCCCTACTGGTGCAAATTGGTTTATTCATTTTAGTAAATGGTTTGAGATTATTAAGCTTGTCAATATCCGGCGTGAGAAAAGATTTAGGCAGCCATTAGATGGCAGCAGAATTTTTAAAGTGAAGCAAAGCAGCAGCTCTGTTGGCTTTTTATTCATCTAATCATTTATTTTACCTTGAAAGCTGTGTTTGCTCTGCCTCTTTTATGCTCCTTTTCAACCAGATTCTTTTCAAAGGAACTTCAAAATTAAGAAATGTGCATACACCCCAACTACCCACCCCATTATGTACATAGGTAAGAGATCGTTCAACCTCTGGACTCAAATGGTGTCTGAATGGTGCCATACTTTCCTGGTAGGGAGTCAGTATAAGGCTGTGCTTTGATTATGAAACCTGCAGTTAGAGATTGTTGTGCGGAAGGGGGGGGGTTAATTTAATTAATTATTTATATTTTAAAAAAATCCATTTCTCTTTATAAATGCTGCCATTGCTTAATGGTGCAGTTCTGTCCTGAAAACAATGCTTGTCAGTGTTGGAAGAAATGTCCATCTGGGCTCAGTTCCAAGTGGGGAGAAAGACACTGGGAACATGGAGGCTGCTTGGAAGGATGGTTTAATGGTGAAGCAGAACCTCCAAGCATGTGTGATTCTGGATAACTGACCACATGGAGTGGAGAGAGAGAGATATTTATACCCTCTCTTGGGTCTTGCCCTAGAGCTTCCTGTTCCTGTATCCTATTTCTTGTCAGACTCCCAGGGGGCTATGCGGGGGTTCAGCTAGCCTTGTAGGCTGTCTGTGTCCCAGGCTTGGTTGAATCTTGCTGGGTGGTGATGTAATGAAGAGGCTTATGTTCTGAAAGTGTGTTGGGCAATTCCTATTATGGCTTAATGGCTTTGTCCTGGTTGGGATCTTGAGTGAGGGCTAATCCTATCACCCTGGAGCTGAAGGCCTTTTGTCTTGTAGATAAGATGGCCCAGTCTTTCTGGGGCTATTAACAAAAGTGGGGGCTGCTTTCCAAGAGTATGTTTCTCCTTTTCTCATCAGGGAAATATAATATTCTGCTTTTTTAATATTTCCTAAAATATTTCATTCTTCTAGGAGTGGGGTGGGAGCTAACTTTCTTCATCAGCCAGCATGACAAAGTAGTATCGGCACAACATTCGTATGTCTGTATGTGTATTTGTTAAGAATGTGTTCGGTTTAGGTTGTCCTGGTTCTGCCTCATTTCTTGAATGTGGCCCAGAGGTTGCCTTGCAGGACCCCAAAGAGAGTGGCCATATCTCTTTGTATTCTCTTTGGAATTAGGATATTTTTTGCAGTTGACATTAGTTCTGTGAAATGTAGTTGAAATAATTGCAGAGGCCTGTCATGCTATTGAGTTTTGAAATGAATTCCAAGTAATTCAAAGAATAACAAGAAGTGAATTGCAGTTACAATGAAATTCTTTTAAAAATCACATGCCAGAACATTAGGCTATGCATAAGGTTGGTAGAATAACTTTACCTCATGTTCAGATCTGCAAAATGCAACCGGCTGAGCCCTTTGTCCGTTGCTTTTTCCTCCTCTTTTGCTGTTCCAGCTTCAGACACTAGAGGGGGATGGATACAAGTCAAAAGGATTCGGTTGTTTACCCAGCAACCTCATCAAAGGGTTTGAAGCATTTTCATTTAATATTTGGTGTGATTTTAGCTCATTTGGCCAAATAACTGCTTGTTGTGAAACCAGAATATGGTGTAAATAAAAGAGAGAGAAAAAGATATTTGAGTATTTCAAAACCTATATATATGTGTGTGTGTGCTTTTTTTTGAACTACTCAAATGTCACATTTGTCATTTACCCTATTTTTCGGACTATAAGACACACCTAGCTTTTGGGGAGGAAAACAAGAAAAAAAATCTGCCTCCCAGCAATTTGCCTCCTTGCAGCAAAAAGCAGCCTGGTCAGCTTCAGCACAGCCTGAGCAGCTGATTGGCGGTTAGATCTGCCTCCCAGAATACCACCTATCAGCTGTTCCAGGCTGCGGGGATCACCACCGCCCATGACTGCTGTCGCCACCCATCACCCCTGTCACCTATTGGTGCTTCCGCGTGCCCCATTTTCGGCCTCCACATGCCCCATTTTTGGCCCGTTCCAGGCGGCAGGGATAGGTGGCAGCAGAGGCAATCCCTGCCACCTGGAATGGGGCACATGGGCGTCGAAAATGGGGCATGCAGAGGCTGAAAATGGGACACCCAGAGGCCAACAATGGGGCATGCAGAGGCGGCAATAGGCAGCAGTGGCGATGGGCAGAGACGGCAGCGATGGGCAGTGGTGATCCCCGCAGCCTGGAACAGCTGATAGGCGGTATTCCAGAAGGCAGATCCAACCACCAATCAGCTGCTCATGCTAAATCAGGCTGTGCTGAAGCTGACCAGGCTGTTTGCTATTTGCTGCAAGGAGGCAAATTGCTGGGAGGAAGAAGCCGAAGGGTGGAGGCCAGCGGGTGGGCGGGGCTTCAGCAACATTAGCTCTATAAGATGCACAGACATTTCCACCTACTTTGGGGGGGAGTGTATCTTATACACTGAAAAATACGGTATATAGGTTTTGAAACAATCCCCGCAGCCTGTGTCAAATATATAAAGGATGAAGGTCTGTTCTGCATGTTTCTAACCAATAAGGTCCTGAGCTTCCCTTTGCCAATTGGGCCCACAATACTCACTGATGTCGTCAATCCATCTTGTTTTATGTCTCTTTTATGGATGCTTTTTATCGAGTAGGATCCATTTTATGACTGCCTTGGTCCACCTGCCATCAGTTGTTCTTGCTATGTGACCAGCTCATTTCCATTTCAATTCTTTTACTCTCTTGATGATATCCTTTACTTTTGTTTGTCCTCTAATCCATGTGCAGGTCTTTCTATCCTGTCTTCTAATGCTGAACATGTATCTTTCTATCGCTTTTTGTGCCACTCATAGTTTTTGTTTTGATTGTGAGGTTAGTGTGTGTGTGTCCACACTGAGCCTAACTTTTCTGTGGATAAATAAGGTAATTGTGTATCCTGGGATGCATAATCATACTATCTCTCTAGGCCAGTATTGTTATCTAGAATTGGCAATGATCTTCTGGGATTTTAGATCTTTTACAATAATCTTATAAGAAGATGGTGAGAAGTCAACCATGGGACCTTTTACAGATAAATCGTATGTTGTACCACTAGCACACATTCTTCCTCCAAAATCATTGGTTCCAAACAACTTGCCCCACCTGTCTTCTGTAAGCCTTGAGTAGGTGAAGGATGCAGGACAGTCACAACAGATTCATTGACCAGTTTAGTCCATTTCTGTTGGGAGGGAGAGTGATTTGTTTTTTTGACTGGCAGCAAAACATATTACCGTATATACCCCTTGGCCTCAGTGCAGTGGTAAGAGACCAAGACAAATAGGTGGCATCATCTTAACTAGCAGTTGAGAGTAGATGATCTGCTAGTGAAATCTGTAGCGATTGCTTTGTCATGCTGAAAATCTGGTCCAGATGCCATCACTCTGCTCCACAGAGAAATGGACAGAGAAGAGTCTGATGTGGATTAGCAGCTGCATTGCTGATGAACAGCCTTGCTGTCTTTAAAAGAGCTGAGTGTTACCCTTGTCTCCTTTCTCAACAGCAAAGCCAACAAAATTTTCAACAGGATTAGAAAAGGAAGGGGGTGTTGCACAGAGCAATATCTCAAATTATCATGAGATGTTCCTGGTGGAGTTTAAAATGTTTAAGAGGGATAATTTGTTCTAGGATTCCTGTTACAAAATAGACTGAGCTCTTGAAATCAATCCCTGCCTGATTAAAAAGAAAAGAAACCAAACCCTGATGAACTGCACATCTGCTCAGAAATCGTCTGCAGTCTTAAAGCTGTAGTAGCTTTTGATGAGTGTACAACCTTAAAATAGGCCAGCCCTGCCTGATTAATCAAATCAAAATAAATCTTTAAGGGAATGATCTGAATGACTTGCCAGGTGTTTAGAAAACCATTTCTGGCAGTTCCTTTCTCATGCCATTAATAGCCTGGTCAATAATTAACCCAGACAGTAAAGGCCAGACTCTTAATACAGCAAATATTGGCACATATACATCCCCCTTGCACTTTATGGTCAGGTTGCTGTAGTGATCAGTGTGACCCAATCACATTCCAACAGACAAAATTTACTTTACCTTCAGTGCCAAGACATGACATGCCCAACTACTTTAAAAAGTGTCAGTATATATGTGATTATGTAAGATTGGACGGGACTGCCTGCCCCATATCCCTTCTATAAAGCAATGTCATCTCATGGGACCCAGGAGGTCTGCTTTTGTCTGTTTTTTTGGAAAAGCATTCCTGAGAGGTTACACAGTCTCGATCCTGTTGACCTTTCAGAGAGCATTAAAAACCTACATTTTTGCACAGGGACAGAGTTGATGATAATGTGTGAACCTATTAATTGTGATACATTGCTGTTGTTTTCACATTATTATTTCATTAGTTCTTGCCTATTTTTAACCCTTTGTAAGCTGAGATGCATTGGTTAGTGGGTAGTCTTAGAAACAAACTAACTAACCAAATTCAAAAAATGTAGATGTAAAAGTATATATAATATCATCAATATTGCAAGTGTTTTTTGCCTGTGAATGCCAATATTAGTTTAATGTCTTGTGGTAAACATTTCTTATGTTGAGAGGAGGAAAGAAATAAATAAACTTTCAAAAGTCCTTTCTCTTTCTAATACCGACTATAACAAAGGAATCCTGTCAAATGTATACAAATAACAAGTTGAAGTCAAACTGAAGAGCAATCGATTTCAGAAGAAATGCACAAAATATCTAGTTTAAATCCTGGACCCACACCAGATATATTTATGAATGTGAAGATGTTCATTTCTGCTTCTGGCTATAAATAAAAATGATGGAGATGGAAAATTAATGTGAACCAGTTAGTTTTGTTGGCAAAGTCTGGAAGTATTAAAATTTGTCATTTCTATGAAAAATTTAGAAACAAGGACACACCATTTTATCAAACTACTCTTTAAAAACACATTAAAATTGACAAAAATTCCACCAAAGTTCTAGCATTTATATAAGAACTATTTACAGTATTCCCATTTGGTGTTGCCATCGTTATTATATGAAGGTACATACTAGATTCTTTTTGTTCCTTTGCACTGTTTCAATTTACAGAGTTCCAAAGGTATCTAAAATATGCAGTTGGGTGAAAACAACGGTAGTTATCCAAGAATATTATAATCCCTCAACTAGAACTGTGCTAGTTTGAGATCCTTGTATAAATGACTGTGAAAGAGGAAATGATGGATGGAGGTGGGGAACGATTCAGCCTTATGATTCAGCAACAGCAATCAATGCCTGGAATGCACTACCTGACTCTGTGGTTTCTTCCCCAAACCCCAAAAACTTTAACCTTAGACTGTCTGCAGTTGACCTCACCCCATTCCTAAGAGGTCTGTAAGGGGCGTGCATAAGTGCACCATTGTGCCTACCATCCCTGTCCTACTGTCCTATTGCCTAATTTACCTGTACCTACTTTGCTAATGTTTATGTTTATACCAATACCTACTATCTTGTACATGTTTGACAAACAAATAAAATAAAATAAATAAAATAAATAAATGATCTGCAGCTTCATGTAGTGGACTGCTCTACTTTTGTTTCCATATATTGTATCACCTTCCAGAAGAAAGTAAATGTAAAATGAGCCCTACTGCAGAGACTGTTGAGTATTTAAATTCAGGTTATTTAATTTTCACTCTATCTATCTGAATGTCAGAAGAGCTGCTTTTAAACTCTGTTTTTAATGCAGGTCTTTGTTTTAAATATTGAATATTCGTAGATCACATCTGAAACATCGATGAAAGTTCTGGGAATCTGCAGGGAGAAGTCTATCAGGTAAGCTATTGCATGACCTGATGAGGAGAGTTTTATATATATATGAAACTTTTCTGATGTTGTTTCAGAATTGCAACCAGTTTCTTCTCTGAGTATAATTTTTCTGAGATGATGCCAATGTTTCAGTTCACTTACATGCCATTGAAATGCTTTCCACATTAAGAATGTTTTACAAGGAAAAAAGTATAATATGATACTGTATGTTTTTGTTTTGTTAAATACTATTTAGATTAGATGCACACAAAAATGTAGGCCAGTCTAAGTATCTACACATTGCTTGCCAACCTTGGATTCCAATTCACTAAGTGGTTGCCTTTAAAGCCAACCTAGAGGAACAACAATTTTTTCAATCAACCTTGATTTAAGAAGGGACACCCTGAATGGAGAGGAATATAGAATGCAATAGTGGAGACATACCTAAAAGAGCATTGTCAATGTGTCCAAAAAAAATTATAATTCTGAAAAAGGTTCATCTCCATCCACGTCAAGAGTGCATATCACTAGCTCCTTCCCAAATGTTTTGAATATAAAATGAAAAATAGATGTGAATGAAAGTCCTGGAGTGAGAATTGATTACCACTGTTTCATTATGGTATAATTTCAGATGTAATTTGATATCTGAAACATCTCCCAGTAATTTCATTTGTAATGTCCACATTTATTTTGATTCCACCATTAGGCAATCTGGCCTAATTTGGGGAACTACTTCCACCATTCCTTCTTTTTCTGTATGACTGTAACTGGTATATTATGGAGAATTTAACCCTTTATACACTTCTTGTGGTATTTTGGTTTCTTTTCATAGCATCAACATTACTTAATTATGGGATTTGGATCTTTTAACATAATTCATGTTTCCATATAAAATCCCCATTTCTCCATGCAACTGGAAATCTAATATTCAGAAAGATTATTGAATATCCATGGACTATTTTATATGCACAGATATTTAAAAAATATCTACAGTATATCTGATCTTACTCTTATTTTTTTAGAAGAAAATTAGAGTCAATCATAATTAGAGTCAATTCTATGGATAAATATATAGTGTCCCAATATACCAGTGGTGGGTTCCTACTGGTGCGGTCCACTCTATAGCACCGGTAGCGGCCCGCTGGTGATGTCACAGTACCGGTGCGATCGGTTGCCGGTGCCTGGGCGCCGCCATTTTTTAAAAAAATTAATTTTTTTAAAAAAATTTCTTCTGCGCATGCCCAGAAACCTGACAATTAAGTCTTTCCACGTCCCTTTGCTTGAAAATAATAAGAAGCTCGCATTTTACACTTTTCCTTCGCTTTTGCCTAAAGCTTCCCAAAGTGAACGTTTTCCGAAAGCTTAACCTTTTATACTGTTAATTTTATATAGTTTTATACTGTTATTCTTTAGATGAAAACATTGAGGACTGTATACCTCCCTACGACCAGTCAGGGCCCACAGAGTCGGCCTCCTCCAGGTCCCATCGACCAAACAATGTCGGTTGGCGGGGCCGAGGGGGAGGGCCTTCTCTGTGGGAGCTCCCTCCCTGTGGAACCAGCTTCCCCCGGAGATCAGGACTATCCCCACCCTGCTGGCCTTCCGGAAAGCAATAAAAACCTGGCTCTTCCGGCAGGCGGGGTGAAAGCGAAACGATACTCTTTTAACTTTTGTATGTTTTTAATTATTGTATTTTATTGTATTTTATATTGCTATAATGGATTTGAATATGTTGTGAGCCGCCCAGAGTCCCTAGGGAGTTGGGCGGCATACAAATCCATTAAATTAAATTAATTAAATTAAATTAAATAATAAACGTCAGGTTTTGGTCCACAGAATCTCACGTCCCATAATTGAACATGAACAAAGAATACCGAACTATCAGCCATCTTTACTTCAAATTCTCATTGATGTGTCAGCACGAACTTATTTTGGATAACTTGGTTGGGCTGTCTCCAGGTGAAGCAAACAAAAAGCTTTTTGTGGAGTAACAACCCTGGAAAAAACTTGTTGGCAGGTGAAAGCAATCTTATTACTTGGCACCTGCTGAGTCCCACAAATGAGAGTTTTCACTTTCCAAGCACTGTCTTGTTTATGGAAAGCAAAACAGTTTCTTCCTCAATCAGGCAGTTGTGTGTCTTATTCCTTCAAGCAGCTTTTTACTAGCAAGCAGCTAGTAGTAATTATAAGGCTTCACATGCACAGCAGCCTTGACAAATATTAGCATTACTGGCAGACTCCAGAATTAGGACAAAATCTAAATGGCCAAAGAGGGAAAAAGCCCAGCTCCATTCCTAGAGATAGCCCTCTGGACCATAAGGACAAAAATAGAGTCAGGAAACCAGAAAAATAAGTGTTTCATTGTTTCTATCTATTCAATCTGCTAGTATTCCTTGATTAAATACTTCTGACCAATGGAGTAGATAACTCCAGACCATAATTCTCGGAGACTCTGCAGTCGACATGGCTAGCCTTATGGGGTGTAAATTGTGTAAATTGTGTACCTAACATTAATGGAGAATTCTAGCAGGCTAGAAGATAGATGAGCGATACTCATGGCAAGTTGCAAGGTATGTAGCAGCTGCTTTGTAGAGCCAAGGGATCCATAAACTATTTTAAGCCACAGCTTGAACAAAATTGACATTTGTCCACAATAAGTATTTTACATGAGCCTTGAAAGTATCTTGTGAGTTCAAAGTGGGGCATTTTTTCTTGGCTAAGTGGAGATCCTTGCTAACTTTATCAAAAGAAGACCTGGTTTATAATGTCATGTACATTTCTCCAACTCTATCTATCTATCACCTGTCTGTCTGTCTGTCTGTCTGATTTTTACTGAAAAACTAAAAAAAATATTAACAATATTAGAAAAGACAAACATAAAGAATATTAAATAAATATGAAAGAAAATAGAAAAAGAAAAGGCTTCCCATCTTTCTGACAGTGGTTATAAGTGTATTTATATTTTACTCTACCTCTCTAAGATTGCATCATAATTTTCATAAACTACCCTTTCTAATCATCAAAACCATAAATTAAAGGGGTTTTTTCCCCCAGCAAAAAGCCCATAATGGTGAACCTTACTGCTTTTATTTGTTGCACGGAATCACAATCTTCTGATCCTTCTTTGATGCATGAAACTACTTGTAAGAAGATTGTAGTAAGTCACGGATTATGGAGCTGTGGAATAAAATGCCTTTAATATGTCTAACAAATGCCATTAGATGAATAGGAATAATATAATTCTTCCAAGATATGTTCTCTTTTTTATTGTTTTTCTTTCAATCTTTACTTCTAGATGTTGTTTCTAATCATACCATTGATTACTCCTCTCCCATAAACATTTTGGTCTGCTGCCACATTCCTTAGTTTTCTTGTCTGTTTTATTCAGATTGCAGCTGTCCTTAGAAAAAATAATCTTGTTATACTTTTAATGCTTGAAAAGCAGAAGGCCAGTTAATCAGAAAGCAGATGCTGGTGGATTTAGTGGACTAATTATGATTCATCCACTAATCCAGGCATTCCATATTGTACATGCTTGGATTTCAGTTTATGAACCTGGCATCTTAATCAAGCACATTCTTCTAGAAAACCTATCTGTAGTTATGGAGACCAATTAGGGGGCTGGGCTGAAAATGGCACAAATTTATTTAGATGCAAACAAATGCTTTGCAAAGAACTTAGAGGCATCTTTCCCAAAGTTCCCAGAATAGATGAAAATGCAGTCTAAACTAAATACTGTATGTATAATAGGATAGATATTGGCTTCCACTTTCCATTCTCCTCAGTTACTATGAACATGTGTTTACCATCTGGTATCTTGAGGTCCTATTAGATAGAAAGGTAAATTGGAACACAATAAAATGTCCAGTTTGGTATGTACAGTATTTATGAATTCTGGGGTTTGGTCTTGCCTGAAATACCATAAATCTATCACAGTATAGTAGATAAAAGCAAGGGAATGTGTTAGATACATTTGAGGAACGTTCACCATTTTTGAGGCTTTTCATCTAAAAAAAATGGTGATGAAGAGGGGATTTTTTTTATTTTAAAAAAGGGTATTATTATTTAACTGACAGGGGTGTCAAACTGGCGGCCCATGGGCCAGATGCTTCATGCGTGGGCCTCACCCACCCCAGATCCACGAATGAGAAAAACGTCACAAAACGTCACATGATGGCAATGTGATGCCACGAGTTTGACACCCGTGATGTAACACAATTTTCATCAGATATGCTACTTATAACAACAAGCAATCTCGTTTTGTGACAAACACCTAATTGCTAGTGTTGGAAAATAGGAAATGAAGTAACAAGCTGTGGCTCACAAAAGGCTGTTTAAAACAGGAGGAAACCAAGGCTGGGTTTCTTTGAAACTCAGCTGGGTGTCAGGAAATGGAGAAAGAAAGCAAGTGAAAGAAACCCAGGTGTCCAGTTCCCTCCATGGAGGCCTGAGCAGGAGGTTTAGGCCAGGAATCCTGCACTCTCTCAAGCCCTGTGACTTTACGTTAATTATAAATACATCAACAAATCAAAGAGAAGCTTAAATTGGAAACCTACTGAACGATATTCCAAAATTTGAGCATAAACACTTGCCACAACATCTAAAACCTTAGGTGCTTGGATTCATTTATCTGCTAATTTTTGGCAGTTAACTGTGCCAAATTTTGTTCCAATTTATACAGATGATTATTCAAAATGTGCATATTTGGACTGTGCAGCCATCAAAAATGATTTGAAAGAAATGCTTGCCCCCCCCCAGCAAGCACACCAGCTCTCTTCTGTTTCTGAAAGCAAATAGCTCTTCTACTTGAGCGTGAAACAAGTCATTGCTTAATGATCTCACTTACTGAAACAGGTGCACCTTTCCCCACATACATTGTATGCAGAAATCAGAAAAAACAACATATCCACTTTAATGTATACATTAGTGAAAAGGCGTTATGCTGTTTGGGGTGTAAGGGACTTCTTAATCATTTTAAGGCATTCTTATTCTTTAAAGTAGCCCGTCTTTTTCCAGGCTTTATTATGACACTGGATAAAAAAATGTAGCTGCTATAACAGTTGCATTAACGTTAATCAGTAAACTACTGAAAGCATTAGTTCTTTTCAAGTTTGCATTGAAGCCTAGAGAAAGTGTGGTTGCTTGGTTCCGACTTGGTTTTCTTCCAGTGGAGTAAATGCCGGTTTAATCATCTTCAGAGGGAGAAAGTGTCACAACTTCTTTCATCCTCAGTTACTCTTATCTGCTTTTCCTATATATTTAAGGGGGAAATGTGAAATCAAATCATCTGTCCTCAAGATTGTAGGTCTTCATGAGCAAATTATGGAAACAGAGCTTTCCCCGATCACCTAGTGAGATGAGTGATGGGAAGGAGATGTCTTCCATCAAGTTCAGAGCTGAGTCACAGGCTAAATTTATGGACATTAGAACTGACCTTCCTCATTTCTAATGCATTTTTATTATTATAATTTTGTGTTAAAAAGATTTTCTTCAGATAAGTACTGTGTTACTCTTTGGTTATTTTCATTATAACATTCAGAAACATCTGCAAACTTTATTACACTTATCAGTTGTAAAACACATCCTTGAAAGCTGATTAGCAGAACACAAGATGGCTACTCTAAAAGAAATATTTGATTTACGGGCCTGTTCAGTGCTTGAACTTTTTAACTGCTTACTATAACTAGAAGTTACTGCTGAAGGGTTGAACAATCCCCTCTAGCATTCCTTCTGCCCTCATGCAAGGTCTGAGGCATGTCCTCAAATCTTTTTCCAAACCTGGCATATCCCTAATGCATTTTTGCCATCTCTAAGTATAAAACATGAATGTATTTATCATTTTGAGACAGCAGCAACCAAATGACTCATGCTTGATTGCAGTATTCCAAATATTTTGTCAATAGCCTGAGTCAACTGCATTGACTTGTCCTGATCTAGATAACAACAGGAACAAGAAGAGATACAGGTCACTTAGAAAGTCACCACCACTGTTGCCAATTAATCTCCATATTTTTTTTAAAAAAATAGGCCTTTGCTAAATTCTTGAGAAAAATGTGTGTGTTTTAGAAGCGGGCCTAGCTATTGAGGACTAAACTCATAGTTAAAATTGTTTTAATGCCCCTGCTACAGTAGGCAAATCTGCCCTTTTCTATTTCAGACAGAGTGAAGTCTGATGCTTTTGGAACACTTTGACCTGCCAAATCCTCCAAGAGAAATCAGTGTGTAGGCAGACTCTACAGGGCAAGGCAGAGATCTAATATTGCTGACTGTCGGGACACTGCAATTTAGTGTTGACATACGTGCAGCAGGTGCCCTTGAGATGCAGACAATCAAATCTGGAATAAGTGTGTTCCAGGCTTTTCCCCTATATAGAGCGAAGGTTGCAGAGCCACTCTCTCTCAGGAGTATTCAACATTTCTAAGAACAAAGGACCAGTATTTTAACAGAGTCATTCTATTTATGAGACAATGCAAAACATTCTATTGAGGCACATGCTGATGGTCTGTTTGAAAAAATGGAAGTATAATTTATATGGTGCAAAACACAGAAGCAGGGAAATCACTTCATTCCATTTGATTCTCAAAAGCTTTTGAGTGATTAGACTCAAGCTATGATGTCACACCTTAAGCTTCTATCAGCTTTCCATCAGTAAGTACCGTATTTAACGAACTTCCTTTCATAAATGGTTTCAATGAACACAGACTATAAACACAGATGGCAAAGAATTTTCTTAAATTAAGAATGCAAACACTTTGAGCAAACTAGGCAGCACCCAATAGAATATTGATATTCATCTCCCACAAACGGAAAATACTTTATTTAAATCTATTGCCAATGAACATCTGTTAACATGAAATATAAGCTATCCAATATATGTTGGCAAATAAGTCATTTAATTTTTTAAAAAAGATATTGCTTTAGGTCAGAGGTCATTGCCCTCTGCTTGGAAATCTAGAAAATATCCACAGAGGTTGATTGAAAAGCTATTAACTTGGCTGCATCCTAGTGTGGTTTTTCATTGAGATCTGGGGCTTAAACAAAGTTTCCAATTATCTGAAATCACACAGTCATTTAGTGCAGGGCTCTGCAAACTTAGTAACTTTAAAACTTGTGGACTTCAACTTCCAGAATTTCCCAGCCAGGGCCATGCTAGAGAATTCTGGGACTTGAAGTCCACAAGTCTTAAAAGTTGCCAAGTTTGCAGACCCCTGCTTTAATGGGCTGTATTCACTTCCCCCTACAGGAGACTCTGTTTCTCCCAAGGATAGCTTTAATCTGGGCAAGTTTTAATCTACTTTATTTATAGTCATACTTCAAATAATTTGAGTAATTTGCTACTGAGCCTGTGAAATATTTTAATCTTTATCTCCATCAATAAATGTTGTAGTCTGAGACCATCACAGAGATAATTTTTTGCAGGAGAAAAGATTTCATGAGAAATCATATTTTGTCTCCCAGCTGAAATATAAATGTGCAAATTACACGTACATTTTGGTAATTCCTATCTGGCATAATCAAACTCAGGCATGCCGTCGTCACAAATTCTTGTGTCTAACAATATAAAGGAACTAGAACTAAGGAGAAATATCCTGACAGTGAAAACAAATTGGTCAATGGAACTGTTTGCCTCCAGAAATTATGGGTTCTCCAGCACCGTAAGTTTTCAAGAAGAGATTGGACAGCCATTTCTACAGAACGATATAGGACAGTGGTGGCGAACTTATGGCATGTGTGCCAGAGGGGGCACTTAGAGCCCTCTGTGGGCACGCTAGCCGCTAGACTATCTCGGTCGCCTTCCCGCAAGACAAAGAAAACAAGCTCTCGATGCCGGACTCCTCAGCCAGGGTTACAAGGAAAACTTCCCCCCTTCCTCCTTAAAAGCGGAACCTTACAATAGAGGTGTGGCGTCCGGGGGAGGGGTTTGAATTTGGCAAATGGGGGAAGTGGCGCCCGAAGGATTCACGTGGAAGGTCACCTCGAGGCTCCCATTTCACTTTCAAGTCAATTCGGTGGCAAGGCTTTCCTGCAGACACCGGCGGGAGCAATTTGGCCAGCGAATTGGGAAGAGCATACCTGGGCTTTCCTCCTTCGTGCCACTGCTCACAACCCTGGGGAGCAGCCAGGAAGCACCTGAAAGCTTTGGGAGAAAGAAGGTGAATGCTCCATTTCCCCTCTGGTTTTTTTGGGGGGGAGCGAGGCAGTGAAATAATGACTCTTCCTCCCCCACCGACTCGCCATGTGTCCAGCGTGGCTCTTGTGTTATTCAATAGGGTCATGCGGAGGAGTCCCAGTTATTGGTTAGCCGAAATACCCTCCTGATCAGTAACTTGGTTTTTCCCACCTGCTCATAAGCCCATTCTAAAAGTTATCTGCAAAGCCTGAATTAAAACTGTTCATAGCTTGTCTCTAAAAGTCTAGGATTCGCTGCATTATCTTATATACATCACACCTATAACCCAGAAGCCTTGACTCTTTTAACTTTCCCCAAGTTCAAAAGCATGCCAAATGCAAACTTTTGCCTTTCAATAAAAAGTTGTTTGTATCATTGAAAGCTCTGTTATTGTGTTTTTCTTTTAAGACAAAAGATGTTAATGTATGAATTGTTTTTTTCTAAACTAAAACCTTAGTATTCAGATTAAATTGCTGTGTTGGCACTTTGTGATAAATAAGTGGGTTTTGGGTTGCAGTTTGGGCACTCGGTCTCTAAAAGGTTTGCCATCGCTGGGCTGCAAGCTATGGGGAATGCAGTCCTGTTTCCAAAATGCAGTGAATTCTGCAGTTGTAGTTTCTATGCAGCCAAGTAGATTGTTTTTTTAAATGATCACAGCCTTCCTTTCTGTTCAGACACCAAAAACCACACAAAACTCAGCTCTTGCAGTCACCTAGGAACATCCATGTGATTTCTGCAACCAAACCAGGAATTAGGAGAGTCTGTTTTTCTCAGTCTCTTCCATTTCCCCCCAATGCTTTTCTCAGAAATAATCTCCGTAGCTAATTGCTGCTTCTTTTATTAATGTCTTGAACTTTACTGTTAAAGGCAAGCAGCTAGAACACCTAGGAAATGAGGGCAAGAGGGAATCTGTACAAGGTAACTACAGTGACATCACCATGTAAAACTCAAGAACAGCTAATTGTGTGCCCAACTCAAATGGGGAAACATTTCCGGAGTAAAGGTCAACATTCTTGGAAGGTTAGGTCTCATTGCTGTTACTTGATCTTTATAGAAACGTCAATTAGCCATTCTTACCTGATATGAATTTCCACATTGCAAGAGGGACTACTGAAAATAGTGTTTTTAAAGTGACATGCAGTTTTAAAGGAGCTCTCTCCATTTTTTCCACCCCAACTTCTGACTTTACCAAATTTATGTTATGTCTCTTCCACTAACACACTAGGGTCTATTCTTAGGCTTTTAGCCTTTAAATTAACTGGCAGTGTCTCGCCTACTGTAAATGAATTTGAGAATGAATGAATTTATAAAAATTAGTGAACAGTGATAAGTTTTCAAGTTCTAGTAACATTTATTTCCCAGAAGGAACATGCTCATCCCTTTGCTGGCCTCTAGAGATTAGGTCTTAATTTCTGATCACTCTAACTGGCATCTTCTTCTTTTAGCTGCCTATCAATTAGATGCAGATTCAAACTGCAAAAAGCCTGATTAACTTTTTAGTGAGTAGAACAGGGCTACAATCAAACAGGTCCTCCTGCCAATAGATTGAATCTCATACAGATTACGGGACAACCCTAGGAAGAAAAAAGATTGAGACTATAAAGTATAAAGGCGGTGCAGCACTTTGGATCTGAAAGCAAAAAGTTGCTTCAGTGCAGAAGAGACACTTTACCATTTCCCCCCTAGGATCCTTCCGCAGTTGCTTTCAGGAGTTACAGACAGCTGCTATGTGAGCACACACAGACAGCCCACATGCTCCAAATTTTTTGGCTTTGTAATTTTAGTGCTGTGCAGCCTTTAGCACTAAAGGTCTCCCTAATCTCCCTTCTCTGATGACTTAAGACTCACCCTAATGAGTCTACATCAGAGGTAGATTAACTACAGCTCCCTTACTTCTGAGAATCCCTTACAAAGGTTTGAGTCTGAGAAGTTGCTGAAAGACTGCCTCAGCCAAATGGGCAGAATAAGCATTACTCAAGGTGCAAGACAGACTCTAATCCTCCAAGCAATAAAGCAACTTGCAACCCTAAGCTGCATGCCTGACTCTACCGGAAGAGATTTAAAACCTGCTTACCGTAAGTTTTATGTCTGGATGACTCAAGGAATGCTATTATTTTACAAGAAGCAGTAAAAGTTATGTTTTCTACCAAAAAGCCCTGAATGCAAACAGAGTATGCCAAGAACATTGTCCCTTAATCATTGTTACTTAGCTACAGGCCACAGGGCTGAGACTATTCAACTGCATGCCTACCAACTGTACTGACTCTGCCCTTTGTGCCAAATCCAGAGGGTTGCAACACATGGTAAACTAATTTGCAATTCTCCTCCTCTGTGAAGTCAGTTTAACTGTACATTCCACGAATGCAAAAGACCACGAGAAATGTGCTCGTTTAAAAAAAAAATCTGAACTACTTGAATGTCTGCGTTAAATTCATATGTAAGAATCCACCCTGAAAGTGCAATAACATACCATGAAAGCTCTGCATGGCAGCCAGTATATCTAAAGGAGTTAAACACAGTGAGCCTTTTAACTCAAGGCAAGTAGCTGTATGACCTTCCATTACTTTCTCTTTGGGTTGTGGGTGGGGTTTGGGGTTTTTTTTGTGTGTGGTGGTGGTGGAAGGGTGCTTTTGAGTCAAGTGTTGACGACTGGCAACTTCATGGATTAGTCCCTGCAGTTTTCTTGGCAAGATTCTAGAAGTGGGCTTGGCCTTATCTTCTTCCAAGGGCTGGAAGAGTGTCAGGCCAGGTCACCCCAGCCACCTCTGTGCCTGAGGCAAGACTAAAACTCATGGTCTCAGTTTTTGCCTGATGCTTTAACCACATCAAACCGGTGCATCAGATTTGATAGTCCATGATCATCATTCCCATCTTCATAGCTGCTCCTTTCTTACGCAGACATGTTCTTGAGCTCAGGGTATGATTTCATTTAAACCAGGGGTCCCCAACCTTTTGGACCTTAGGGACCACTAAATTCATAATTTTAAATCCCACGGACCACTAATATGATCTGCCTAATGACTGGGTGGGCGTGGCCAACTTGATGGCACTCATGTTGAGGGGTGCCTCGCCGGCCTCTACTTGCCCCTCCCCTCCCAGCCACTCCTCGCCTGCCTGCCCAGGCTCCTTAGGGCCCCAATAGAAACCAGCTGTTGGAGCTAAGCAGCCACCACGAGAAAGAGTTGGCAAAATAGCTGGCTCAGTTCAAATTGGATCTGACCTAGGAGGAGGCTCAGCAGAAGCACCTCACTGAGGACTACGAGCATAGACTTTCCAAGCAGAGGGAAGACCTGCAGGAGTGCAAGGCCAAGGCGCCTGGAGGCTCAGCGGGCTGAGATGGTCAGCCAGTTCCAGGCCACGATACAGTCCCACTGGAACAAGCCCCTCCGGCTCTTTGCCACCAGTGGCGCTTCCCTTCAGCCTTCACCCAAAGTGCCGCACCAAGAGGCTGAAGCAGACCCCAAGTCGGAATTTCTGCCTTCCTCCAACCCGCACAAAAAGACCCCAAAGGGGGAGACTCTCTGCAGCAATACAAGCGTTCATTGCACGTATCCGGCCCAGGGGCTGTAATTTGAGGACCCCTGATTTAGTGCAATATAAAAAATGCAAATAATTTTTCTGCGGACCACCAAAATTTTCTTATGGACCACCAGTTGGTGACCGCTGATTTAAACCCCTGCCTGACAGCAAGAACTGCTTTTAAAGTCCCCAACTAGTTACGGAGGATAAACAGAAACATTATCACATAGCAAACACCTAGTATTTATTAATAAATTAGTACACTAGAAGGCAATGGTCTTCCCCACCCCCCTCAAAAAAATATGCTCTCCTTCCATCACCTCTCATCATGTTGCCACTTTGCAATATTGTCTCCTAAATAAGCATGACTGTAGATCCAATTTATTCCTGGGGCACAGTAGATGCAAATATAGCAGAGGCAGGATTTTTCACAATGCAGCATTTTTAATAAAAAGTGAAGTGGGGATGGGGGAGAATTTCAAAGACCACATGAAGGCCTTGAAATATACTTATTGGCCACATCTGTATAAAAACCCACAAAAGGACAATTTTGAAGCACATATCAATAAATCTTATAGAATGAGAAATGTGGCACCACCAGGGTTCTCCTTTACTTTCCAGAGTCCAGCTCCAGGTGCTACTCCCAAGTGATCAAGCCTGCTGAGATCCTACAGGGAGGGGCAAGGCAACATCTCTCCCTTAAGTCAAGCAAACAGAATTACATTCAGCTGCAGGCCAAGGTCTCATTGTCTGGAAGGCTGAAGAAGTTACAGTTGAAATGTTTCAGCATTCTAGTTCCACAGAAGCACATGTCACTTATCGTTATCTGTGTGTCCATGTGAAAACCATACAATAAATAGCTGTGCTAGTAAAATATCAGTGAATGTGCATCATTCAGCAGTAGTTTTTCTTAAAGTCATTTTGAGGAAAAGCAGATCTAGCTAACCATGAAAAGAGCAGAGAAGAAGAATTCAAAGTATCTATATTGAGAGGGCAAGAAAAATCAAACTGGAATTAAAGAAAAATCCAAAAAGGCTCCTGAAAAGTTAAAAGGATTAAAATGTAAGTCCAAATCCAATAAGTAAATTATGAATGTATAATCCATAGTTTTTAAGTGGCTACAATTACAGCTTTGAATGAAAAATTAAAATGTTGTGATAGAAGAGGGGAAAACAACATCTTTTAATTCAAACCATAAACATGAGAGCAAAGTACTCTCAGAAGACAAAAAAAGAAAAGAAAAGAAAAGAAAGAAAACTTAAGAGGAAAATACTGGCCACGACTTCTACAAAATATCCTGCCCATGTCTTATCTTTTAACATGTGCCAAGCGCATACAAGCAGCAGCCACTGTGTAGGTGCAAGGGGGCCTCTGGTGGCCCACGTCTAAAGCAGATCAGGCAGGTGGCTATAAACTGAATCCAGTAGAGTCTGGCTCGCTTCCTGGCTTTTGACACCGGCAATTTCAAAAAGCCTATCCAGCTTGTCCTCTGCGGAAGGAATCGCCTCAATAGCATGCAGTTCTTCAGGGTTTAGAAGGTGAAGCATGTCATCGAAGATGGGCTGCAGGTCACAAGGGTCCAGGCGCACCTGGCGCAGCACCGTGTCTTTCTTTTCTAACAAAAGAGAAGATAAAGTGGCTGTTAATCACAGACTTGCAAGGAGTGAATTGCCCCAGGCTGTGTTACCATTCACTAGGCTTGGCAGTCGTTTCAAGTGCTGCTTTCTGGCTCAGATGCTGAATTCAGACCGGCCTGTTTTCATAGTCTGCTTACAGACTGGCCTGTTTCCATAGTCCAAGCCACAGTCTAAGACCATCAATGGGAGACTTTGGGGACAGGTCCTGCCACAAAACATCAATAATTAACACTAGTTTCTCCATGGCAGGATCTGCATTATGGAACAAACTGCCAGCAGGATTGAACAACACCCCCCACCCACCTTCTTCAGCATAAAATCTTTATCCTTGTCTTTTATAGCATTTTATATATTTATTTTGATTGTTTTTAGTAGAATTATTTTTGTGACATTTCTGCAAGCTGCCCAGAATAGCAATAGCACTTAGACTTATATATTGCTTCACAGTGCTTTTACAGCCCTCTGTAAAAGAGTCTTTACAGAGGTTTACAGAGTCAGCATATTGCCCCCAACAATCTGGGTCCTCATTTTACCGACCTCGGAAGGATGGAAGGCTGAGTCAACCTTGAGTCTTGAGAATCATAGGAAGAGTGGATCAATGGCTCTCAATTCATCATGAAACTACCACCTCATAAGCTCCTCTGTGCCCCAACTGTCTTAACAGAAGAAAGCCTAAATATGGAGTAATGAAATGAGAGAATCTGGGTCACTGAAGTCTCCTTTCCTCTATATTCAAAAGCTTTTTTTTTTTACTCTGCTGTCTTACTTTTGTCATAGAATAAACTGCAGTTTACTCTTTTACTGCTTGGGCTATGAGTCTGTTGCCCAGAGACAAAGTAGTAATACCCTACATGCATGGCTAGCTCAGGAATTCTGGGAGTTGAAGTCCACAGGTCCTCAATTGACAGCTGCAATTGTCTACAAAGAACCATAGTTTGGCCACCCCTGCCTTACACCATTGTGGTCCAAGCACAATATGACTTGATCCTCAAACTTACACAGCAGGTGAATGATGATTATGTTCACACAGTGCATGCATCAGCAGTAACAGCCCCCATTTTTCCTTCTAGTATAATTTAAGACAGAAACAACCAGTTGTACCGTAATAGATGAGTTGAGTTCAGAAGTCTCAGATACAACTGATTTCCTTAAATGACCTAAGTGTGATCAGTATCACTTGAAAATAAGAGCACAATGGCTAGGTTAGTGCATGCAGGCACTCCTTGTTGAATAACCACTCATCCAGAACCATTCAAAATTACAATGGCACTGTTTTATTTATGACTGTTCCTTGAAGTTGCAGCCCTCATAGTGTCCTCTCAATTGGATGATCACAATTTGAACGCTAAGCAACCAGCTTGCAGTTACGACAGTTGCAGCGTCCCACAGTTATGTGATCATTACTGGTGATCTTTGTGATTTTCACTACTGGTATCTGACAAGCAAAATCAATGGGTGAGCCAGTAGGATGTTACAAAAGGCAATGACATGACCATAGGAGATTCTGCAGTCACATGGGACTTGGCTAATGACAGCAACTGGGACAGCTGCAATTGTCGACTACATGGTCATGTATGTCAAGTTTTGCAACTATGTCTCTTAGTGATGGAGTTTCTGGTCCCAATTACCATTGTTAAGTCAGGACCATCTATAATACTAAACCAAGTTTTTAAATAAGGGATTGTTGAAGAAACCGTGGAACTACAGAACAACAGAGTCACAAGGGACATTGGAGGTCTTGTTGGAGGTCCAACTCCCTGCCCAAGCAGGAGACTCTATACCATTTCAGACAAATGGCTGTCCAATCTCTTCTTAAAAACCTCCAGTGATGGAGCACCCACAACTTCTGAAGTCAAGCCATTCCACTAAGTGTTCTGTCAAGAAATTTCTCCTTAGTTCTAGGTTGGTTCTCTCCTTGATTAGTTTCCATCCATTGCTTATAATCCTGCCTTTAGGTCTTTTGGAGAATAGGTTGACCCAGTCTTCTTTGTGACAGCCCCTTAGATATTGGAAGACAGCTATCATTTTACCCCTAGTCCTTCTTTTCACTAGACTAGACATACCCAATTCATGCAACTGTTCTTCATAGGTTTGAGCCTCCAGTCCACTAATCATCTTTGTTGCTCTTCTCTGCACTCTTTCTAGAGTCTCAACATCTTTTTATATTGTGATCAAATATACAAACTCTATTTGTATAAATGATACTAAGCAGACTTGGGCATCATACAGTTTTAAGCCAAAATCAATTTCTAAATAATTTGCCATATGTACAGTCTAAGTTTTTGAAATATGTTTGCAGGACAAACCTGAAGTCTGCATTCTGAATATGTCCCATCTGTTCCCTTTACATCTGATTCTGAATGAAATTAAACAATGGCCCTGTGAACAACTGAGGTTCCAGACTAGCAGATATCAGTACCTTTGGTAATAAAAGAGCCTGTTCGGCTAAGAGCAGAAGAACCGCTGGAGGTGGAATCGCAGCGAAGAAGAGGTTCAGACTCATCCACAAAGAAGCACTTGTTCTTTTCCAAGGGAGATGGTTCCACAGGGATTAGGGTTGCCTCTGGTTTTGGATTTGGGCTGGGAATGGGGCTGAGTGGTCCAGAATTTACAGGAAGAATCAACTTGTCAGCTTCAAGCTGCAACAGGAGGACATAATATGAAAAAAAAATTACATACTAATGTTCTGAGACAAGTTGGGCCAATCCACTTTCATTAGGAAATACAGGTCCCTTCAGAAAAGTATGAAGATGACAACAGGATGGTTTTGCCAAGTCAAGAAATTTCTCTCTTCACTACTCCAACAGACAGATCTGAAAACAGTAAAGCTGAATGGTTTGAAATTATGAAATTAAAATTATGGACAAAGAGAAGCACTGCTCCAAAGTTCATGCTATAAAAATTTTAAATTCATTCCTAAACAATGTAGTGATATACACTGCCTGGAAAACTTTGAAGGGAGAATAAATACATTCATAGTTAGATAAGGAAAGACAGTGTGATGTAGTAGTTAAGTTGTTGGACTGTGGAGACCTGGTTTAAGTCTCCCTGTAGCTATGGAAATCCCCTGGGTGATTCTGACCAGTCATTTTCAACCCAACTCATTTCAAATGGAAAGTAAACTATCATGACCTCCAGTAAAGAAGAGGAATATTACTTTAACAAATAAACAAGGCTGCTAGTTATGGTATCTAGTACTGGAGACAATAGGCCTCTCTTTGCAATTGCTGAAAAACTAAAGAAGTTACTGCTTTCATACCCAATTTATGGGATCACAGTAGCAAGTAGGTTGCCACAAATGAAGCAGAATGATTTTCTCTGAACAAATAAGAGACCTTTGATCTGGACCAATAAAACTTGTCTTATATTCTTATTTAGACTTTGACAAAGGAGCTCCTAAGATTTTATCAACTGACTTGATTTTGTGAGTACAGGCAAGAAGATAATATACACAGTTAAATTTCACTAAAGTCTTTACATAATTGTTATTTTACTTTTACAAAATAGATGAAAGTACCTATTCTGAATTCCTGTCTACTGCATTCTATACTTCCTCAAATGTGTACAGTTGTTTAGACAAATGATTGAACTCCTGCACTAAATCTGCTGGAGAGAGAAGACAACCCAATGGCATCTCTCTGCAGCACCAGGTTCTGTCTTGCATCTCTCTTTCTCTCTGGTGAAAGAAGCTGCTCTGCCTCCTGTTTTGCCAGTGCTCCTAAAAGGTCAGCGAGGGGCAACCCAAGCATGCTTTGGTGCTAAAGCCCAAGTCCATAAATGGATCACAACAACTTCCCATTTATTATCACCATCTTCTCTTTTCTAAATTCCTTTATTTCATTTGAAAGAAAAGAAGCTTCACACCACTGAAGTCTGACAAATGCCATGTCGGATCAAAATTAAAGACAGCCTCAGATTGCTCCCTATTTTGAGGCCCTGGGAGTCCTTCCCAGACATGATGGCAAAAGCCAGGTTGAGGGAAAACCGAAAAAATGGTTATGTCCGCTCATATACCACACAACAAGCAAGACTGTTCTCTTAAGGCCGAATCCCTGGATTTTATTTTTTAGAAATTAAATGTTTCCCCCCTTTCTTTCAAGTAGTTCATAAACAGGGAGTAGCCAGAAACGGGTTGTACTAATTAATTCCAGTCCGCCAATATCTTTACACAAAATTCTATTGAGCAAATAGCTAAACAAGCCATTGCATTACAGTTTTCTGCCTATTTTTATGATTATTCACAATGCTAAGTGTCCTGAAACACATAGCAGGGCTCATTTGGGTTCAATTAACATTAATTAATACCCAAGAAAAGAGAAAAGAATAGCGAGTGGCTGCTTTAAAATTATCATTTTCCATGCACGCATTTAGCCCAGCCTTCCCCCCTCAACTTTCCTAATTTTGCACATGTTGCTGCAGAAGGAAGGCACTCCTGCTCTCTGAAATAGGCCTTTCATCAACTGAGCAATGGTGAAAGCATGAATATGCACATGCCCACAAAGAGGAAAAGTGTAAGATACTTTCTAAGGAGAGGAGATGGAACAGGCCTGCCATCAGATTGCCCCAGGAGCTGATGATACCATTCTACACAGAAATTATTGATTATCTTTTGTTTTTCTATAACTGTCTGGTTTGGTACAGCAACCAAACAGGACAGGTACAGACTTCAGTGAATAGTTAGGACTGCAGAAAAACAATTGCAATCAGCCTGCCTTCCACTGAGGACTTGTATACTGCACAGGTCAGAAGGAGGGCTGAGAAAATACCTACAGACCCCTCACATCATGGACATAAATTGTTTCAACTCCTCCCCTTGAGATGCCACTACAAGGCATTGCATGCCAAAACAACCACACAGAGTTTTTTCCTTCGTGCCATCACTCTGCTGTACACCTACCGTGTTTCCCCGAAAATAAGACAGGGTCTTATTTTCTTTGGACCCCTGAAATATGGCCTTGGCTTTATTATTGGGGGGGGCTTATTATTTTGGGGGTGCAGGAGGCAGCGAGCATGGGACTGGATGTCCCGCCACCACCGTCGCCTCCCCTCCCTGTTCAAGAGGCCCAACACGTCCCACCCCGCCCCAATGGCAACAGTAGCCTGGCTGCTTCCCTTCCCCAGCATCTGCGCCACCTCCCGCAGAGCATCTCCTGCACTGGAGGGACAAACCCCCCTGCATGTTACCCCAAAACCGCCCCCCTGGCCCCGTCAAAAGACCCAGAAAGCCACGGACCGCTCCTCGGCTAGGGAGATCTGCCCATTTCCTCCACCTCTCTCCAAGATGCTGCATTGGAGAGCCCGCTGGCTCTGCCGCCTCCCACCAAGCCCCGAGCAGCACAGGCTTTGCGGGAGCAGCTGGGCAGCCGAAGCCGTCCCTTCCCAAGTCACCGAGACAATAAGCCACAGCGTCCCCACCTTCCACCACCAAATCTCAGCTCACTTCTCTCTGCCACCGCCACCTTCTGCCACAGGCGCCCGGCGTCTCCTTCGGCTCAAGACATGCCCAGTGCGCGCATCGCCGTCTCCCCTCTGCTGCTCCTCCACCAGCATCACAGGTGGCGCTGGGAAGAGCCCGGGCGTGCCAGCAGGATGCTGCTGCCACCGCTGCCTCTCGATGGAGGAACCACGCCAGCCCTGGCTGCGGAACGGATTGCCTAGCCTGGCTCGGTTTGACAAGAAGCCCCTGCCTCTGAGCCATGAGTCCGGATCAGCTATTGGGCACATCCCCTGCCATTCATGCAGAGCCGCTGGGGGAGCCAGGATGGGCTCACACGTGGCCAAAGCGCTTCTGGGGAGACGGACGGTCCTGGTCGCGTTCAGCAAGATTTTCTGGGCGCCTTTCCGTTTAACCAAGCAGGCTTACACTGAAAACAGATTATTGTAATGCTAAACTTCGGGGTTCCGTTCACTTCACAAACCTTAATAATCGGATCTTCCCATTTGAGTGGGGGGGTGACTTTAGCTAAGGTGTGAATCCCGCTAATTGTGGTTCATCAAAAGAGTGCCCGCCGCAAAAAGAGCAGCTCCCAGCCGAGAGAGAGAGAGAAAGAGAGAGAGAGAGAGCAAGCGAGAGGCGGGTGTGCGCAGGCACTGACACAAGACTTGTACTTTAGTAATATTGTTGGGTGAGTTTTACCAACTCCCTCCGCGTTGCGCACACCCCATGGGACTGGCTCGGCTCCTCTGGGCTCTGCCTCTGGCGGCGTTTTGAAACGTGCTCCTACCGGCGAGGAGGAGGCGAGGCAGGAATCAAGGCTCCCAAGTGCATCGCAGAAGTGCCCTTCCACCTGCCCACCCCGGGATCTGCCTCCCTGCACCTCTGGCTCGGCGGGCGACTCAGCCGGCTCCGTAGCGGGGCCCTCCTGCCACCTCGGCTCTTTCCTGCCGCTGATTGCCACGCCACGCCACTGGGCATGAGTTAAATCACGGACATGGACACCAAACATTTCCTCCTGCTGGGTGAGTTGCTGCTGCTGCTGCCGCCTTCTTTCCGAGGAAAGGATGGGGGGCTTGGAACAAATGGGAGCCCTGTGCGCTGGGGGCGGCCACTAGGTTGCAGGCCACAGGTTGCAGCTGCCTCTGTTGCCCCCGAGCGGGCTTGGCCCGGGTGCATGGAGCATGTCCCCCCTTTCCCCGGAAAGTAGTTGGGGGGCTTATTTTGGGGGAGGCTTATTTCAATACATGCCCTGAAAAGCCCTGTTGGGCTTAATATCAGGACATGTCGTATTTTTGAGGAAACACGGTATTTCCCACAGTACTTTCTTATGTCTAATTATATTTACCCACATAGTATGGCTGTATTACTATTATCCTTCTCATTTTTTCTACTACCTTCTCTTATTGATATCATTATGATCATTATTACTCTGTAGTTTTGCATGTATATTGAGAGCTTATGCACTGGAGACAAGTTCCTTGTGTGTCTAATCACACTTGGCCAAATAAAATACTGTCTACCCCACTGAAACATGTCATTTATCCGTGTTTTTCTAATGAAACCCCTCTGCAAATTTGAAAGTGAGGAAGGGGGGGGGGAATCTACAAGTCCTGAAAGTATCTGAAAAAAATACTTTTTTGTTTTGTTTTTTTAAACATTATAAGCCAACTCATGAATAACAGGAATAATAATAAAAGGACAATGGAATTCTAGTACATCACTGAAAGAGCACTCTGAAACAGCACAGTCTCTGGCATTCACAAATCCACTCTCAAACAAATGTTTAATGTAATTGTTCACCAGAGTTTTGAAAGAAATATTATCTACCAAAGAATGCCATGTTTTATATACGTAGAGTGAGAAGACAGGGGTAATGAGGAACAAAATATGAGCTGAGAATGATTTGCTATTCCTGGAGCTTCAAAGTCCCTCCTGAGTCCCTCGGGAGTAGGGCGGCACAGAAGAACCATAATAAATAAATAAAATAAATAAATAAATAAAAGGTTGCTTAGATCCAACAATCTCTTTGGAATCTCCTGTTCCTATCGGCCAAATTGCTCAGTGCTATTAAACCAACAATCATCCTGTGACCCTCAGAGTAGGATGCTGATTCACTCTGTGCCTTGTTTTCAGCAGGAGGAGGGGAAAGCAAGAGAGTCAAGGGTTCAGGAAAGCAAGGGCAAGGACACACACACACACACACACACACACACACACACACACACACACACACACACACACACACACACACACACAGAGCTTTCATCCATTTAATTCAATTCACAATTTGCACAAAGCAGCATTCATATAAGAATGTCTGAAAACTCAGATGAACTCAACAGAGCACATGCATCTCCCACATGCAAAAAGAGGAAAGCAAGAACTGATTTATTACACAATAACTGTTTGAACTGGGATGTTTGATAGCCACATGATGTTCTTTTGGGGGTGGACGCTTGTGCACCCTTTGTTCTTGTATAAGACAATAGTAGCTTGGTTTACAAATACAATAAAATGTGGTGAGGGAATGAACTTTAGACTGAAAGGATTTGTCTTGTTTAAAAACTCTACCTATCTGCAGATGACCACAATGAGAGGTCTGGGCCAAAAGGATTTATTCTGTTTTCTTTACCTTTTGAGGAGTTCTTCATAATTGATGCATATCTACTACTCTGCCTTTCTACCATTCATTCTGGCGACAATGATACAGTGTTTGTTGTACAGCCTCCTCCACTAGTCATGGCAGGGGAGATCTTGCTAAGGGAAGGACCCTCCCTTGTTTTGCTAGTATATTGATGTTATTTTTGGAGAGTTCTATCTATTCTCACTGTAATTTTCCTGTGAGCATCACTGTTTCAAGAACAGACCTAGCTAGATCTAGCCTTCTCTCGTCCCCATTTTACAGAGAGATCTATGTGTAGACAGATACTCAGAGAGCCTTTGGGGAAAGGTTCTTAGATCTTTGGTAGTACTAAATAGGGAGCGTCCTTTCCCCAGGATGCTGCATATGCAAATTTAGGTCCTCTGTCACCTATAGTAGGCATTCCCCATATCTATGGTGACACTTTTTCTTCCTAGGATGAGACTGTTTCTGAACCTCCCCAGATGAAAATGAATGCAACAAAAAGCATTGGAAGGACATAATACTCTATCCATCTTCAAGGAGAAACTTCTTTTCAGGCTCTGGAGTTCTCCAGCTTTATTATTATTAATTTGCAATATGAGTCTTGGCCTAGACTCTAGAGCAGGGGTGTCAAACTCAAGGCCCGGGGGCCAGATCCGGCCCGCGGGATGCTTAGATCTGGCCTGCAGGGCCGCCCTGGAAACAGCGAAGGACCGGCCCACGGTGCCTCTGCCAGCAAAAACGAAGCTCAGGAGGACTGCACGTAGCCCTCCCAGGCCCCATTTTTGGTTGCAACGGCCTCCTGCAGTCCTCTGCCAATGAAAACAGAATGGCTGAAAATGGAGATTGGGAGCCCGTTTTCGCTGGCTGAGCGCTCAGGCCACCACAGGAGACCCTGACATGAGTGACATCAAGCTGGCTACTCCCACCCTGGCCCCCAGGGTCAAACACAACCCTGATGCGGCCCTCAATGAAATCGAGTTTGACACCCCTGTTCTACAGCAAGGAGACAATATTGGCATGAACAGGATCAAGGCTAACCCAGTTCTTGCTGCTTTCCATCCTGTTTGCCAACATTCAGGAAGGGCTGCATGCAACCCAGTACTCTTCAATATTAGACCCAGTTCGTGTCAATATTTTCATAAATGACTTAGATGAGGGGATAGAATCATCAAATTTGCAGATGACACTAAACTGGCAGGAGTAGCCAACACCCCAGAACACAAGCTCAGGATCCAAAATGATCTTGACAGAGTTAAAAAATGGGCCCTATCCAGTGGTGAAATCCAAAAAATTTCCTTACCTGTTCTGTGGGCGTGGCTTGGTGGGCATGGGAGGGGAAGGATACTGCAAAATCCCCATTCCCTCCCCAATCCTGGGGGAAGGACTGCAAAATCTCCATTCCCACCCCACTCTGGGGCCAGCCAGAGGTGGTATTTGCCGGTTCTCCGAAGTACTCAAAATTTCCGCTACCGGTTCTCCAGAACCTGTCAGAACCTGCTGGATTTCACCCCTGGCCCTATCCAACAACATGAAATTTAATGTGGAGAAAAGCAAGGTTTCACACCTAGGCAGGAAAACAAAGGTACAAGTACAGGTTAGGCAAAATCTGGCTCAAAAACAGTAACTGTGAGAAGGACCTTGGAGTCCTAGTGGATAATCACTTAAACATGAGTCAGAAGCAAGCAGCCGCCAAAAAAGCTAATACAATCCCTGGTTGTATTAAACAGAGGCATAGAATCAAAACCACGTGAAGTATTAATACCACTTTATAAAGCCTTACTAAGGCCACATCATTACAAAAAAGATTTTGAGACTTTGGAAAAAGTGCAGAGAAGATGATTAAAGGCCTAGAGACTAAAACATATGAAGAATGGTTGCAGGAATTGGGTTTGGCTAGTCCAGAGAAAAGAAGGACTAGGGGTGACATGATAGCAGTATTCCAGTATTTGAGAGGCTGCCACAAAGAGGAGGGGGTCAATTTATTTTCCAAAGCACCAGAGGGCAGGACAAGAAACAATGGATGGAAACTAACGAGGAGAGAAGCGACCTGGAATTAAAGAGAAACTTTCTAACAGGACAATTAACCAGTGGAACAGCTTGCCTTCAGAACTTGTAGGTGCTTCATCACTGGAGGTTTTTAAGAAGAGACTGGACAGTCACTTGTCTGAAATGGTATAGGATCTCCTGCTTGAGCAGGGGGCTGGACTAGAAGACCTCCAAGGTCCCTTTCAGCTCTATTCTGATTCTGATTCTTCTCTTGATCAATACAACATTCTTAGCTGTGGCATTCCTGACAAGTGAAGGCAAAAAAGACATTTAAGCTCAAAATCATCTGTGATCTTTTGCGTACCATAAACATACAAAAAAAATCCCTCATCACATGACAATATAAATCAAAATTCTAAACCTAAACTGAAAACCCAGAGATAAATTCAAAAGCAATAAAGTTTTCATAATCAGCAACAATTTTATTGATAAATAAAAACAATTCCTGCTAGCTTAAACAGGCTGGGTTGCATCTTTAAAAAAAGAAAAAAGAAAAAGAAAAGAAAAGCTGTTTGATTCGAAAGTCAGGCCCTTTTTACCCTGGGCAGAGAAACATACTGTAGCTGCAGCAATTCTGAAGTATCAAAATCTTCTTCCACCCAGAAAACAACAAACATTCTGCACAGGAAAACTGAAGATGGGTATCAGATGAAGGCGGAGATTGAGGCAGGACAAATGGTGGAGGTAGGGGGAAGCTGGATGAGGTCATGGGAGGCCAGAAGAGGAAGGGCAGGGACAGAAAGGATAACAGATAGTATTACTTAGAGACACTCAAAGCAATTACTCCCATTAGTACTAATAAAACCTTTCCATGAACCCACAAAACTACCTCATCTGACTGTTGTTGTCCCTTCTAGACAGTAATTTATGCTAAATCATTGCCAGCTCTTTATAAAAAGTTCCCAGGACCCATAGATGCACACTGGTGGTTCTTCCCTTGAAACAACCATAAAAAAACACCTAATTCTGAATACAGGAGCCAATGTACAGCTGCCTCCAATAAAACACAAGAAGTTGCAACAGAAGATAACCAAGTGATTATGCATGCATTTGATGTGGTTATCATTACATTAGTTTCAACAGGAAGCAAAGGTTCCCAAAGTAGCATTATCAAGAATAAAAATGATCTTGCAATTTAACTATTTCTCTATAAGACAACTTCTGTCTCTCTAAAACACTAAAGTAGGGGTAGGCAACCTAGCAACTGCTAGCTGCTTTAGATCAGAGGTCTCCAACCTTGGCAACTTTACGACTTGTGGACTTCAACTCCCAGAATTCCTCAGCCAGCATAAGTCATAAAGTTGTCAAGGTTGGAGACCCCTGCTTTAGATTATAACTTCGAAGGCCCTCAATGTTGGCCCTATTGATCACCCTGAAAGTTGAAAGTTGATTAAATAATGTAGGAGAAATAATACCAAATATAATATTTTGAAAGTACGTTAAACTACTAAGGGCCGTAACAAGTATTCCAGCTCTTCCATCAAATGTCATCATCACTAATTTATAACTCAGCTCAAAACAAATGTGTACAATAAGAACTAGTTCTAACTTAATCATTTAGCCAATTTAAAGAGATTATGCTTGGAATGTGCAAAATTCAAAGTTAACATATATACACTACTCACCAGAAGAAGAAAAAACACAGTCAATAGTGATGGCTTGGGAAACTGAAATATTGCAATGAATACAATGTTCTCAAAAATACTACTATTTGATGGCACCTGTGGGATGCAGATCAAGAGGGGCAAATGACAAAAGTAGTGTCATAATAAGGCAACATAAGCGTTGCCAATTTTCTGTATGTGCTGTGACATTATATGCACATACAAAAGGGGTGGATCTTGCACTGTGATGCAACTTTTGATGAGACCACTGGATCCCTGCCCACGCCTCTACCTTTCATGATACTCCAACATGAAACCTTATTTTGGTGCCTCGGTGGTTACATTTTTCTGTACAAGTCATGGAACCTAAATATCTGCTCCTGAATGGAGGAGAAGGGAGACAGATAGAAGGCACAGACCAACGACTTAGATGATTAAAGCCTATCCAGTATCCTGAATTGATATTACAGTAACAGCTTTACTGTATCTGAATCTTCAAAATGTGTGTCATGAGAGTGGTAACTCAGGAAATATAAGCAGAGCTGGGAAGATACTTTTATGTGCTGAAATGCTGGTATCGAGTTGATCTCTCAAACCATTATGCCTCTCAGTTCCAGTGGGAGAATGTTGCTACACTCATTTCATTTCATTTCAGGCTGACTATTATGGATTTGATAGGTCTTTGGCCTGGTCTACAAGGGGTTTTCTTATGCTTCTGATTTGTCATGGGAACAGGCTGCTTACCTGTCAACATATAGGGGAGAAGATTAAAGGGTTCTGATTTTGAACAGATTTACAGTTCTCTATGGTGTCTGAATTGTGACTTATTAAAAAATAAGAATATCAAAGTATGATTTAGTCCATTTTTAAAATGAATAGTTGAACAAATGGCAGTTTTTGTTTACAGACAACTATGTCAGTCTAATGGAGATGCAATGGATCTCACTGCAGCATGATACTTGCTGCTTGAAAGCAATAAAACAGGGCTTGCTAATATTTATGTCTGCACTATGGGACATAGTAGATAGCAAAATATATTAATATTTAGGATTGTCCAGAAATCTGGATTCAGCAGGAAAATGTGATGTTAATTCAACCCATTCCCCCAGGTTTTAAACAAAAAATATAGCTTATCAGGAGAGTACCTATTTTGCATGTAAAAGGTCACAGATGTGGTCCCTTAACTTCATTTTCTCTATTACTTCATTTTGTATTAAGAATAGAGAAGATTTTAATTAAATCTCAAACAGACCTAGTTTGCTACTTTCTAATGTCCAGGATGTAAAACCACCTTTCTTCTCTAAAGACTAACAAGTATTATCACTTACTTTAAAAAAATCAATGAATTCAGAATCAAAATCTCACTTTAATTCCAAATTTCATTTAATTAATTACGAATCACATTAACATCTATGCAAAAACCTGATAGACTTGAGAACATTGGGCGTGATTTAACAAAATGAAATTCAATGATGAAAAAAGGTTCTACATTTAGGCAAGAAAAACCAAATGGACAGATAATAGTATAGGTGGTACCTGGCTCAATAGTAGTAACTGTGAGAGGGATCTTGGAGTCCTAGTGGACAATCACTTAAATATGAACCAGCAGTGTGCTGCAACTGCCAAAAAAATCAACACACTTCAAGGCTGCATTAACAAAGGAAATAGAATCAAGATCCCGTTAAGTGTTAATACCACTCTATAATGCCTTGGTAAGGCCACACTTGGAATACTGCATCCAGTTTTGGTCACCATGATGTAAAAAGGATACTGAAACTCCAGAAAGAGTGCAGAGAAGAGCAACGAAGATTATTAGGGGACTGGAGGCTAAAACATATAAAGAATGGTTGCTAGAATTGGGTATGTCTAGTTTAATGAAAAGAAGGACTGGGGGTGACATGATAGCAGTGTTCCAATATCTCAGGGAGTCAAGCTATTCTCCAAAGCACCTGAAGACAGGACAAGAAGCAATGGATGGAAACCAATCAAGGAGAGAAGCAACCTGGAACTAAGAAGAAATTTCCTGGCAGTTAAAGCAATTAACCAGTTGAACAACTTTCCTCCAGAAGTTGTGAATGCTCCAACACTGGAAGTTTTTAAGAAGAGATTGGACAACCATTTGTCTGAAGTGGTATAGGGTTTCTTGCCTGAGCAGGGGGTTGGACTAGAAGACCTCCAAGGTCCCTTCGAACTCTATTATTCTGTTATTCTGTTAATCCTAACACGTCCAAGTCCAACCCACTCTGAGGCTTGTTTTTGAAAGAACAATGAAAAAGGGAATGGACTTAATGGCATGATCTTCAAGTATCCAATGAATCCTAAAATCTGAAGAATATAAAGAGAGTTTCCTAACATTTTAAAATATCTCCATTATGGGTAAAAATAGACTAGTCTTTAAATTTACAATAAACAGGATGAGAATCACAAATATAGTCTAGAATTTTGTCTTCACCTGAACATGTTTTCCCCCAAAAGATGATTCTACAAAATTACCTCTAATAACTATGCAATATATTTTGGCACGGAGAGCAATAGTAGCAGAGGAAAATGAGGTTAAGAACTGTGAGCTAAGAGGAAGACAAACAGCAGGATCTAGTAGCCCTGAGACAGAAAGAAAAGTAATGAAGATTTCCAGAAGCTCTGAACAAGATCCCTTTTTGTGTAACAGAATGTACATAGTCATAACTTTATGAACACTCATACTCTGAAGTCCTCATAAAAGCTACCTCTTGTGGCAGAGTATTTTTTTTAATAAAATGAGCAGTTTGACATATTTTTGAAATTTTTATTCTGCCACTTCTAGTAATTCCAGAATAACAGGGAGTTGCTATAACGCTTTGACCATGAAATAATACTGAAAAAATTGTAAATCTGGGGACTCCTAAGGTCAATGATACGGATTTTGCAGTAAATATTGCAGTTTCTTCGATTGAAAGGAATCTGATCTAGTATGTTTTATTCAGATTTAAGAAAAAAAATTGGAAATTCTGAAATAACTCAGTTGAATAATAAAGCTCTGATTACTGTCAGGAATAAACACATTTACTTGAACATTTTTAACTGAAATTATCATGGAGACCCTCTCAGCATCTCCTTAAGACAAAAGTGTCTTTTTAAAAGAATTCTACAGCTGTCTTCCAGAGCTGCACAGTAATTCCCAAGACACGATTGGTTTTAAAGATTGCTAACGTGAATTCTGAAATACACATTTCCATTCAACTCTGCCCTACTACAAACTCAAACTATTTTAAAAATAAATATAATGTAACTCAGTAGCATACATGTATTTTTTAATCTTGCATAGTTCATTTTTTAAGGGGAAAAAAGTCAACTGCAACTCTTAACCGAGGAAGCAATATTCATTTGGAATTTCATTAATCAAGTTTAAGCCAGGGAAAATGGAGGTGAGGATACAGAATTTTGCAAGCAAAATAAGCAAACATTCAGCTTTCCTTTATTAGCGAAATCATTAAGACCGGGTCTTTATGAATTGTCTGAAGTTCTTTTTTCTCAACTGCTTACCTGTACTACTGACGGATCTTTTACCAGATAAGGTTGCAAAGTCCATCTGCTCTCTGTTTGACATGTTTTGGATTACACCCTTTTGGTTCTCATCCTTGTTTACAAATATATTTTGGGAGAAATAGTACTGGATTTAAATAGTTTATGCCTTTTTCTTACCTATAATAAGATAAAAAAATTAACAGCTGCTATTTCCTGACTTACACTTAGACTACTGCCAATGATGCAGCGCTCATGATAGTTTTTTAGAAGACTAATTCTGCTTCAATCTATATTGCAGTAGAGGTACATTTGAAAATCAGCACAATTTGTCATATCAAAGTAAAACCTGAAAGTACATGCTCCAAAAAGAAGATGTATTTTTCCATATCTATGTCATATATACTGCTTTATTTAGATCAGCCAAACTCAGCTAGTTGACCTTGTCTGAACTCAGAAGCTGAAGTTACTTCTGTTTGGGATGGTGAACTACCTGGGAATTTGTGTTGTGGTCCGCAAGCGCCCTGCGGAGCTGGCAGCAGAGTTGGACAGCGAGGAGGCTGGGGAGGAACATGGGCCAGGCCTGGAGTCTGCAGAAGGCTCAGTGTCAGAGGCAGAAATCCAGCCAGGGCCATCTGGGAGTTCTGTTCTGACTCCAGAGCCTCCAGAGGCTGATATGAGCGAGGCAGAAGAAAAGGGGATCCTGTTCACAATGCGTGCATGCACAGAGCTGCCAGAAGGCAAGAACAGTTACGGAGGAGAAGGACTACTCAGGAGTAAGACTTAGAGATGATTGGCCCCTCCCATAGGCTATAAAAGTGGAGCAAACTGATGTGCTCATTGCAGGAAGCAACTTGGTTCACTTCGTGTCTCAGCAATTTCAGTTCTGACTCCGTGTTTCTGTTTGGCCTTGCAAAGCTCCTTGCTAATTAGGTCTTTGGCAGCATGTCAAGAAAGATAAAGGTTCATGCTTATCTGCCTTCTTCGAAAAGACCACTGTCGGACTAATTAATATTGTTTGGGACTTATTACGGCTGGGAATGAACATAATTCACAGCCGTTAAAATAAAAAGAGGTTTTTTGGGAAGCTGCATTCCCTTAAAGTCTCAGACACATTCCAAATAAGGCGAAAACTAAGTATCTCAAGCCAATGTTTAGAAATTCTTGCTTTCCCTTGCTGTGTTACACAGCCCACATAATTTTAGGACCCTTGCTTGAATGTGGTAGATAAAGCAGGAAGAAGGGAAATTCAGTTCCTACAATCTTCTTTCCTGCAGGGTTCCTTGGACCCAAAGTCACATTTTGTAGTGTATTACCTTTGTCCTAAAATATAAAAATAAAAGTGGGGGAGAAATGTGAGAGAATCATCATTGGGAAAATGCAAGTAACAACAATAGCCAATTTGGTATTCTGACCTAAATTTAAAAAATGGTGGCATAATGGGAGCCACCTGCCACCATATTCAGCTCTAGCATCCTTCAGTATCCCATTGCCACCCCTGAGTAGACCGGATTAAACACTGTGGTAGTATATTTTTGTTTTTGACAGAACCTTAAAGCACTATTTTATTTCCTAAACCCTCTCCCACCAGTCAATCATTCCCACTTTGGAAAGGTTAAGGGGCAAACTATCAACTTTCATCACTTAAAATTCCCCCAAACCCATATTTCAGCCCAGCCCAGCCCATTCTTGTAAATCGTTGGCCATGTCTCTTGAAGCTCCCAAGCAGAGCAAAAGGGCAATGTGTGGTCCTGTCAGGTTCCTGTTTCAGCCATTTAGACAGTAAAAGTTATATATTCAGTTGATGAGCAAGATGTGGGAAACTGCTGGATGGAAAATAAAATAAGGTCAATATGCTGTTACTTGAATAAGTATAATAGTCGTTTTGCTCAGCCGGAGCAGACTTATTTACAGAAGTTGTAACAAGGCTCTCCTCTGTGAATATGAATGACTCACACGCATACACATAGCAGAGTCCACAACTAAGATTTCAAAGAATTTTAGTCACTTTTATCAGCTTCCTTTCAAGATATATATATTCCTGCTTTCTAACCTGGCCTTAACCAATAGACCAAACTTGTCCATTTTAATTCAATTAATTTAAAATTTTTAAATTAATTTAAAAGTAAATTAATTTACTGAAATTAATCCCCCAAATTAATATTTCAGAACAAAGAATAAGGCAGGGATAAGCAGATCTTTTGCGGTCAGGGGTCTGTACTTAATATTTCTTCGGAGACTCAAGACTACACTACATTGGCCAAAATACAAAACAGGCAGAGCTTTGTGGCAGGGTTCTATCTGGTGTGTGCCATTGTATGAATGTGTTTTAAAACTATGCCAAGCCACTGTTCTTGTTTATTTCCCCTTAAAATGTCTGAAAACTATGGGAGAATTCTGGCAGCTGTGATCATAAAGGGCTTTTAAGAACTTCAAAAGACACAGCTGGGGACAACACCTTATACCGTGCTTCCCCGAAAACAAGACCCTGTTTTATATTTTTTTGAAACCTGAAATAAGCGCTTGGCCTTATTGCCATGCACTCAAAAGCCCGATTGGGCTTATTATCAGGGGATGTCTTATTTTGGGGGAAATAGGGTATTTGTTTCCAAAAAGCATTTTGCATGATGAGGACAATATGCATTGCATGTCACTTATCCTTGAAAAATATAGGTAAAGAAATATTTGCAATAAATTCTGAACATTTTTACTTAGACAATGAGTAGATGGAGCAGGTTCCAACCAAGAGTGACTTTTCCTGGGGAACTAGAAGGCAATGAAATCATGGAACAGAACTATCTGTATTCTACTGAAATTATTATGATAGGGGGAAAAGAGATTGGTAAGACTTTAAAGACAGTTTACAGTACTGTAGAGATTAGTGACCTAATTCCTCTATTTTCTAGCATAATACCCAATTACCGTATTTTTCGGAGTATAAGACGCACCGGAGTATAAGACACACCTAGATTTTAGAGGAGGAAAACAAGGAAAAAAGTATTCTGAACCAAATGGTGTAGTAATATATTATTTAATAAAATACCAGTGTAGCAGAATACTTTTTACAACCACGTATACTTTTTACAACCACGTACACTTTTTACAACCATGTACACTTTTTACAAACTTGACAGCTTTAAGACTAGTGGACTTCAACTCCCAGAATTCCTCCTCCAATCATGCTAGCTCAGGAATGGGAGTTGAAGTCCACAAGTCTTAAACTTGCCAAGTTTGAAGACCCTTGCACCCCTAACCCCTAACCCATGGGTCTTCAAACTTAACAGCTTTAAAACTAGTGGACTTCAACTCCCAGAATTCCTCCTCCAGTCATGCTTGATGGGGTAATTAGAAGGCAAACGCACCCCTGTTTTTGCGAAAAATGGCCCATTTTTCGCAGAGCCTGCAGAGCACTCCTAGGGGGTGGGGGAAGGCAAAAATGCCCCCATTTTTGCAAAAACCGGCCCATTTTCCGCTCTCTTTTTTTCAGAAACGGCATGCAGAGGGTTTGGGAAGCCTGCAGAGCGTTCCTAGGGGGGTGGGGGAAGGCAAAAACACCTCAGTTTTTGCAAAAAATGGCCCGTTTTTCGCAAAAATGGGATGCGGGGGCAGGGCTTCGGGAAGCAAAAAATGGCTGTATTCGGCGTATAAAACGCACCGACATTTCCACCCTCTTTTGGGGGGCAAAAAGGTGCGT
Source organism: Diadophis punctatus similis (assembly GCA_023053685.1). Classification (NCBI taxonomy): domain Eukaryota; kingdom Metazoa; phylum Chordata; class Lepidosauria; order Squamata; family Dipsadidae; genus Diadophis; species Diadophis punctatus. The sequence continues at coordinate 163,252,181 of JALIGW010000001.1, forward strand.
CTTATACTCTGAAAAATACGGTAACTTTGCTGGAAAGAGGCAAGTGTAGTTCTGTAAAAACTCCAATTTTCTAACCAATAAATGAAAACACCTCTCAAAAGGAGGGGCGCTTAAAGGGCCCATCCAGTCCTTTAGTACTTCTTATGAAATGATGAAATTATGCTATCCCACAAAATAATTTATATATACTTTGTTAAGCAAGCAGTATGTTGTCCAAACCTCTTTCTACACAATAGAAAGTATGCTGCACAGTATTCCAGAATGTTGTGATAGAATATGAACAAAAACTGGAATTAAGAGCATAATCCAACCAAAACTGACTATATTTAGTACTCATTTCCTTTCAGGAAATATAAATGGGGAGATTTAAGGACGTCATTGCACTGAGAGCAATAGACATGTATTCCAAATATATCCATGAACAAATATTAGCTAACATAACTAGGATCACTGGAAGAATTCATTAAGAATTCATTTTCAGGATAAGGCACCATATCGTACGAACACTCCAATGAAGTATGTAATACAGAGCAGATTCACAGATAAATGTTTTGGTTCACTATGGTTAGACCTCAAGACCCAGCTGCAGCTTCAGCAAATCCTGATCATAGTATTTGTGAGTCACTTCCTTTTTTTTATTATTCCACAATTGGTTTAAGCTAGCAAAGAGGCTATGTAGGCATCAGAAGACTATGGGGAACCATTGTTCTATTGTGAAACACTGAAATGCCTGCTATTTAGGTGCTAAGGATAACCAAAAAACAAACACTATTATCTGAGGGACACAAATCAGCCAATGCTGGTGCCCAGACAAACACTTGAGAATGATTTGTTATCATCTGACCTATCATTTTTATCACAGACCTCAAATCAACTGCAAAGGAGATTAAGGGAGATTAAGCTATAAAATATTCCTTTGCATGTACAAGAAATGTTATTTCATTTTACCATTCAGACAAAAAATTGTATTTGTCAAAATTTTGTCAGCCTTTTTTTGCACATACTGTTGGAAGAAGTACTACTGGATAACAATGCATCATATATGAGAATCCTATATTGTAGTCTTTGACTTTAATAAACTTGTTCTTTGCAAAACAAAATTCAGTAGAGCCCAGTCATATCAAAGGTTGCTCCCAATTTCCATGAATCAATCAATCTTTAGATTGTTCTTATTATTTCCAAATTTTCCACTGACATTTTTGTATTTTATTTTAACTTAACAACCTATAGATAGGAATCCTTGACAAGTAGTGTGTGTGGGGGGGTATATGTGTGTGTGTATACTATATGCTGCTTATTCACTCCCACCCCAATCTAATGGCAATATAAGAATTGCTAGGACTTCTGTTCTCTTCAAGATGAACCAAATAAGAAACTGCTGGACTATTATTGGACAAATATTCCTCAGGGGACAGGTTTAAAACAGGATTTCACTCTTCCTGGATAAACAGGGAAATAGAATTTCTAAGTAACGCAGTAGAGAAAGCTTGCTCATTAAATTCTTAAATGTCTCTTCTTTTAAAGGAACAATATTGTTTTCAGGCCAATTAGTGCCTATTACATAATTATATGGATATAATTAAGATTACATTTGATTTATGTGGATCTTTAATGGGCTTCTGGGTTAGTCCAGTTCCTCATTTTGGTCTGAAAATAAACTATGAGATTACAAAATTATCTCAACTAAGAACTGCTTTTCTGAAAGTTTCTTTGTCAGGTCTTGGCTCTTTGAGCAAAATATGAGACAATTTTTTTGCAACCCTGGTGACATTCAAGTTCTCTTCTAGTTCTGGTGTTTGACAGCTGCAGGGTGGTGGCAGAGATATACTACTGAACTGTAGCAATTCAACAGGAAGGTAGATTTCATGATTTCAACAGTGACGTGTTTTCATTAATACCTCCTTTCAATAAAGTTCTATTTTTTTTAAGTCAAGAAATTGTGCTGAATCTATCATCTTGAATTTCTTTTTTTAAAAAATTTCTATTTCATTTGTTTCTGCTCTAAGCGTTTCTTTAAAAAATTCAGTTGAAAGGACATATTGTTGAGTATTTAAATCAAACAAAAGCAAAAACATATTATGATGATCATAGGTAACAGCACTGAATGGAGAATAGGGAATGTTTCCATTAACATGGATAAATATATAAGGTTGCATGATTCCCTATTAGTTTGCAGAATTTGGATATCAAGATTATGATCAAAAGGAGGTGTTTCTATACACATTGGGCTAGTGCTCAAAAATGGCCAGCTCCTTTTTCTCACTGGCTGTAACATGAATAAATAGCCCAACAACACATGATGGGATATAATGAAATATTTTGTCAGGACCTCATAACCCATCTGTATTTCAGTACCAAACAGTGAATTATCCATCTTTTCAGCAGTTAAGAATGTGATTAATGTACTTCATTTTGGACAGTTGAATTAGCTGAGCATTCTAATAACATTTTAGGCACTGTAACCATTACAGATTGTTCTTTCATTCGTTCCATGTAAAGGTTTGTGCTTTCACCAAAATTATTGTTCATGTTACAATTTTGGTATTTAGTATTTGAAGTATTTGTAAACTGTCCTGATTAAGAGTGTTTATTTTAGAGTTGAAAGTGAATTGTTTTCATCTTTGATATCTTATTTCTTGCCAAGAAGGGAATAACTTTCTGTAATTCTGCAAGATATCAGACAGCCACATGCCTTCCTTCATTATTGCCTTTGTGCAGCATGAGTTTTCAGTAACATCGAAACCAGTCACTTATACATGCTGACTGTACAGCTACCGAAAGCAAAATACAAGAGTTCAGTGATGAAAAACAGCTGACTTTCAACTGCTAAGGACTCAGGAAATGACTCTCATAATCCATTGCTACTGTAAAAGAGGCTTAAAGCTCATTCGTTTTTAAACACTATCAAACTATGAGAATTGAAATGTTAGCCATGATTCTCCAGCAACCCAGGTGTGTTTGCTGGGGTACTTATTCTCACTAATACAGACCCATTAGTGCAAAGTGGGATAGATTCCTATCAAAACATCACATCAGTATTATTTCTTTATGGAGGAAAAAAAGTGCTCCCTCTATTATTATCACTAGAAAAGTTAATGTTGTATCTCTGTCAAATCTTGCATTCTCCCTTTAGCTTTGCATCAAAATCACTTGAATTCTGCAATGAGTGTAATTACATACATTTATCCTCTCTTATTTTGCAGATTTTTTTTCCTGCTTTTGCTTGTTACAAAGGTTTTTACATGGGAGGTTGAGCATTTGTCTTATTTTAGTCCTCTGACTTCTACAAAGTTCACATTGCTGGCATACTGATAGTACATCATTTACGGTAAGAAAAACAATTAGGAATTTGCAACGTTTTTGTAATGAAATGAGAGTCTCTTAATGTACAAGTTGTGATTATGAGCTGCTACATTCTGGAGAGGAGTATATAATATGATACAATCATTACTATTATTGGTAGTATAATTATCAGTGGTGGCTATTTTATGAATGCAATATTTGTGATAGGACCTGCTGTAGTCCTCAATTAAACCTAGCCTCTCCACCAGAGCAGGCACTTTAGCTACTTTTAATGTACAGAGTCCACAGTATTTTGCATCATTTGCATGAGCCTAGAAATATGTTTACAGGGCATAACATGGTGAGGCAAAGCCATTCATTATTTAAAACAAGGAATTAGAAACCATTCTTAGTGTGTAGATGGTGATAAGGTTACAGCTGAAAATCCTACACTTTCAAGCTCTTCTAAAACAAATTTCAGATAACATACAATGATAAAGCAAAACATCAAACTGTTCTGATACAGAGAAAAGAGGAAGAAAAAGGAAAGCAGAAGAGAAATTAAAACTCTGCCACAATATTGAAAAAGAGTTGACGCCTCTGTCATTTGGACAAATGATCGAACATTTCCATATTAACCAACTCCTTCTTGGTAACAACAATTTTTCAGTAAACAGAAACTCTTGAATACAGTGAGTTTTAAAACACAAAGAAGCTCACTTTATGTATCAGCAAAAAAGGTAATAAATCAGGTAGTGCAATGTTGGAAAGCACTTGTTGAAGGCATCAGGTTAGGCAATGTCTTACTCTCCTCCTGAATTGCAGAAAGATAAGTAAGATGTGCTATAAGCGTACCTTCATAATCTGGGGAAGAGCACTAAACATGAGGAAGCCCCACTTAACCCTTGACTTGCCAGTGATTTCCAGAGCATTTAACCTGCTGCTTAAGTGCGTTAAGGTTCCACCGATGACTGCTGGGATTATTTCAGGTCTACCCATTTCACATACTGAATATAGCATGATGAACTGACACAAAAGTTGGAAAACTGGGAGAAGGGAGCCTTGCTACCTAAAACAAAATACCCTACAGTGTTGCCTTTCCACTTCTCCAGATTCTTCCACTTTGGCTGACCTGGAGTCACTACTAAGATGTTTGGAGAAGACAATTGCTTGATTTCAAGAAAAACAAAGATTGCCAGCAAATATCTGTGTTGCTGTCCCCCCCACATTTATTCTTTAATAAGAGAAAAGGGATCACACCAGCAGAGGAACCACAACTGTGCTACAAAAGATTGTTCTGTACCCCCACCTCTAGATTAGCATTGAATATTAATGCACGTAGCTAGTACTATAGATATTACCTGCGTTGCATCTTCCATCAATCCCCTGATCTTCTCCACCACATCTGTGCGTCTGTGCTGGCGGAGAGCGCTGATCAGCTGGGCAAGGCTAGCTTCAGAACCCCTGATAGTCCAGTGCTGTAAAGCGGCATAAGCCCTTTCATGATCTGCAGAATATCCATTGGCAAAAGCTGCCACCTCCCGCTCACTGGCATTGCACAGGAACTGGTAGATATCTTTCCACTGGCTTCCAAGTTGGGCGGCTACCAATTTCAGAATATCAATGCCTGTTTAAGAGAAGAATTTCAGGTAAGGTGCAAAAATATTGAATACAAGCTTATCAAAAAGTTCTCTTTACCTTACGGTAGGGATGCTTGTTCAAAGAAAAATTTGCAAATTACATACTAACACTACTCTGAAATAGAAAATTCACTGACCCCACTTTTCATCCCCCCCCAGTATAGTTATTCATCTAAAAATACATGCAATGTGGTAGTCTTGCTACAATGAATACAGATGATAATTTTCAAAGGCAATTTTTAAAAATGGAAATTGGGAGTTGTTTCCAAAGCAATTTCAGTTATAGTTTCACTTCTCTGGAAATCCTCATTCAACTATCATGATTTTGAAGGTTACATCTGCATTACATATATTCATAAAATACGTTCTAGTTGAGAAGAAAGATGTTTTCATTTATTTGTAAATAAATTTACATAATAAATTTATTCTAATACCTGGAAAAAAAGCAATGTAAGCAAATATAAAATACAATAAAAAAGAAAAATTGAGAGACTTAAACTATATCAAAGAATAGATTTTTGAAAGAAAAAAAATGCCTGTGCATTATAAAAACAGCTTATTTCATGCGAGTTAAAAGTGATGTAACAAATTGCCCAATATTCTATCAGATGAATTCTATGTTACTTAAAGATTCCAGAGTATTTTCAAGAAAGAGTTTTGAGTTCTTTGGATAATTGTCTGGTAATGCTAGCATGCAAAAAAACCTGAACTCTCAACAAGCCAAGGAGATCTAAAAGCAAAATAATTAGGTCCATCCTGGAATCTAACAATAAGTCAAATAAAAGCAATGGAACCAAATATGATGGAGTAAGATGAAAATATTCAAATTCCTAAATGGTTAGACAAAAAATCTCAATTAAACCATCCCTTAGCCCAACCTAATTTACAGGATTGTTATTTAGGTTGTAACAAATTCAACAAATTTATTTTTAGAAGGAGGCTATTCACATCATGCAACATTGAAAGCTGAGATAAAAATGTTGTAATAAAATTGTATTAAAATTAAAAATGACAGTGTAGTTCAGCAACCAATCTTCAAAATTCATGCAGATTTATTTTAAATTATAACAATGTGAAAGTCAAATTTTCAGCATTCTGGTTTCAAGAGGTCATATGACGTGCTGAACAAATTTCATGGATTTTGCACATTATCTCCCTTAATCAAAAGCAGATTAAAATGATCTGCTTCGTTATTATGTTTTATCATGTAAAGCAACCAGTAATGCTTCATTGTGCCAAGAAGAAACTGCTTATGATATCAAATAAGAAAACAATGGTGGAAGCAATGGATATTAACAGAGTTGTTGTACCCAAGCAAAGTTTTTCCACTAACTGAATGGCCTCAGTGAAATAGATTTCTTCTCAACATAAAGTCAAGCCTCACCCAAGTTGAACTCAAAACTTAATTACTTGATGGACATATAAATATTTTTCTTGGCAGCAATATGGAATTGGTTTGCCATTTCCTTCTTTGGGGATTTCATTTTCTTTACTTCTCTTCTCAGTCTACTCTATAGCATTGTGTTGTTCTCTGGTCCAAATTTTGCTTTAGATCACCGGAGTTGTCTGAAGATTTTAAGAAGCTAGGGAGAAATGAGTAAAAATTCTACTTGTATAGCATTAGATGTTACTTCCACATGGACTTTGCTACTGGCAATGGTACTATTTATACCTCTTTTTGTTTCATTAGTAGAAAGGAATCTTAAATACTGTATGTCCATAAGACTAAGACTGAATTGAGTAAACCTTCAATTCCAGACAAATGATAAAAAATTAAACCTTTAATTCCTTCTTATTATTAAAGAAAATTACATTCATCACTTGCCATTAGAGTTACATAATGACTATTCTACAGAAAAGATTTTGAAATCCCCTTTGCATTTGACCATACTTTTGTGAATTTCTATGAAAATAAACAAGCTGTCCATTTTTCATTTCCCTATTAAAGAGCCAGTTTGTTGTAGTGATTAGGGTGCAAATCTAGAAAAGATTAACTGTGAGATTTAGCCCAACTTTATACTCAAATCCAGCTGGGTGACCTTGGCCCAGTCACTCTCTCTCAGCCCTAGGAAGGAGGCAATGGCAAACAACTTCTGAAATCTTGCCAGGAAAACTGCAGACTCACACAGGCAGTTGCCAAGAATCTACACTGACTCAAAGGCAAACATAAAACAAAATAAAATCCATTAACCCCTGTACTCAACTGAAGACCACTGTTGTGTGAATCAACCTTAGGGAAACTTTATCTGGGTTACAGATATGCAGATAATCACTACATGGCAGTGAAAAGAGTCAAAAAAATCTCACTCTTTCTTGTCATCCAGCAATTATTTGGACTATCCTAGCCTAGATTTGGTAGCCAACATCTATCTAAAAAGATGTCAGATTATCTTATTCAATGGGCGTTGTTTTTTTTTTTTAACATCTTTAGTTTTCAATGAAACTTACCCAACTAAAGTGCAGATTTAAATCAAGCATGCTTACTGTATTTCATCTGTTAGTGAAATTACCCAAAATTAAACCAGCAGAATGCCATTCATTTGGAATTGCAGCCAAACTATCCGAAAGGACTAAGTTCTTTGGAGAAAAAGAAGGGCATTCTCTGAAGTGGCAACCAATGGAGCAGTACTTGGAATTCAATAGGGAAGCACAAAGAAACTTAGTGCTCTGAACAGATAATTCTTTTATTTCCTCTAATCCAAGATGAGTTAGATAAAACTGCTGTGAATCTATGTTGCTAAGATTAAGCAGGATGAACAGTGCGGGGTGTGTTCTTTAGACCTGCCCTCCTATGATATAATAGTCAATGTACAATGTACAAATAGTTACATTTCCATGGAGCGCTAAAGATGCAGGATCAAATTGAAAATGGATTTTCCAATCATTCCTAAAACAATATTCTACATATACTAAGGATGAACAACTTTTGGCTGGCCCTGCGGTTTTCCAAAATGTTGTGGTAGCTACTAGCTCAATCCTTCCAAACTCCCCTTTGCATTTGACCATACTTTTGTGAAGTTGTGCCTAAGCCCTTCTCAGCAGCCTCTTGCAGCATGGATGGTATGTCCTTTCCATCCAGCAATCCTTCTCCCATACAAAGCCTTATGAAGTACAGATTGCCTCGGTTTCTCTCAGGTTTAGTTTTGTTAAAGTTTAGTTTTGTTCCTGGTCTTCACAATAATTTCAATTCTAGAGTTCTGAGGAGCTAAACAATCTTGATATTTACTTTTGGCCCCATGCAGAAATTCTAATGCATTAAAGCCCAGAGCTTTATCAGCTCTTTCTTGATAAGTTCTTTAGGTTACTTAATTTCAGTCAAGTAAGTTTGCTATGTTGTCACATGTTCCAGATGTAAATCAGAATGCAAAAGACAGTGCTGGATATTCCAAGACTTTAGATTTTGTTCCTTAACCATTCAGGACTAAAATTATAAACCATTTAAGACGTTCTTGCAACGAACCAATGTGCATATATAAAGAAATTATACGAAGTGAGAAATCAACCTTTAAAAAGGTTGTGGATATATATTTTTTAAATTTGTGCCACCCTGAACTGACTCAAAAAAAAAATACTCATATAGGTAAAGGCTGCTGGTTTTTTGCTCTTTCTCCTTTACTTACAGAATGTTAGAAAGCTTCACATATTTTATTAAAAATAGCTTGCAGTTGAAAGATTATTTTCAGCTAATATTGCCTAAAAGCAAGCCATATAAGTAGTCACTAAAATAGTACTGTATCTAGGATGGTTTTAATCTTAGCAATAGCAATAGCACTTAGACTTATATACTGCTTCATAGTGCTTTTACAGCCCTCTCTAAGTAGTTTACAGAGTTCAGCATATTGCCCCCAACAATCTGGGTCCTCATTTTACCCACCTCGGAAGGATGGAAGGCTGAGTCAACCTTGAGCAGGTGAGATTTGAACTGCAGCTAACAGTCAGCTGAAATAGGCTGCAGTACTGCACTCTAACCACTGTGCCATCTCGGCTCAGCCACCTTCCTCTTTAAGCCAAAAGGAAAGATAGGTTATAAATTTTACTGTTTAAATGTGTGTATTTAAGGTCAGCATTTTAGTGTAGCGGTTAAGGCATCAAGCTAAAAACTGGGAGAGACAAGGAGTTCTAGTCTTTTTCCCTTCGGCATAAAGCCAGCTAGGTGACCATGGGCCAGTCACTTTTTCTTAGCCCTCAGGAGACCCCCAATGGCAAACCACTTTTGAAAAACCTTGTCAAGAAAACTGCATGGACTAGTCCAGTCTCTGAGAATTGGACATGAAAAGAGTATGTACACATGAACAGTTTCTTTTATTTCTTTTTTCCTGATAATTGAATGTGAAAGAAATAGAATGAATCTTCAGACATAATCCTAAAGTTTACCTTTATCTGTTTTCTTTCACTGAAGCTCCTTGTTTAGGATAATCATTACGAAATCCTGCCTGTCATGGATAGAATCTAATTATGCTAAAGAATTTCTTTCTTCTGCTGTTTTCCCTCAGCTCAGGAAGAAAAACAGGTTTCTCCTTTTCTTCACACCTCCTCATCAACAACAATTTCCCAAGTGTAAAGTGAGAACCTGGTTGTGTTTTCTTTCCATTCTCGTAGATCAGAATACTATCAAAACTTATTAAAATAGACAGAATAACAATTACACATTAATAAACTATGTACATTTACACAATCAATATCAAGAGTGTAGTCACCACAGATCCCAAGAAACTACATGGTAGGGTAGGGGAAATAAGCAAGTTGCTCCCTGTGATCTACCAGGGCTCTGATGCCAAGCGCCACCTCTGGTAAACACAGCCTGAGCCAGAAGCTTACAGGCAGGATTGAGATAGCTAGAAATAAATGCCAGGAAGGCTATATTAAAAAGCACTTTAAAGTAGCAGACTCTTGAGGATATCTGAGGACTGATTTTCTCACTTCATACAGCCCCCATTTCCCTAAACAGGAGAGCAAATGTTCAACCTCAAAGGTATGAGATTTATGAACAATAAGCATTTGACTAAATTGAAAATTGACCCCTATGAGGTATAGGTCTTGGGGTCACGTGCAGTTGCCCAACATGTGAACCTCAGGGTATACAGAGTCTAGATAGACCAGGGGTTGCCAAACTATGGTTCTTTGAGGACCTGTGGACTTCAACTCCCAGAATTCCTGAGCTAGCCATGCATGCATGGCTGGATCAGGAATTCTGGGAGTTGAAGTCCACAGGTCCTCAAAGAACCATAGTTTGGCCACCCCTGAGATAGACCATAAACACAAGGGAAGTTCACTGTGTGAAGGTTTATTATACATCAGGAGTATCTTTGTGAAATACATTTTCCTAAATGTATATTTAAATTTCTTAAAATAGGAAGAGCAAGGCCTTGTGACATCAGGTCTCCACTGACTTGAATTGATTTTATTGTTAAAAACAACCGTGAAAACAGATAAACATGTTAAATAAATAAGTGTTATGGGTAGCATAAAAGATGCACTGGAAGGAAAGAAAGAAAAAATGAAAAAAATGAGAATATGGGAAAAATGCAAGCAAATAAAATGCTTGAACTGAATTATGGACTGAGCTGAAGCTAAGATCATCTGAAACAGAAATGGCAATGGGAAAAAAATGAATCTAAAAGATTTCTTGTTTCTTAATAATATGCTTTAAAGAGCCTATGAAATGGTAGCAGAGAGGAACAGGCTGATGCTTAAATTGATCCAAGTGCATATGAGGTCATAAAAGATGCCAGTGTCCTTGAGATCATGAATTGTCAACAGGAGGGCAGAACAGATTTAGGTTGTAATTGATCCAAGATTCTATGAGATCATGAAAAGCATCAGCATAGAAGAGATTTAAATTGCAAAACCGAACTTACATTTACAACTTCTGTTTTCTGACAAGACTTTCACTACCTTAACACTACCTTAGTCTGAGGGGAGGAATTCTTAGGCTCTGTAGAAATGACCGGATGCCCTTTCAGATACTTTATTTTCAGATGGAAAACCCATCAGCTGCATATAGTCCACCAGCAGAGCACTTTTGATCACACTGTCAGCAATCCAATTTGTGCTCGGTTGTTACCTTTTAAGCAAAAATACTTTCACCAAAAATAACACTTCATCTTTGGAAGGTGGACTTCTGCTTAACTTTATTTCCCTAATGGGAAAAAGTTGCCTGCTGTTGTTCTAAACTGTTTATTGAAAATCAAACAAAATTAGGGGGAACGGCTTTAGGCCAAAAATATTGCATATAGTAAAAAAGAAAACTGGCCCCTATAAAAAGTTTTAGTTTATCCATATCACAATGTTGAGGATCCCCATGGTTGCATTTTCTGAAGAGAGATGACAAATGTCAATCAGAATGCAAACTGTGATAATTAAAACAGGCAAAAACACATAGCAGGATGCACATGCAGAGGTGCTGATTTAAGAGGACCACTTTCCTTTAAATATTACCTCTGTGTATTAGACCAGGAGTCCCCAAACTTGGCAACTTTAAGACTTGTGGACTTCATCTCCCAGACTTCAACTCCAGCATAACTGGCTAGAGAATTCTGGGAGTTGAAGTCCACAAGTCTTAAAGTTGCTAAGTTTGAAGACCTCTGTATTAGACAGACAGGAAAACCTATTGAAACAGCTTTAGCGCTGTAGTAAGTTGTTTGGGAAACTGTGATCTCTCAGTAAGGCAGCATAAGAGGATCTGCTGCCTGAGATAGGAGGAAGACCCACTGAAATCTTCTGTCCCTTCCTAGTGATGCTACTCACCCTCTGGACAAACACCTATGGAGACTAGTATATAGTCAGGCCTACAATACATAGCTCTGAGGAAGTCCAATACTGTAGACCTAAGATAACCAGACTTTTCAGGAATTGAACTCATTTTGGCCTCAGTTTGTCTTTTTGTTACTTTTAATCTATCGTTTTTATTTTAACCCTAGTACACAAGCCACCTAAAATTACTGTAGTCATTGAGCATCATAGAAATGGATAAATAAATAGCTAAATACCAACATAATTCCTTGCAGCATATATCTCCCTAAATGATTGCTGCAGTCTGCCTATTTGCAAAGTTATACATGTTATATAGTTTGGAAAACTTTGAGGAGGCAATTTGTGTTTTGTGCAGAATACTGAGTATCTGTTATGATCTCTATCATGAATATAAAACATTCCATTCCATGTTAGTTTATATCACTATTTTGTAAGGTGCCCAGAGTTGCTTTGTGAGATGGGCATGTAAATGTAATAAATAAATAAATATGAAAAAGAAGGCCTGTGATTCCTGAGATAAGCTTTGATGTCAGAATAAAGTTATTTTTAAGAAGCTATGAGAGTTGAGTGTTTTAAACTGGAATGGAGGTCTATTTTAGCTGTGAATGTTATTTATGTTTATAGAACTATAACTACTCACCATGCCCATTGCAATAGTAGATCCATTTCTCCCGATGTTGGGTTGGGGTAGAAGATTTCTTTAAAACAGACTTTTCCACAATTGCACTGGGATCTTGCCTTGGTCCTTTTTTTAGAGTTCGTGAACTTTTGCGGACACTGCAAACAACAATAACCACAAGCACAAGCAGCAGTAGCAGGACAATCATCCATGGCAAATGTTCATTGATATCAAAATGCTTATGCATAGCCTGTCTCGGGGGCCCTCTTTTAGGGGGTTTATATGGAATGCTGGATTTCACGTTGCCACTCATCTCCATTGCTGGCTGTAAGTTAAGATTGGAAGGGGTGTGTATGTGGTAATATGGCTGCTGGTGATTTATAGACTTAGAAGAATAGTTCAAAGCTGCCACAGTCTCATTCTTGGAGGTTTCATTGTAAATGTCTGTTGGCTCCATCATGTCAGCATATGTGCTTGGGGGAGGAGTGGTGGTAAAGTTGGAAGAGGAAGCATTCACACCTGAAAAACACATACAATATTAAAAATGAATCAGCAAGCATAGACCCTATCAGCCAGTCCTTCCATGGCTGGTGCTACCAATTATGTTTAGAAGTCAACATGATCTAAAAGACTGGGAACTTCAAGAGCTGAAATCCAGCCTGTCTGGGAAGCCCTTGTTGGGAAAGTCTGCTAGGAGCTATTAATACAGCTCTGACCAAGAATGACCTCTAACAGCACTTAATTTAGAAAGAAGTAACTGGCTCAAGAGTATACAATGAAGTATCCTCCCTATTTGGTGGGGACTCCACATCCCACAATCCCATGAGGAAGAAAAATGCTGATAGCTGATGAAATCCCAAACATCTGGAAGGCATCAGATTGTTTACTCCGATGTAACTCATGCTGTGAAATAGCCATGAAGAGTGCATGCAGGCCATGCAAAACATAGTTGCTGAGCATAGTTCTTAGGCTGCAAATCCTCAATTCATGAAAAACATTTTTGCAATATGTTTGGCTGATTTTAAGCCAAATTTAATACTATAGTTTCAAAATACTAACAATGAAAGATTTAGTAAAAGTAGTGGGCTAGGATGCAAGAGTTACTATTTATTACACACAGTATTTTAAACAATCAAGCAAAAGGACAAAACACTATACAAATTAATCAGTTTAATTGTTGGAAAAAGAACTCACTTAATATCTAACTATGCATTCTTATACATATCTACGTAAGATCTATCAAGTTTAAGAAATACAATTCTGCATCAGGTTGATAAAGGGATGCAATTTAAAACTCCTTTACGTCTCTCTTGCTCCCTACAGCATAGTTGGCCCTTCCATCTCCCCATTAGCCACATGCTGGTCAAATAATAGCTGCCATAATGTGCTGTAGTTGCTAGAGGAATTATGCTGAAGCTGAATCAAGCTAACTATTGAAGAGCTGTTTAAAAAAGGGGATCTAACATAATGTAAAGTAGAAGCCTAACAGGCATCTTTTAGAGCAGCGGTTCTCAACCTGGGGGTCGCGACCCCTTTGGGGGTCGAACGACCTTTTCACAGGGGTCGGGAGACTTCGCCCGGATGCCGCCATTTGGGTTCTTTTACCCTCTGCGCATGCGTAGAACGCTTTACGCATGTGCAGAGGGTAAAAGAACTCAAATGGCGGCACCGGGGATCACAGCGGCAGGCGCGGCAGCGGGGTGGGTCACGGTGGGGGCAGGGCGTGGGGCGTGGCATTAGGAAGGTTGAGAACCACTGTTTTAGAGGAAGAGAAGGGAACTCCAGATTGGAGCATTACCAGCTTATTACTTCAAAATAAAGTTTCATATTCATCACATTATTTCCCATGTTCCAGCAGAGAATGCTTCCCAATGCTTTACACCTACCTTTGGTAAGAAAAGTAGCAGAAGAAACTTTGTAGTGCTTTTCATCTTCTCCTGGACTTGACAAAAGCCCAGCTACATTCTGGGAAATTGACTGAAATCCACAGATGTTGTCTGTCATTTTTGTCCCTGGTTTTATCACTACCATGTTTAGTTGTGAACAGTTAGTAAAGGATTTGCATCTTAGCACACTAGAAGGCACAGCAGAGAAAGTGCCACGAGGGCATGGTTTGCACCTGATGTCTTCAGTTTCAGTTCCTTTTTTCCTTAAGCCCCATCCAATGGGGCATACTTTATAAGGGATACAAGCGTCTCCATGTAAAAATTTACCAGGCGGGCAGGAGCATTCACGGTCAGTCCGAGCAGTGCAAGGTGTCTTCTCAATCATTGACTGCTCACAGGGCTTTCTACATGAATGGCATTCTTCTATACCATTTTCGTGCTTTGTGAAGGTCCCATTAGCACAAGAGCTGCATTCTCTTAAGGTCGTCATGGTACAGTGCTTAGATACGTAAGTTCCTGCAGGACACTTGTGGCAAGTCAGATGTGTGTTAGTGGCACGATCATGATGGGTGTATGTACTGATGGTGTTCTGTTCAGATGACAACTCGGACTGAGCATCCACAGTGCCCAGGAACATAAATCCCTGAAACACATACACAAATGGAAGTCAAATACATCTTGCAAGGCAAATTACAGCAAATGGTTTCAGCTTTACTGACTTACTGAGTAAGTATAATCCAAATACATACTCAAATCTGTGGTTTCGCAGAAGCTATTTGCCCTCTTATGAACACTTATTTCTTGGATTCTTGGAAGTTTTTTTGCCTTTCTCTTGATCTCAGCAAGTGATGGTAAACTGAATTAAAATGTGGGTTTCAGATTGCATTAAATCAGTGGTGAAATCTGACACATATATTCACATTTATAAAACACATATTATAATAGTTTACAGATTTATTAGTTTCCAACATACATACATACATACATACATACATACATACATACATACATACACACACATTTCAGATGACAGAACCCTCAACCCTTCTCACAAAGCAGGATGATATAGGAAGGGACATTTCTTAAGAATCCAGGTTTCAAAATGGGCAGTCTTACAGGAGATTCAGAACATAACTTGCAGACCAGATAGCTCATCTCCACTTGACCCCTTTACAAAGCTACCATACACTATTGACATCAGAAGACTACACTTCAGTAAAAACAATAAAGCTTGGTGTAGAGTGGATGACCAGTTTATTTCTCTTTTTAAGTCCTCAACTCAGCTATTTGACTTTTTGAGAAAGGAATTGCAATAGAAGACTATGATTGACATGAGAAATGGTTTAATCTAGCTCCCAGGCAGCTCTACATTGTTTTCAAATTGACTTGATCAGTATTCAAATCCTCTTTCTCATCCTATAGAGCAGTGTTTCTCAACCGTGGCAGTTTGAAGATGTGTGGACTTCAACTCCCAGAATTCCCCAGCCAGCGTTGGGAGTTGAAGTCCACACATCTTCAAACTGCCAAGGTTGAGAAACACTGCTATAGAGAAAGAGCCAGTTCCAACTGCCCCTTGTTTTTGCAATAGTAAGATCTGCTAGCATGTTGTTGTTGTTTTTCTGACTGTATGAAAACTACTTCTCATAGTGTCAACCAATCTGCTGTTTTAATAGAATCCTTTCTAATCCAAAATACCAGTTCCACCCAAAAACTCTGAGTCAGTTACAAACTTTGTTAGAGAGCAGATGTTTGGTCACAACCTACTCATGGGTGCTTCTATTACCTCCTCAGTCCATTTATTCTATTCCCAGTGAGATATTCCCACTGGTTGGTATGCCAGAAATATACATGTTCAAAATTGCAAACTATGCATTTGCCTCAACCTGTAGGGAGCTTCTCTCTCTCTCTTTTTTTTCCTTCTCTTGCAGGAGCAAACATCACATGCACACAATAGTTTTATTTGTTTTATCAAGAATCTTAAAATTGGGGGTGATATCAGTCAATATTCTACATACTAACGTTAAATTCGGCCGGTATCGGAAAATCCCGTATGATGAAAGAACATGTATATGTGGGGCAAATGTTGTCGAGGATACGGCGCATATAATATTTGAATGTAGGATGTATGAGGAAGTAAGAAAACAATACCTGTCCCCAATTATAAATACATTTTCCCACTGGAATGTAAGGCATAAAATAACATTTCTATTGAAGGCAGACTCTCCTCCTCTGGTAAGGGCTATCTCTCGCTATCTTAATAGGATGACAGCAATACGAGCCACTACATCGAAAAGAATTTCATTGATTGTAAGAAAGATGAGCTGAGTTAGAGACGAGATATTTTATTTGGGTTATCTAGTTTTAGAAATTTAGTTATTGAATTTTAATATCGTTGAATTTTGATGTCATGTACCATATATATTTTTGTACGGTTGTTTCTGTACCTGTTTGTTCTGTTTTTCTTTTTTTGAAAAGGCCTTCGGGCTATTCAATAAATGTACTGTAAAGCAGTCAATATTGATCAATCAATACACAATGAATGTCTGCTTACTGGGTATAGGAAGATCAACAACAAAAATCTACTGGATTTATATATACATACATAAACATCATTTAGCAACCACAGCTGGTATCCTCAATTCAGTCATTAAGCAAAGCAGTTGTTAAGTCAAACAACAACTTAGGATCTTACTTCAGCTTTCCTTTGCTTTGCAGATCTGCAAAGGTCATAAATGGGAGGATTGGTCTCAAATTTACTGTTTCTTTGCAACTATAAATGGTCACTGTCTGAGGCAGTTGCTAAATGAGGACACTCTGCATTGTGTTAAGGACAATACAGTTTGCTTGAAGTGAAAGCATGATATATAAATATGAACACATTATGGTTTATTTCTTTTAGTAATTATGATTGGCTGTTGGCTTATTTATTGTAAGTAAGGATGAGCATGATGTGTGAACAGCCATCATTTTCTGGTGTATTCCTGGTTTCCCCTGTACTCTACTTAACTTTCTAATCAATCTGTAGCAACTCAAGACAAACAATTGGTTAAGACAAAGGAAAAACAAAGCAGGAATTACCGGTATACAACCAGGCAATCATTAATCTGTGTATCTGTCGGACTCTGGCATGTTCATCAAAGCATAATTAAAACAATGGCTTAGCATATAATGGCAGTATTTGCACAATATGCAATGCCAAAAACTACTTTGACAAATATCTGTTGAGCAAATAAGTTATAAGCTAGGATTTATAACCAACAGATCATAACTTCACATTTCATTTGTTGGCAAAATGTAAAATTAAGTTTCTTTCGTGGAATAAATTTGCACATTAGGTTAAAATAAATCATAATTTGGATAAAGTGTAAAGGATGAACCAAGCCAGTCCAAATCAACTCCTCACTATAAGAACAAGGACCATGATTGATTAGATCACATAGTAACAAGATTTCTAAAAAAAACATGCCATCATTGACAATATAAAAAGATAAAAACACTACACATACAAAACAAACAAACAACGGTTAATAGCTTAATTTTAATAGAATAATTTTTATATTATGCTCAGGCATTAGTAACATGCAAAATACTGAAGATACCAATATTTTCCAACTGTTAATTTCTTAACATTTAACATTTTTGACACTTGATATTGTCTTGAAAAATAAGCTTTAAAATCAGTGAACATCTATTAATGCTGCTTAAGTTTTCAGAAAGCTTAATATTTGCTAATACTAGTTGGGCTGCTTACGTATGACTCAAAGCACTGAATGCTCCTTTCCTTTTTGATGCTCAGATTTATTTTTAAGAAAGCCCTTGAAATAGCTCAAAATAAGCTACTTTATTAACAAAAAAGTAATGTATCAGTGGCAAGTTATTAAATCAGGAAGGTAAAGACATTAAAGACAAAGGAGAGGTGAAAGCTAGTTGGGTAGATGAATTGCTAACCAATAACTAGGTCAACAGTCAATGCATAGGAATGAAAATTAAGGGCAGCTGGCACCTTTATTACTGGGGCAGTAGATTAATTCAATGAGAGTCTGAGAAGTTCAAATCTGAATGAAACTATTAGCCTTGTGTTAGTATAAAAATCATATATGGTGTATTATATTCAGAGATGATAGTATAGTTTAACAGTCTTGCAGGGCATTTCAATTCACAGGGACCAATTGATGAGTATTGAGTATCAGGTCTGTCTCTTCGAATATTTAACACTCTCTTAACTAGTTCATCCACTTAATGAGAAGTGAGGAATATACCTTCTATTGAAAATATCAGTGATTTATGCTGTTAAATATTATGTATGCATATAAATGTATAATAGCAACAGAAATTACAGTACTATTTTTCTTAAAACTTATTTTTGTAATTTAATTACTCCCTTGGGGTTGCCTTGTTATGTTATGATGTGAAATGGCTGTCATCCAAATTTTATAAAAAATGAACCAGAAGTAGAGAAATAGCAGACATCATGGGCCCTCTCCTTCCTGCTCATTCATAGAGATACTTGCAGATCAGATTTCTAGGCTGTACATTCTGGTTATTATAAATAGGGGAGAAGTTACATTTTTCAGGCTAATAATCAGTTGCTTTTCCATGTATCTGATTAGAAGTTTTATCTTCAAAGTCTAAGTAGAATGTTCTATTGACACTCTTCCATCAACTGTACACGTACACATACACGTGTACCAAAAGTACATTTACAGATTAGGTGAGACTTGGCTTAATAGCAGTAACTGTGAGTGGGATCTTGGAATCCTAGTGAACAATCAATTAAATATGAGCCAGTGGTGTGCAGCAGCAGCCAAAAAAACCATCACAATCCTAAATTGCATTAATAGAGGGATTCAATCAAGATCAAGTGAGGTACTAATACCACTCTATAAAGCCTTAGTAAGACCACATCTAGAATACTGCATCCAGTTTTGGTCACCGCACTATAAAAAAAGATGTTGGGACTCTAGAAAGAGTGCAGAGGAGAGCAACAGGGATGATTAGGGGACTGGAGGCTAAAACATATGAAGAATGGTTACAGGAACTGGGCATGGCTAGTCTAGTGAAGAGAAGGACCAGGGGAAACATGATAGCAGTGTCCCAATATTTGAGGGGCTGTCACAGAGAGGAGGGGGACAACCTATTTTCCAAGGACCCAAAGGCCAGATAAGGAGCAATGGATGGAAACTGATCAAGGGGAGATTCAACCTAGAAATAAGGAGAGATTTTCCTTATTTTTGCCTTTATTTGTGAGAGATTTTCTGACAGTCAGAACAATCAACCAGTGGAACAGCTTGCCTTTGGAAGTTGTGGGTGCTTTATCACTGCAGGCTTTCAAGAAGAGACTGGACAGCCAATTGTCAGAAATAGTGTAGGGTCTCCTGCTTGGGCGGAGGGTTGGACTAGATGACCTATAAGGTCCCTTCCAATTCTGTTATTGTGTATTCTGTAAACTGGAACTGTTTCAAGTGATGCAGGCATTAAAAAGCTCTCCTTCTAATTTGATACAGATTGAAAGAATCAGTGAAGTATAGGTAGGCCTTATTTAGGAACTGCCAAATTTTGTGACTGTTGGCAATTATGACAGTGATGAAAAAACAACTATGACCAATCCTCACATTTACAATCCTAAGATCTGTACAGCAAAGGAAAGTTGAAGTAAAATCATATATACAGTCATGATTTCATTTAGTGAGGACTCCACTTAACAACCAAGTGGCCAGTTCTAATTATGATCACTAAATGAATGTTATTTGTATTATAAAAACACCTGCAAGATGTAACAGAAAATTCAAGTGTAATTCTGACTACAGACAGTAAAGCCTGGGGAAGGATGTATTAACATGTAAAAAATTCTTATTTATAAAAGGCAGTAAGTGAATCCTAAACCTAATCCTGAGAATTTAATAATCTAACCTGGGTCAAAATTAGCCCAAACTGAGGGGCCTTCCTAGAAGTGGTCCTGCTGGAACCCACAGCAATCATGTCTACAAAAGAAGGTGGACTCCCTTTAACTGAATTATTATCATTTTTAAAAAATCATTATTCTCAAAGCACTAATCACTCCTTGAAGAAGCAAAGAATTAAGCTTTCAATTGATGTTGCTGAAGCACCCTTGACTATAAAAATAATCTCAAAAGATTAACACTGCACCAAACCCCAAATGCTAGCCAAATTCAGCTGTTATAAAGGGAATCAAATTCACAAGCCCTCCAAATGAAAAACAAACTCCGTGTTGTCCTTGAAAAATGCTGAATGTACAGCACCATAGCAACAGTACAGTTTGCATCCAAGCAGCTATGGAACTGTACCAACCTCTGTGAATCTCCTGAGGTCCAGTAGAAAAATTCCCACTTTGACAACACAGAAGAGGAGAAACATGTCATTATCACCTTAATCATATAGTTCTCCTACAAGCAATATGACGATCATTTTACCATTGTTCAGAGATATGAGAAATGAGCCAAAGGATCCTACTCTTTTCTCCCATTATGTCATTATTAACTCTGAACAATCCTTGTGCAGGCATGGACCAGGCTGAAACGTTTTGTTAATCTATAATCTGGTGTGTCCACTTTTGTTTCAGCTTCCAAATGCAAAATCTCTGGACCCAGCACACATCACGCCTTCTAAAGCCTTGGCTATGGTTTCAGATCCCCTTCTGGATTTGCTACCAAATTGTGATTTTGAATATGACAGAAAGATGAAACTAATCCATGTTAAGCAATGAAATTATCCGGCTCTTGATCAATTACATTTTATCTATATACTTAAATCTGCCCAGGCCGTTCCCATATTTTGAAGTGGGTTTTTCTGCCCGCCATTCAAAAATTGTCTCCCTCCAGCCTCAAGTGTTATATAAGAATCCTATCAAGAAAGCAAACTTTACAAAAAATATTTATTTATTTATTTATTTAATTAATTAATTGTTCTTATATGCCGCCCAACTCCCGTGGGACTCAAGGCGGTGTACAACATAATAGAAGAACAATTTGTAAAAAACAATCATAATAGTTAAAAAATTACAAAAATTAAAACCAATCATCATTCATACACGGGGGATTGATCTCAATTCCCCCCCACCTGCCGGAAGAGCCATGTTTTAACGGCTTTGGGAAGGCCAGCAAGGTGGGAATAGCCTGGATCTCTGGGGGAAGTTGGTTCCAGAGAGACGGAGCTCCCACAGAGAAGGCTCTCCCCCACGGTCCTGCCAACCGGCATTGCTTGGTTGATGGGACCTGGAGGAGCCAACTCTGTGGGACCTAACTGGTTGTAGGGAGGTATGCAGTAGGATGCGGTCCTGAAGATAACCTGGCCCTGAGCCATGTAGGGCTTTAAAGGTCACAACCAACACCATAAATTGCATCCGGAAACTAATGGGCAGCCAATGCAGCTGGCGGAGAATACGTATTACGTGGGTGTATCTTGGGACACCCACTACAGCTCATGCAGCTGCATTTTGCACCAGTTGCAGTCTTCGGATACTCTTTAAGGGTAGCCCCATGTAGACCGTGTTACAGCAGTCCAGCCGTGAGATGATGAGAGCGTGAGTGACCATGAGTAAGGCCTCCCTCTCCAGGTAGGGTCGCAATTGGTGCACCAGGCGAACCTGTGCAAAGGTCCCCCTAGCCACAGCTGACAGATGTTGATCCAGTAAGCCTTCCAGGATCCACTGTCATGGAGAGGTCGCAAAGGCGCAATCCGATCCAACGCCCCCGATGCCGCTCTATTCCAAGCAGCCACCAGGGACTCAGATGAATTGTGTACTATCTCCCCAAGTTCCCTCTGGAATCCTTCCGGCTCTATTAGGCGCCTGGGGCGGAACCACTTAATCGGTCCCGCCTCCCTGCAGAGGAGGAATAGAGCCGTGAAATCTAACCTCAGTAGGAAGCAATCTGACCATGACAAAGGGGTGATGGCTAAATCCCTCAGCTTCAGATCATCTCTCCACTGCCCCAAGAGAAACACTCGGTCAAGTGTGTGACCTCCCTCATGAGTTGGACCCTGGATTACTTGGGTCAGGTCCATGGTTGTCATGGTGGCCATGAACTCCTGGGCTGCATCCGAGGATTCACTGGGTGAAGGCAGGTTAAAGTCCCCCAGCACCATAAGCCTGGGGAACTCCACCGCCAACCCCGCTACTGCCTCAAGCAGCACAGGCAGGGCCTTTGCAACGTAGCTGGGAGGCAGGTATGTAAGCAGAAGGTCCACCTGAACCCCTAAGCCCAACTTCAGAAGGAGTGTCTCACACCCAACAATCTCCGGGGCAGGGATCCTACGAGGACAAAGAGTCCGGCGAGCTATAATAGCCACTCCTCCACCCCTTCCCTGAGGTCACGGCTGATGCTGAACGAAGAACCCGTCCGGGCACATCTCTGAGAGGGGAACCCCCCCTCCTGGCCCAGCCAGGTCTCAGTTATGCATGCCAGGTCCGCCCCCTCTTTCAAGATTAAATCCCGTATGAGGGGGGCTTTGTTAGTAATCGACCTGGCATTCAACAGCAGCAGCTTGAGCCCAGGGTCCTGACATCCCTGGTCACCAGGTACTCGGGCTGAGCTAGGTGGAACCAAACCAGAGGGGCCAGAACAAGAAAATGCTTGGAGACAGCGAAATCTAGTTCCCCGAGAGCGGCCTACCCCTCGGCTCCCACCATACCTACTTCTCCCCATAATGACCGTAATGCTCAATCTCTCATCTCGTCCAAAGATCCCCTCCCCCTCCCCACTGGTCCTCCTTTCTTCCCGCAGGCCATCCATTCTATTCAAACCAAGCCAGGGATCGGAGTCGAGCCCCCCTCCGCTTCTGTTTTCACACTCAGCAGAGGGGGTCCGAACCCCAATCCCCGACTCACTCATTCTATCCAGAGCACTCTCTTCCATCTACACAGTCATTCCCCCAATCATATCTAATATTTCAACACCCATGCACTCTTTCCAGGGTAGAATTTAAAAATCAGAAAAGTCATTAATAGATTATAAAAACATACACTCAGATACACTCCCCACCCCCGAGGTAGAGAAAAGAAGTAATACAACAAAGGGATAATAAAGAGTCAAGCAAAGTAACATATGCAAAGCAGTCTCCAAAGACTAGAAGACATTAGTCCATTTTTTTCTTCAGCCTGTCCACCCCCCACAATGATCTCTCTGGAGGTTAAAATAATAAATGAATTTGCTAAACTACCCCTCTCTTCCCAAAGAACTCATTATGGCTTTGCATTATGTTTGAAATAAGCGTTGGCATTTTAGACCAGTACTGGGAAAACATTCCTGCATCAAAATGCCCAGGTTCTAAACGGCCTCTAAGGAGCCTGGTAAATAAAAAAGCAATTTCCTATGTGCCAGATGTTGCAACAGTATCAATACTGATAAAAAGGGCTAAGTAAGACTTCAACAAATGTTCTGTAACACTCATCCAAACACTTCAATTTAAATTAACTCAATGTTATTATGAAATGCAAGATCAGAAACTGAAGGCAACATAGTATCTTGCATCGGGGAGTCTACTGAGAGATCTGAACAAGATCATTTGCACAGTGTCTTAAAGACGATGGATAGAAAATTGCAGGTAAATATCTGTGTGACTTCTATATGGCACTTTTGTACTAGTATGGATCTCCACTTAAAAATATTCCTCACGACAGCAAATCCTTACAGCCATGAAGGTCATTATATGTCTTGCTATAGCCAATTTCAGAGGCTTGCTCAAGAATGAAACTGGGGAACAGGCAAATTACACTTTTGCCTCCCTTGAAAACTGCAAATATAAATGTAATAAATAAAATCAAGAAAAGCAGCATATTGGTGCAGCAAGAATACATTCAAATTCTCAATGCTTTGCTTATCAGGTATTTGAGGGCATGATCTAGAACCCTACTAGTAATTCATTTTTAATGAAAAGCAACATTGGAACCAAAGAGGAATTAAACAGCAGCTCAGTCCCTTAATCCCCCACCCCTATAATAGGCCAAAAACTGAACAACAATGCGCTTATCCACCCCGTCTCCTGATGGCAACAAAGCAACAGTGGCTGTAGCAGAACCATTCCTTTCATAACCTCAGCTCTTCACTCTTTTTCTCCCTGGGTGTATGCCCTGAGACACACCAGAAGAGAGCATTTGCAAAGCCATTGTTATAATCATGAAATGTGGAAAGCACTAACTAATCTCTGGTTTGGGACTACAGTTTGGGTCAAAGATGCATTAAGGGGTTCTCATGTTTGACATCCAAGAGTTCAGAACTCTTCTATGGCAATCTTCCTCTCTTCCAGTTCTGGCATTAGCCATCTCTCTCTAACCCAGGGATGGGGATGTTTTCCGTAAAGGTGTAAAGGCAGCCTATGTAAACCTCTCCCTATCTGCCAGAAAAAGGAGACACCGTCTATCCTAGGTAAATAAGAGCCGCCCCCCCCCTCCCGCAGCCTGAGGGAAGAGGTGAGCAGTTCTCAGTTGGGAATGGGGTGATTCATAGGTTCCCTGCTGCAGCGCCACTGGTCCATGACTTAGCAAATTGAAACATCTCTCCCCACCAGTCTGGTGGCAGGAGTCCTTTGGCAGACGGAAGAAATGAGATCCTGGAGGTATTTTTCGCCCACGAACTTTGGAAGGAAGCCCAGCCCAGGGCCAACCCACTGCCTTTCCCTCAGCTTCCGAACATGTGGGATGAGCAGCCGGCTTTGTGAGGCTTCCCCACGCCAGCCTTCCCCTTGGATAAACGATTGCTCTCTTGTTTTGAAGGCCAGTTGAGGTTAACCGCCAAAAAAAAAAAAAAACGCCTCCGCCGATCATGGGCAGGTTGTGACTTGAGTCGCCCCAGGACTCCGGACGGAAGGCTCAAGGCTTCCCAAGCAAAGGCGGCTCGCTCCTCCATACCAGGGAGAGCCTGCGCGTTTCATTTTCGGAGCACGGAGCGCTGGAGTCAAAGATGGTTGGGTGGCTCAAGGCGCAGCTTCCCGAGCAACAGCATTGCGGAGGGACTCGCTCCCCGGCTCCTTCCTCCCCCCCCCCCGCTCCCCGTCCCCGCTCCCCGTCCCCGTCCCCACAAACCACCTACCCCTCTACCGCAATAGGGAAGCTCCCGAGGCGCTCGTTTCTTCCTTTCTCTCGCCCGCATCCCTGACACGGTGACTCACCAGGAGAAGGCTGGAGACCAACGCGGCTCCTCGGGTGGCCTTGCGGAAGGCGGCGGCGGCGGCGGCGGAAGCCCCCATGGCCGGCGCTGGGTGCGAGGAAAGATGCTTTCTGCGCGGGCGAAGGCCGTTACGAAGCCATGGAGGCCGAGAGCTGAGAAGGGCGCGCCTTGCCCACCGCCGGAAGAGCTGCCCATCTAGCAGCCCCGCTGCCCCATTGCCGGGCAGGGGATGGGCAAGGGACGACTGGGGGAAGGGCAGGGCGGGAAGGGAAGGGAAAGGGGCTGGCGGGGGTTTAGCAAAGGGGAGTCCCCCGGGCACGAGGGAACGCTGGCCGCACCGGGCTCCGGGGCCAGCCTTGCAGCTCCTCGGCGGTAGGAGCCGAAAGACACAGGAAGAGGACTGCGCTCAGCAGGAGAAGCGGCCGGCTTCCCATAGCGATTGGGGGCGATGGGACACCCTACTCCCACCTACCTGGCTCCCCAGCCTCTTTCGAATGACCAGAAGGGCGGGGAAACGTTTCGCCCAAAGCAGCCGGTGGGCGGGAAGAGAGGCGGCGAGAGCGCACATGGGCCGAGAAGGAGAGGCGGGGCTTTCTTTTGTTACATCATCTTTTCAGAAAGACTGCCCCGCCCCGCCCTGCCCAGCCCAGCCCAGCCCAAAAACCTTTCGTCTGAGTCGAAACTACTGTAAGAAGGGTAATGTACTTCATCTCCTTTTCCAGACTAGAGTCTTGTAAGTGACTGAACTCGTCCCCAAAGGGGCTTTGGGTCAGATGCGATTAGCTCGATTCTTACAGGAACAGGAATCGGGCACCCGGGCTCTCCCAGGTGTATTAGATTTGGGGGAGACTATAAATCAGCTTTGTATGGTAAGAATGGGACATCCTCTTAATTTTGGGCAGCAAAACCGAGTGTATGTTAGGCCAGGGGTCTCCAACCTTGGCAATTTTAAGCCTGGCGGACTTCAACTCCCATCAAAGCTGGCTGGGGAATTCTGGGAGTTGAAGTCCGCTAGGCTTAAAATTGCCAAGGTTGGAGACCCCTGTGTTTACAGTTACAAATGGAGACTACAGTTTCCATTTTCCTTGACAGTGAGCTGGCTGGAGTTGATCACAACTGAACGATTCTAGAGAGAGTCCAGGGTTGTTCCAGAACCATGGACAGTCCTCTCTCTCTCTCTCTCTCTCTCTCTCTCTCTCTCTCTCTCTCTCTCTCTCTCTCTCCCTCCTTCCCTCCCTCCCTCCCTCCCTCCCTTCCTCCCTCCCTCTCTGTATAAGAAAGAGAGAAAATCAGATTATATGTTATCTACTTCAATAAGTTTTTGTTTCCTTGAATTCTGTTCTCATAATGATTATAATGAAAATTGCTACTTTGCATTACCGTATATATCTTAATTGTGCAAAGAGGTTTCACATGATTGAGGAAGAAAGGTCTATAATCATCCTCTCCTATGCACTGAAAATGCATAGATATGACATATGATAAATATATATACAGGGAAAGATGCATGTGCAAATTTTCTTATATACTGTAGGTGTTGTAGCTGAACTGCCACCATTCATAGAAGCATATACCATAGTAACATGTTTCATCCACCATTGTAACACATCGGACAATCCCAATGTGAATGTCAAGATATGGACCTGTCCACTTAATCCATGTGGACCCCTTACCGTGATTAATAAAAACACATCTTCAGGAACCAAATAAAAGATCTACTAGTCTAGTCTATATGTTGCACTGAACTGTATGGTAGCCCATTTGACTTTTGATATTGTGTGACTCAGCCAATTATAGCTCTTTCAGGTTAAAGTAGTGGTTCTCAAACTGTGAGTGGCCTGGTGGCCTAGTGGTGAAAACACTTCCTTCCCACTTGGAAGGTTGAGAGTTCAGGTGGCAGTAGATGTTTATCTCCTAGGACACAAAGAAAAAATATATGCTGTGAACTTTGCATGATGTCAGGAAGGGCATCTGGCCAGTAAACGCTCAGATCGATCCGATCATCCCAACTCTACCCTGAATTCAGGAATTGCAGGGTCGTAAAAAGGCAGCTTTTAGTAGTGGTTCTCAAAGTGTGGTCTGGGGCTCTCCAAAACCCTTTCAGCAGGTCAGCAGTGTTAACTACAATAATTTAGAATTTTAAAACATTTTTGCAATTTTTCTAATGCAGTGAATATTAATAAATACATACTGCATAAAGCAAAGAGCTTTGGGGTCCGCAATCATTTTTAAGAATGTAAAACCGTCCTCAGACCACAATGTTTGAGAACTACTGGGTTAGAATATCAGAATTTAACTCTTTAGTATTTTCATCACCATCAAAACTATAAAAATAAAATAAACTGATAATTTCATATCTACCCACAGTTGGGGAACCATTCAGAGATTATTCTCTAATCATCCTTCTATGACCATTCAAAAGAAACCAAAACTGCATACCTAGGCAGTGAAACTGATTTCCATCTATATACTATAAAACTCTCGTCGTGACCTTTACCAGGGCAACAACAATTTTTGAACCAAATGAGCTAACTTACAAAATGTATCTAAGACCCAGAACCAATGACTCCTTGGGGAAATGAAATTTGGGGAAGTTGTGGCTGTTCCAGTACTCACAAATAAAGATAAATATATGTTTCCCAGGATAATGTTGCAGGATCCAATCTGGATCGGTCACCGGGACCAGAGTTTAAATCTTCCAAGCTTTTGGACTTGTTCTGGAGCCCATCTTCAGGAAACTTCTCTCTCACAAGTATTCAGTTCCAAGTAGTTTAGATGCTTCACGGAGTGATGAAAGAATATTGTTCCTTCAGTGCTGTCAGTGAAGGAGCTAGCACTACTCATTTCCCAACATGACTCCTTAACTGAAGTCTCTGGATTATCATCACATAAACTGAATTGAAGATAGGCTCTCTCATTATTTTAATGAGTAACTTGGATCTTCCAAGGCTTGCAGTGGAACACAGGTGATAGTGGGAAAACTCCACAAGAATCTTATTGTAACAAAGATAAACATTGATC
Source organism: Diadophis punctatus similis (assembly GCA_023053685.1). Lineage (NCBI taxonomy): Eukaryota > Metazoa > Chordata > Lepidosauria > Squamata > Dipsadidae > Diadophis > Diadophis punctatus. The sequence goes on from JALIGW010000001.1 coordinate 163,280,505, forward strand.
CAATCAAAAATGACCTTGTCATGATTCCAAGAATTAAGCTCAATTTATCAGAAGATGAAGATACCCCTCTTCAGTGGGCAGAGTTTCCAATATAGTCGTGCTTTGCTCTCACAATGCAAAGGCAAACCGTGGAGATTATGCTGCTTTATCTGGAGAAGCTGGTGTTCCAGCATGGTTAATTGCCTGTCGCTTTAAGTCGAGGAAATAATATTCTTAACAAAAGCATATTTTGTTATACAAAAAGCATTTATATTTGTCTTGCTACAAATCTTTTTTTTTTAAATAAAATGATGGGTTTTTTTCTTTAATTTTAAAATCAAAACAATAACCATCAGCCCATGGTCTTTCTGTTTCTCTGTTTAGATATGGAAATATCTCTGAAAGGATGGCCCAGGTCACAGGTTGTCTAGTTACCTGTTAAAATCTTCACACCATTTCATTTTGAACAAACATCAAGTTGTCACAGGCTTTATTTTTTGCATTTAGAAAGACGAATGCTTCCTCTTCTTCCTCCTCCTGAACAAGATAGTCAACCAAAAGTTGATACCGTAGTTCTAAAGAGGTCTTCCCGTATTATTTCTTGGATAAAGCTATTCAAAGGAAGAGCCCTTGAATAACTGAAAAACATGACTATTACTTTATTCTCCTGGAAAAAATTCTAGGCTTAAAGATGCAGGGTATTCCTGTCTGAAGGACTTTTATTATAAGAACAAATGGTACAAAAATCTTTTGTAATTAACTTACATGATTGAAACTACACCCTCTGTCTGCTGGAAGAGTTGTCAATCCCTTGGTGGAAATCTCCTTTCATTGCTAGGTTTTGGCAGCAAATTCAAAATTATGTTGCAATTATATTGAAATTAGGGAAATGTATTAGTTTTGCAGTGGAAGTATTAGACAAGATATAGTCTTAATTAAAAGCAGCAATTTCAAGGCTGTAGGAAGTTCATCTTCTCACCTATTTTAACAATTTTGGATTTTGAGTTGATCTTGATTTTGTTTTCTCTTCTGCTAGGATTGCTAATACATTTTATTCTATATTCCACCTCTGTCTTTAGTGTTTTAGCATGAACCATTTTTATATATTATGATACTGATTTTCTATTGTTGGTAATAACTTTTAATAAGTTAAAAATAAAGAAAAGAATATATTATTATTTTGATTAGCAGAAGGAATGCCCTAGGAAAAAATCATGGCCCTAACTTAATGATCTTATGCAAATATCTTCTTGCAAAATCTGCTCCTGTTTTACGAAGATCCAAGCAAGCAAGTAGCAATGCAAAGGAGAAGAGTTGTTTAGCATTTGCCCAATCTTAGCCTGGAAAGTGTCATCCTTGACACTTTAATAACAGTTTTATTCTCTGTTGCTACGAACTAAAATTGCTGAAACAGAGGATTGTGCAAGGGACTACTGAAAGTATCTGCTTTTTTCAAACTGTGTTCCTTTTTCCAACTAGACCTGTCTGCTAAACTCTTCAAGGACATGGAGTGGTCTTATAATTTTACCACAAAAGGGAACTGATTCCTGTAATCAGCATTTTTCATCTGGTGTACGTGATATTAAGGTTTTAAAAGATTGGGCCAAAATGTGGGCACAATTTTTTAAGGAGAGAAGGAACAAATCAAATAAGAGTTCTCCTTGTTGAGCCAAAACTGTTCATTTCATCTTTCATGTTGGATGCATTGGTTTTCTCCACCTATATAGCTACTGACCACTGGACCATTACATATGGCAATAGTTAGCGAAGGGACTCTGCACTTTCATCTCTTTCCCTAGTCTAAAATACTTACTTTGCATACTACTCTGTAATATGCCTTGTATTGGCTAGACCAGCGATGGCGAACCTTTTCGGCACCGAGTACCCAAACAGGAATGCATGTGCATGCGTGTGGATGTGCGCACGCCGGAGCGCCAGAAACCTGAAGACCAGCTGGCCATTCCACATGCTGGCCAGCTGGTTTTCGCGCATGCCAGAGTACTGGAAACCTGAAGACCAGCTGGCCGGCGCACACATGCCTGTTTTTGGGGCCATTTTCAGGCTGTTTTGGGGCCATTTTCAAGCCATTTTAGGGCCATTTTCAGGCCGGTTATCGGGCTGTTTTTGGGGCGGTTTTCATGCTCTTTTCATTCTGGATTTCGTGCTGGTTTTTGGGCCAAAAATGACCTGAAAACCAAAAAACAGCCCAAAACTGGCCTGAGAAACGGCCCGGAAAATGGCCTGGAAAACAGCCTTTTTGGGGGCATTTTTGGCCATTTTCCGGGCCATTTTCTGGCTATTTTCTGGTGCTCCGGCACCTGTGAAGACCAGCTGCACTGAAAACCAGAAGAGGAGCTGGCGATGGCGTGCATGCCCACAGAGAGAGCTCTGCGTGCCACCTCTGGCACGCGTGCCATAGGTTTGCCATCACAGGGCTAGACTGATATTTTCAGGCTTTTCATCATTCCCTTCCCCTCCAATAGTTCAAAACAGCAATTAAAAAGGCACTTTTTGTTTTACACTTCAACATCTTAATTGTCCTGCATATCCATATGAATGAAACACTGAGAAACACGGCCAAAATAATTTTAAAAGCTTCTCATCAACACCTGATGCTGACCTTCCTTACTAACTTTCCTAACCTTTTGCTTAGGCCAGAGAAAAACTTCTATGAGCCATCTGAGGTCAAATATCCCCCGCCCTTCATGCACTGGTCAGACCCCAATTAGTGTGACCCTCTGGTCAGTCTGTCTAGCCCCTTTTAAAACAATCCACATTGGCTGCACTTACTGCAATTACTGGTAGCAAATTCCAGTTTAACTGTCCACCATGTAAAAAAATGTTTCCTTCTATTGGTTCTGATTAATAAAAACAGATGACATCACATATTTGAACACTGTTTCTGCATTACATCACATGTGATTTTAAATACCTCGATCATGTCTTCTCTATCAGTTCTGTTAAAACTTTAAATTGTATTAGTTATTAATTCTATTGATTGAATGAATAATGGATTGCTCTGGAGAAAATCTTACCTATGTATTCACTAAGAATTGATACTGACTTGATGACAAATAATCATCAATCATTAGTTAATCATTACAATATTTGAGTCTAGTTTCTTATAGGACAGTCAGATAATAAGCAAGATAATGGGGTATTTAGCATAGGTCATTAATAATTCCTAATCCTGAAGTCAGTTTTCTACTTCCTGAATTATAGGCAGTGTGCTATAAATACTGGATGATGGAAGGTGACAGTAGTAGTAGATGTATACTGCTGTGTAAACTGAGCAGTAATGGTGAATGTATGGTTCTATGGCTAGTGCAAACAAAATCAATTGGGTTACTTCAGTAAATCAGGTTTTTAAAGTATGGCTTGACGTGTTGTATGAATATAGCCTACAAAGAAATTGAGGAGTAAGGTTCAGTTTATTATCTTGATTTGATTTACTGGGCCAGAGATTTCTGCTTTGCTTCTAAAACCTTGAAATTTCACATCAAACTAATATCTTTTCATTGTGTAAGATTTAATTGTTTAAGGGCTGTCACAGACAAGAGGGAGGCAATTTATTCACCATAGCACCTGAGGGCAGGACTAAAAGCAATGGGTAGAAACTCATCAAAGGGAGATCTAACCTAGAACTAAGAATCCCTTTGGGGAGTTGGGCGGCATATAAATTTGAACAATAAATAAACTAAGGAGGAAATTCCTGACAGTGAGAACAATTAATCAATGGAACAGCTTGCCTTCCAGAGTCATGGGTGCTCCATTGCTGGAGATTTTCAATGAAAGGTTAGACAACCATTTGTCCATCAGGGGGATGGGGTAGAAGACCTCCAAGGTCCCAGTATATATTTAACCTCCTTACAACTGTATATTGTATAATAATAACCTTAACACATAGATGCAGCCATGATAACCACAGAAGGGAAGGGAAAATCAGAAATCCACATTAAGATAATATATTTTTTTTGTTTTTGTTTTTGCTTTGTTTTGCTTTGCTTTGCAACACTGCTTCAAGTCAGTGTTGCCAGGAGTCAGTGTTGACTCCTGGCAACTGCCAGGACAAATCCTTGCAGGTTTTTTGGCAAAGTTTTTAGGAAATGTTGCCATTATCTGCTCCCTAGAGCTGAGAGAAAGTGACTGATCCAAGGTCACCCTGCAGGCAAGGCTATAACTCACAATCTCACAGTTTCTAGCCTGATGCTTTAACCATTACACCAAACTGGTTCTCAATACATTTATTAGGCCTCGTTATTTATTGGATATGAATGCTGCCAGATCCAAATAGACCCATGGCACCTTATAGAATACCATTAAATTATTCATAGGGTAACATAAAACATAAACATTCATCATAAAGTATAAAATACTAAATACTTTTGAATACCTCCCTTACTTTTGCCTTCCAGAGTCATGGGTCCCACATTATATTAATATTATTTTCAGAAGAAACACATTGGGATCTGGCATTTGTAAAACATCCTGTCATAATGTACACATAATTTAATATTATATTCCATTGGCATTTAAGAGAATAGAAATGATGTATGCCTCTACGTCTAAGCTTGCTTTGGAAGGTTTCTCACCAGTTCCCAAAGAAGACTGATAAAGGGACAGCTGCAACCTCAACAATTTATCATACGGAAAATGGTGTTGTGTGAATGCTGTGCCCCATGGTATTCCTTTTGTAAGGATGCCCTCAGTGTGTTCTCAACATTCCAAAAGTGCCCATTTATGCTACCCACTCCTCCAAATTCTCTGCTTCTGTTTCAGAAGTGCCCAGTTCCTTATGGTTTTTTATTTATACGGAAAAAAATATGCACATTTGTTCCGTTCATTTAATTAATAACAACATTTGCTTTGTCTCTCAGTTAGCTGAAACAGGCAGGAATAAACCCTATGTCAGGTCGAAGCCATTTTAGTTGGGGTCTTTGGCCTGCCACACTTTATTCTATTTAAAAATGTATTCTTTGCTATGGGAATTTGGGAGGGGTCATTGCATGTAACCATAACAAGTTCCTTCTGGATTGTCAAGGTCATCCTTTGTCTTTGCACTTCTGCACCTGCACGGAAGGAGATGGGAGTTGCTGCCAAGTTGGCAGATGAAGATTGGTCAACGTGATGAACTTGGGGGTGTGGGGACAAGGGCTTGAACTTTCAACTGGATGGAGAAACCCCTGGGACTTCAGATTAGGGTTTCTCCCACATGTGCCAACATGGCTCTGCTAATAAATTGGAACTTTGAGGAATACTTTGTCTCGGACTCTGATTTAATTTTTGATGCTTTTTGGAACCCTGACACCCTAGGCTAATTTCTTAAATAGAATCCATAAGATCCATAAGAAAAAAAGTAGAAACAAATGTTTCTGTCTCAGAAAGTCTGCAGGATAATGAACTGATTCTAGTGGTGGAATTTGTTGTGATTTGTACATGAAAACAAAAAATGGTTTATTCCATTCCATCCTCTTACTTAGTATTGAAACTAACTAAATAATTTGATCATATGAAAAACTCAACCCCAAAATGTCTTAGTGGATATATGATGAAAACCAGTCTTTCTTAACTGAGTTCCTGAAACAGTGAAGATGCTGTTAAAAATCCATGTTTACATCAGCTTTAAGGTGCTAAGTACCTGTGGTAAGGTCTCTGGTCTTGAAAAGAAAACAAAAGAACTAATTAGTATTATGTGAACATATCTTTCTTGGTTCCATTCAGCTCTCATAATTATACACCAGGATGACTCGACAGAAAAAACATATATAACCCTTTCCTGGTGAAGAGCTGATAGGGAAGAGAACCTGGCCTAGAGGTTAACACTTCTGCCTTATAAGCAGACTGCCCAGGTTCAAATCCCACTAAGGGTATGGCTATCTGACGAGAGCAAAATAGCTCCAAATAGATCTATAATAGTCTCCCTTTATTTTCATTTATCAGCAAAAAAAATGTTACACACACACACATATATATTTGATGATGAAAGCTGGATTTTAACTGTGGAATATTTATGCTCACAATATGCCATCTCAGATTGTTATCAAAGCATAAAAAAACAACAGGTTTCTCTGTCTAATTAGTTATCATGCAAGATGGAGACCAGCTATCATGAGATGCATAAGAGAAAATTAACATAGAAGGCAAAGAAACATCAATAGTGAAGGGTTCCCCTTAGGGAATGTAGATCTGGTTCCATAGTTCTGTTAGAAATTAGCATTCCTCCATGTAACCAGTTGTTCCTTCTCATTTCCCAAGGTGTGAAAAACTCTCAAGCTATTGTGAGATGGGTGCAGTGGGGAATCAGAAGAAAGGCAATAGCAAAAAGAGGAAAGTGGGGGAGGGAGCGGATGCGGATGTGGATTCACATATGGTGAATGAAAGAGCAATTCCATTCTTTATTATTGTGCAATAAGCACCAAAATAAAATCATTGCGTATTTACTGATAGCTGATATCTTCAATGCCTCCCATTATCTATGTTGGCTAAAAGTAAGTACTACTATAAATATTTCTAAAACAAAGAAGAGAAGAAAATATTTTACACAGTGATTAGAGTACAGATTTTCTAATTATCTACTTATTTTTTCTAACAGAAATGTAACCAAGGAAAGCATTTCAATGACCTGTTTAATTTAACTAGATTTTTATCTGTAACTAGGTGAAATGTTGCATATGAAATCTCTATTAAAACAATTATCAAATTGCCAAAATTTAAAAATATGAGATAATTGTGTTAAAGCAGTTTAAATTATTTCGCTGTATTTGTCACTTTTTAAGGTCTCACCTTAGTATCTCTATACTTCCACTTTCTGCATTTGCAGGCTTAAATTCTATGAAAGTGCCAGGCAAATTCAGTTCTTCATGAATGCAGTAAATTTAAGAAGTTGTAAAACCCCAATTTTTATTTAATATGTATAATGTGATGATTAAGTCAAAAAGTAACTTTTTAAAAATTGTGTTATTTATATTAAAATAAGTTCTCTAAATTTTTCTGAAGTAATTTCTTTTCCAAATTCTTCAAGAGCTGAATTATTCAATGAAGCATTTCATGGGAACATTTTATTAATCATTATAAATTATTAATAATTTATATCAATTCAAATCAAAGTATTTTTAAATATAGATGTTGTTTTACAAGCACGCATTTCCCAAACACTGCCATTTAGGTACAAAAATATTTATCATAATGTTAAAAAACAAGAATATATAAAAATTACTGCTAGTTGCTTTTTTTTTTCTTTTTCCTTAACAATAATTGTGAGAATTGCCCTTCTGACTGTCCCAATTAATTAGTTACCAAATGCCATGAATTTGCTCTTTTGAGGAAACAGACCTTTCAACTTTCCCCATACCTCACCTGTTTCATTTTTCATCTCTTTATACCTTAGTAATAAAATATTGCAACATAAAAATATATTACAGTATCCAATTTGCTTTTCCAAAATCTGACTATCAGTATAGTGACCTCTAGTGGCTACATTAATATAATGGAATAGAGCAGAGGTCCCCAACCTTTTGGATCTCAGGGACCACCAAGGTCATAATTTTAAATCCCACGGACCCTAATTCATAATTTTAAGTCCCACAGACAACTAATATGATTTTTTTTAAAAAAAGATAAATACATTTGTAAAATAATGATCAGAGAACTGTCATTTTATTAATATGAAATGCACATATTTAATATAACAAAATTAAAATGCTTATTTAATTATAACAAAATTGTAAATGCTTATTTAATCATAACAAAATCTTTAAAGGTTATTTAATTGTAACAAAATTATTAAAGTTAGTGTAATTATTACAAAATAATTGAAGCTTATTTGACGGTGGCTTGCTCATGTTGTTGGGAAAGTCAGTCCCATATTCCAGAGCTGTAGCTGTAGTCCCTTCCCTCCCCTCCTCCCCTCCCTTCCCCCCTTTCCTTTCCTCTCCTCTTCTCTCCTTTCCTTTCCTTTCCTTTCCTTTTCCTGCACCAGGGTGGAGGAGCTGCTCCAGATGTCCGGAAAGGGACGGCCAATGTAATAATAATAATTTTTAAAAATCACAATCAAAGGGGATTTGGGCAGCCAACGCTGGAAAAGCGAGCTTTGGAAAGCGCCAACTGGGTACAAAAAGAGGAAGGGGTCTTTTTTTCCCAGAAAGAGCCGCAGGCGGGAGACAAGCCTTTGTGTGGAAAAGTCGGGCAAAGATACCCTGCCTAACAGGTTCCACCCCCCACTCCTGGAACCGCTGCTGCTCTTCTTCCTTTTCTTCCCAGCCGGCCGTAGCCACCCAGCTTCCGAAGATCCAGTATTTCCACCTCATCCAAAAGGCTGGCCGGCGGCAGAGGATGGAAGGGGTGGCGAGGGCTTTATGGGGTCCCCTGATGAGGGATGGCTTGAAGTAGACAAAGGGATCAGCTTGGCATATAAGAGCCAGCGCTAGGCTTCACCTGGCTGGAGGGGAGCTGCTGCGGGGGACTGATGAGGTGCTTGGGGCTTGAGCGGTAAACTGCGTCCAGGAAGCACTACAGCAGAGAGAAGCAGCCGGAGTCAATGCTAGCTTTGCTGTCCATTGCGGACGCTAGATCGGCTCCCTGCAAACTCTCGTCTCGAGGAGCCCAGCTGAAGTGCCGCTTCAGCGAGCGCTCCTCGAGAGGTGAGAGTTTGCAGGGAGCTGATCTAGCGTCCGCAATGGACAGCAAAGCTAAGGTTGAATCCGGCTGCTTCTCTTCCCTAACAGGCGGCCAAGCTAACTGCCTGAAGGACCCCTTCCTGTCTCTGGGAGTCAAAGCTCTGAAGCACGAGTGGCAGGGGAAACTTGGGCTGGGCTCCTCGAGAGAAATGCAAAGATTTCTCTGCGGACCACCAAAATTTTCCCACGGACCACCAGTGGTCCGCGGACCACCGGTTGGTGACCTGTGGAAAGAGCACCTAGTAAGCAGAGATGGGAATAAAACTGCTAGTGAAAATGAATTTAATGTAAAAATTAAGATACATAAGAAAGAAAACACAATGGTTTTGAGAAAGTGACTATATGACTACAGTAGTGTTTGTCAACTTTAGTAACTTTAAGGTGCGTGGACTTCAACTCCTATGGTGGTTGGGGAATTCTGAGAATGTTAGTCCATTCTTCTTAAAATTACCAAGGATGGGAAACATTAGACTAGACACATCCCCATAAAATATGTAGTAAAAACATACATGTGAATGCTAGATAATTATTTGTTCTACTTCCTGCCTTATTTTGTTGCCTCTGTATCCAATCATTGCTAGTTACCTCCAAGGTGATAAGAGGACTAGTCCATTTTTGCATAGTTCACTTTGGAAAACAGACTCAAGATTCAGAGGGCTTGACAAACATGAGCATTGGGTCCTATCCAACAAGATGCAGTTCAATGGAAAGAAAAATAAGGTGCTGCACTTAGGCAGGAAAATCAGCTACAGAGGGATCAGGTAAGCAATAACTAACTCAACAGTAGTGCTTATGAGAGGGATCTAGATAGTCCAGTGGACCACTACTTAAGTATAAGTCAACAATGTGTTGCAGCTGCCAAAAAAAAGCCAATGCAGTCCCAGGCTATATCAACAGAAGGATAGCAACAAGATCGAGAGAAGTGATAGAGTACTGTTCTATACCACACTGGTGAGATCATCTTTGGAATACAGCATGGTTACCGTAATACAAAAATGATGCTGAAGCTCTAGAAAGAGTGCAGAGAAGAGCAACAGAGATGATAAGGAGTCTGGAAACTAAATTATACAACAAATAGCTAAAGCAATCAGGTATGTTTAGCTTAATCTTCATTAACAAAAGAAGACTCAGGGGAGATATGATAGCAGTCTTCCAATATTTGAAGATCTGGCAGAAGTAAGATACATTGATTTATTCACCATAGTACCTGAGGGTAGAACAAGAGGAAATGGGTGGAAGCTTGTCAAAGGGAGATCCAACCTGGAAATAAGGAAGAATTTCCTGACAATAGAATTATCAAGCAATAGAACACCTTGCTTACCTGAGCAATGGAACAGCTTGCTTACCCAACACTGGAGGTTTTCAAGAAAAGATTTGTCTAAGATGGTATGAGATCTCGTATCTTGTGCAAGTGGTTGAACTAGAGGTCCCTTATAATCCTGTGATATATTATTATTCGACAAATATTTGTGCCTGAGTTTTGTTATATGACTTACAGAATTTAGAAGATGGATGAGTAGTGCATAGAGATGAGTTGGAACTATAACTATATGAATGCCCAGTTGGGAGATGTCACTCAAGACTTCTATAGACCATCACACTGAAGAAGGATGGGAAACTAGAAATGCTTTGGGAGCTTCAGTTCACAATCATTTAAAACTCTGCGTTCAGGTTTCTTATATCTATCAAATGGAATAAATAAAGATAAATAACAAATCCTGTTAGATAATGAAGCCAGTGTACTCTCTCAAAATCCTTCTGCAGAAAAATATTCTGAATCTCAGGAATCTGAAGAGATGCCTGCAGTTGGATTCTTCAATACAAAATTTGCCCCTTTTATTTCCATACTGTCCAAAGCCAGCCATGGCCACCCCACTCTCCTGGAGCAGCTATTTGATCCCTTGCATTAACACATTCGGGCAATGGTCAACTCTGCAAGGAATTGGAAAAACAACATGGAGGGAAAGGATGAAAATACTACCAAAATTATGATGCCACTTTTGTATCTTCTATAGCAGGGCTGTCAAACTCACGGCCCGTGGGCCAGATGTGTCATGCGCTGGCCATGCCCACGCCAGGTTTATCGAAGGGGAAAAAAGTCCCGATACATCACATGACGCTGCATGACGATGCGAGTTTGACACCCCTGTTCTATAGCCTCCAAAGTTTATATAATTTCCTCCAATCAGCTGGAACTGTGTTACCTTCTCCAAACTCTGATGACTGGCTTTCAAAGCACTAATTAACAGTGATCTCCTTGCAGTTGGTGCCATTTAGGAAAAAGCAGAAATCATCATGGACCATTAATTAACAATATGCCTAAAAATGGAATCATCAGCTATCAGCATAATGCTAATTATTTTCTGTAATTGGCAAAATTCACAAGATGTATTCTTCACATGAAAGCTGTTGATTTGTAAAATTATACCTAGATGTGGTCTCATTGTAATTGTTCATATTTCTTCTTCATGGTCATAAATTATTCAGAAGTATTTATTAACAATGCATTTTCACTGGAGGTGTTACTGCTGTTTTTACTAATGAAAGAATAAACCTATAAACTACCCTGCCAAGTAGCTAGCAATTAAAACTTGATGTCCATAATTTTAGAATTATTACTCTATAGAATTCATAAGAAGTCTTCCATATTTTATATTTCAAGGTTTCCCATGTTCATAAGTTTGCAGTTACACAATGTACTTTGCTAGATGTTTCATACTGCTCCACTTTGAAGACAGAGGTCTGAACATCTATTTGAAAAGCAGACAAAGGGGATTATAGATACGCAGAAAAGGATTTCTTAATTGGCTTCCTTTCTAGCTCATTTATACCTGATAGTCCAGCAGCTGAATTTTGCAGCAAAGGATAGCCCAGAGTCATAGTTTCCTCAAGGTAGTGCTGCTTTACATAGTGATGATATGGGGTTCTCCTGAATGTGTAGGATTATTACTGAGTGAATAGTAATGGGAAAAATAAGAAGTTGACAAATAGGTTTTATGAATAGAGCACTGGTCCTCAGAGGGACCAAGACAGACAGTGTTTTTAATACAAAGCTGTCCACCTATTGCAGGGCTGTCAAACTTGCGGCCTATGGGCCAGATCTGTCACGTGCTGGCCATGCCCATGCCCGGTTTAGTGAAGGGGGGGAAAAGTCACAATATGTCACGTGACACCGCTGTGACACGCGAGTTTGATACCCCTGATCTATTGTTTCCCATCTATTATTTCCCTGTACAACACACAGATGGTGTCCCCGGAAGGGAAAAAGGAGCATCGTAAACAAGGGACTAATTTGCAGTGCTGGTCAAACATCTAAGTAATATCTCTGGTATTTACCTGAAGTAAACCATACTTAAATTTCTTAGGTCAATATCCTTTCATTGACAAGAAATCATCTTGGCAGCCAACTTCTGGAAGTTTGTGAGGAAGAAATTCAGTTGTAACATTTTGTTTTGGAAAAGGTAGATTGTAAAGCTTTCAGCAACATGCCCAAACTTGTATACTTTGTATTATACTTTACACTTTGTATGCTTAACATATCTGTTCCTGTTTTAGCTTTAGTAGGGATGTAAAACCATTGGGCTTTAAAATTATTTAGATTTAAATTTATTATTAGAGTTGGAAGGGACCCCTGCTCAAGCACCATTTGAGACAGATGGCAGTCTCTTCCTGCCAAAAAAAACCCCCTGTTCATTCAGATAACATTTTGAGACACATCTATGGCCATTTCCCCACTATGAACCAGCCTTTTATTTGATTAAGAGCAGGGATCATTGGTGGCATCTAATCAGGCCATCTCACAACTGTCAAAGACTGTCAAAAACTGTCTTAGTGGGAAGTCATAGCTTGGAGAAAGTCCCATTTTTAGTTTAGCATGTTCAGCTGAAACACCCTGAAACCTGATGAGCTGATCATGCAGCATATTGTTCTAAGTTCCAGGAGCCATTACAGCACAGAAAAAAAGTAAAGTGAGGGTACAGAGATGGAGAAAATAGAGAACAGCATGAATGCTGTGTTTAAAAGTATTATGTAATAAAGGGTTATAGGTTACAACTTATTCTGGAATCTGTCTTAAAAATAATCTAAGAAAAAAACATAAATTAGCTAATTCTACATTTTTTTATTTAAAAGCAAGAGACTTCTTACTTAGATCTTGCTTACTTAGTAAATATCCATGTAAATATCCAAATTTTTTAAGATTTTTCTTTGTAGAGCTTTACAAAAGTACAGTATTTTTTCTATAGAAATCAATTATAATCAGATTCCTGCATTTTCTTGATCACACAGGCAGTAGCAGCCTCTGCAAAATGTAGCAAACATCCTGCAACTACTTTTAGTGTGAACCTAGTTTTTAATTTGAGTGTTTTTAGAAATATTTTTGTGTATTTTTCAAATGTTTTTGTAAGCAATTTGAACACATAGACACAAATTATACTAAAAATGTTAATTCATTTAATACAGCTGTCAACAGACAAATGATACCATATGCTGAAAATTCAATCAAGGCCAAATTTTGGAATTTTTGTTTTATTCCCCACTGCACCACTAGGAGGCAATACTATTCCAGTTACTATTGAGATGTCACAAGAAACGTTTCCTGTTGGGGCAGTTAGCTTTGCACAATAGCGAAAATGTGTAGAAACAAAGCTGAGTATTATAGAAACCTCTATATAGAAAAAAGTTCTGGAAGTAACATTGGGATAAGAAAGCCTAAGTTACCTAGCGTACCTGTAGGTTAAAGGTAGCAAGGAGCACTGCAAAGGGTGTGGGCAGAGAGTGTATCAAGAAGAACCAGGGATTGTAAGTGATGAGAAGATGATACATCAATTAGAGGCATATTATATAAAAACATGTAAAATAAGCATTCCTACACAAAGAGCATAAACCTGCAAATTCCCTTGTCTGATCATCTCTCCATCAATTGACCGGGATGGCCCATGAATCTGTGAATACAAGCTTGAATCTTCTAAGAGCAGCGTTCTTCTCTCTTGTTATAGCCACTTCACTGTTATCACTTAGTATCTGAAAATAATGTAAAGTTGTAGCTATGTCTTTTAAAATTCCATATGGCTTGGAACTAGACAATTTGTAAATGTCTGTTCTCCCATACGAGCCTGCCCAAGGTTTAACATCCTTGGGGAAATCCCTTCTTGTCTTGCCACGTCTTCAGAGGAAATGCAAAGGGGGCTGGGCTTTTCAGATACAGGTCTCAGGCCCTGGAATGCCTTATTGTAAGCTGTCAACTATCTTTCTACTGTCAAAACCATTTTATCTGATACCCTTGTTGCTTGATATCTAGAATAAGTTTTAAGCTGGAAAACACTGCTTGCAATTCAAATATGTGAGTAACAAATAGATGAATCATTATGTTGAACAATATTTTAATGGAAATAACACTCAGCTGTATTTTAATGTGGACATTGTCTTCATTATCTCTCTGGGAATCTGTGCATAATGTAATGCTTAGATAGATAGATAGATAGATAGATAGATAGATAGATATAGATAGATAGATAGATAGATAGATAGATAGATAGATAGATAGATAGATAGATAGATAGATAGATATAGATATAGATAGATATAATTATATAGAGATAGATAGATAGATAGATAGATAGATAGATAGATAGATAGATAGATAGATAGATAGATGATAGATAGAGAGATAGAGAGATAGAGACAGACAGACAGACAGACAGACAGACAGACAGACAGACAGACACCAGTAGAGATAGATGATAGATAGATAGATAGATAGATAGATAGATAGATAGATAGATAGATAGATAGATAGATAGATACTGTACATACATACATACATACATACATACATACATACATACATACAAACATACATACATACATACATACATACATACATACATACATACTATATTGGCCAAGTGTGATTGGACATACAAGGAATTTGTCTTTTGTGCATATGCTCTCAGTGTACATAAAAGGGAAAAAAGAAAAAAGAAAAAAATACATTCATCAAGAATCATAAGATACAACACTTAAGTGATAGTCATAGGTTACTAATAAGCAATCAAATCATACTAGGAAACAAACAGAACAATATAAATTGTAAAAATACAAGCAACATGGTTATAGTCATGAGTGGAAGGAGATAGATAATAGGAAGGATGAGAAGAATAATAGTGATACAGTCTTAGTAAATAGTTTGACAATGTTGTGGGAATTAGTTGTTTAACAGAGTGATGGCATTTGGGAAAAAACTGTTGTGTCTAGTTGTTCTGGTGTGCAGTGCCCTATAGCATCGTTTTGAGGGTACAAGTTGAAACAATTTATGTCCAGGATATGAGGGGTCTGTAGATATTTTCACAGTCCTCTTTTTGACTCGTGCAGTATACAGGTCCTCAATGGAAGGCAGGTTGGCAGTAATTGTTTTTTCTGCAGTTCTGATTATCCTCTGAAGTCTGTGTCTGTCTTGTTTGGTTGCAGAGCCAAACCAGACAGCTATAGAGGTGCAGATGACAGACTCAATAATTCCTCTGTAGAACTGAATCAGCAGCTCTTTGGGCATAGATTATTATATTAGGCGCAAAAACAAAAGATAATTGAGTAGATAACAGAGATTTAAGAGCTTCTGATATGCAGACATATTTTCTTCCACTATACTCTGATCAAAGCAGTTTCACAAGCTTTCGAAGTGGTTCATTTCTCTGAAAAAACCTGCTTGTTCAAAATGGATGACCAGGCTGGAGGGGGGAAAGATTTACTCATCAGAGGCAGTGGTGAGTCTTAACGAGTTCCTGGAAATCTTCCAATCATCTTTAAAAATCCTCTCCAATAAGTTTGAAATATATTTTCTGTAGTATTATTTTTTCCTGGACACAAAGCAGAGAACATTGAATGTTGCAAGAATCTATAACCAAAGCTTGACTAAATCCCATGTGCACCAAACATTGCACAAAAAATTATGTAAATAATCCAGTCACTTTCTTTGTGGTTACCTGTTATCAGCAGTAATAGTCAGAGTGTTTGTAGTAAAACAGTACCTGTTTTTGTTATCAGAAATTCATCTTTCAGCAAATCCACTCCTGCTTTTGAATGGATTTAAGGAAGCTTAGTGCTGGTTGATGTCAATATTAAAATAGAGCAAGAAAGGTAGATACTTGGCATTCCTGAAGCATAATTACAGAGTAAGACTTTGCCTTCTCTTGTCTTCCTGTTGGGACAGCCACATTTTTCTCCCTTCTAATAAAAGATTCTATAATTACAGTTTGGGAATGTTTCACTGCAAACTCACAAACAATTTATTTTTAAAGTCTAGAAAAACATTTTGTAAATTGAAATGCCTTGCATCACAGAAGCGTCAGAATTTTATTCTATAGACCTGTTCTTGAATGTGCCTTTTGTTTGCACACAAAATATCCATCTGTTTCAAATTATTACACTTAAAATGAAAATATTCAAAGGAAAGCCTTAGAAGAAAAATGACTTTTAATTAAGATTTATCACTTTAATTGAATTCAATTCAATTCAATTCAATTCAAGCTAGTGAACAGTTCTCATAGCTGCTGTAGGTTCTGTATAACTCAGTGGAATTTACTTCTAAGAATAATTACGCTAAACTTTCTGATCTTTGCTTTGCCCCTATTTTCTGAGATTTATAGCTATATATTGTCGTAAAGAATATCCTTCTGGGTTCAGTTCCAAGTGGGGGAAAAAACACTGGATTCATGGAAGTTGCTTGGAAAGAAGGTTTAATGGTGGACAGGAGCACATGGCATGAGGCCCTGTACAGAAAAGGTAGATCACATGTTTCCAGATGTGGGTGAAGAGAAAAAGGGCAGGAAAGATGTTGAGTCCCTTGGTTTTATAACCTCTGTTGGGCCCCACCTCTTAGTTTCCTGTTCCTGTGTATGTAATGCACTGATTGGTGGTCAGGCTCCCAGGAGGCCATGCAGTGGCAACTCTATAGGCTTTTGTCTATAGAGGCTTGGCTGAATGAAAGGCCTTGGGCAATTCCTAATATGGCTATGACTGAAGGAGATAAATCTTTGTTATGTAGAAGACTGCTTCTGGCTATTAACGAAAGGGGGAGGGGGCTAAGAGTGAATCTGTTTCCTTTCTAACAGCATGTTTCTCAATTTCTCTAGGGATATTCTATAGAATATATTCTGCCTTTTAATATTTCCTAGGATATTTCATTTTTCTAGGAGAGGGGTGGGTGCTAACTTCCTACAATATACTGGTAGTTATTTCCCACAAACATTAACTTTTCTTTGATTTATTTATAGACTTTTTTATCCCAAACATTTGATCAATAGATGGGGCAGCTAACAAATAGTAATTTAATTACAGCTTAACTAAAAAGAATAATCAACAATAGTTTAAAAAGGATAACAAAATTAGAATAACAATAAATGTGTCCAAAATCCAGGATCCTGACTCCCATGGAACTTAAATTTGACAAATTTTATAAAACATTTTATGAATTATCAAATTATCATAAAATAGTGATTCACATAATTCAGAATGTGATATTTCCTGTGCTGATTTCTGACTCTGCTAGTTTTTCAACACAAATATATCCCAGTTTTTCCTGTGAAGCAGTACAGAACTCTTGTCACTGTTGAAGGCACTAAGGAATCTGATAAAGAAATACCTCTGAAAGGATGACCTAAGGGGTCACGGATTGTCTACACAAGGTACTAAGTTTCAGGAGAAACTGACTTGAAACTTTAGTTTTTTAAAAATGACATCACAAATGTGGGCTGGAAATATTTCAAAAGTAATAACTACATTGAACATTTGCCTGATCTGTGACTTTTGAGCAATGGTCTCATGGCACCATAACTGCTTCACTAAGTAATGAGCCAGGATTTCCTTCTCTTTCATTTGTGACTAGAATTCTCTAAATGTGGACTATCTCTTGAGATAAGAAGAGTGCAGTGTTATCAGATTTCACAGAAAGAATTCCAGTGTCTCCCACAATACCAGTATTCCTCAACTTACGACCAGTTTCTTAACACCATTCGAAATTATGGTGCATCTCCCCCCAAAAGCTACTTATGAGCCAGTACTGAAGGTACATCCAGTGCAACACACTTGTGATTATTTGCCATTATGAATGAAAACAGAGACACTACAGTGTTGTCTATCTCGCCCCCATTATCCCCTACTAGGTTCCTGCAGGCTTTTCACTCCCTCATTGGGTTCCCACAGGCCTTTCCCCCTCACAGAGGCCATTCTCTCCCCCACCATGCCCACACAGGCCTTAAGCCTCATTCCCACGCCACCAGGACCCATACCTTCCTCACCTTTTGAAGAGCGGGCCTGCACTAGACCTCCCAGGGCCTCCCCCATTCAAGGCATCCATTGTTCCATTTAACGGTCCACACATTCGTTCAAAGGCCACATCAGGGAGAGCAGAGAGCAGGGGCGGGTTCCTAATTTTTTTACTACCACTCTGTGGGCGTGGCTTATTTTGTGGGTGTGGCTTGCCAGCCATGTGACCGGGTGGGCGTGGGCCTCGGGAGCTTGGCAGCGGCCGGAGAAGTGGGAGGGGGGCATTGCCCACCCGCAACGCAGCCCCCCGCAGCGGGAGCAGCAAGACCGCGGCAGCGGTTCTTCTAGGAGGCTCCGTCCGGCCTGAATGCTTCTCCCCATTCGATGATCCTAGGCTCCTGCCGCCCGTTCCCCCTCCCCTCAGCAGCTCAAGAAGCCTCGAACGTGCAAAAATGCCTGGGATCAACACCGCGCATTCATAGCTTCTCGGACTGCTGAAGGGAGGGGAACTGAGATAGGTCCTGCCGCCCGTTTTTTCAGCGTCTCACAAACTCCCTCAGTCATCCTCCCCTGCTTGGACTCACTGTGGGGTAGGAAGGCAGCGCATGCACAGTGCCGGAAGCTCGGCTTCTGGGCATGCACAGAAGAAAAAATTTAAAAAAAACTAAAAAAAAAATTAAAAAATGGCGGCGCGCAGGCACCGGCAACCGACCGCACCGGTATTGTGACATCACCAGCGGGCTGCTACCGGTGCTATAGAGTGGACCGCACTGGTAGGAACCCACCACTGGCAGAGAGTAGAGATAGTTAAACTAGGCCATCTTGTTTATCAGCTGGCATGACATGTGACCATAATAGTCAGGCTTCATTATGGTCATATGTCAAGAATTATCTGTATAGCTTGGTTGGTAGTTATTCTAATGAGATCTGCCATTTAGTTATCTAGCAGATGATGTGGGACAAGCAATGTTTAATGTACCTTTCTAACCTGCTCTCTCATACAAGAGTCGGCAGCACCATCCTACAAAGGACTGCCCAATCTCCCTGGGTGCTGCCAGACATCTCTGCTGCCCCTGGTACAGAGATAAATAACCACTGGTCAAAACCTACTAAACATTTGTGATTACAACTGCCAGTGATCATCTGTACTTGTTGAAATAAGTTTGGGCTGAGATGAATCACACAACAAAAAATGGTGAGTAATGGAGTTTTAAGTGGAATAGCCATTGCACAATCCCATTCTCTTGGCAGAAGAGACCTTAATCCAGTGGCATGAACAGATGTTACGGCTAGAGACCAGTGGTAGGTTGCCCCCGATTCGGCCCAGTTCTCTGAACTGGTAGCGACAGCGGTGGGAGGCTCCGCCCACCCACCCGGGACGCTTCTGCACATGTGTAGAAACATTGCGCACATGCGCGCGAACCGGTAGCAAAACCATTTAGAACCCACTACTGCTAAAGACCTCTTCTCTTGCAGTAAATGACCAGGATGTCTTGTGTTTTTAGCACTTCACAACGTCTGCTCAACTTGCCTTCTTGATGGTTGAACTGTTGATTGGTCTCTTCTGCTCAATCTATCAGGATAAATTTCACATTCTGGGATAGACAACTCCACTACCTCACTAAGGGTCAAAGTCCTGTCAGCTATCCTCACTTAGTTTG
Source organism: Diadophis punctatus similis (assembly GCA_023053685.1). Classification (NCBI taxonomy): domain Eukaryota; kingdom Metazoa; phylum Chordata; class Lepidosauria; order Squamata; family Dipsadidae; genus Diadophis; species Diadophis punctatus. The sequence goes on from JALIGW010000001.1 coordinate 163,300,081, forward strand.
GCCTGTGTACTAAGATGGTTTACTGGGGTGTGGCCACAGGTGAGAGCTAAGCACCAGATGGGGACCAAAGGTGATGAAGCAATGCTAAAAAGAAGATAGCAGGCCCACTCCACCAGAGGCACTACCTTTCCATGGACACACCATACACTCCAATATTCTATGAAACTATTATAAATAATGTACTCCCAAAATATCAAATATAGTACAAGAAAGTTCTAGGCTTTATACTGTATAATTAAATTTTTAGCCACGAGGATTTTTCTCCCAGAAAAGTATTTATCCAACCATTCATATACTTACAACAGACATTTTTAAAGTCCAATGAGCATTTTTAAAAAATATGTACAATACAGTAATGAGGAAAGTATTAATAACATTAAACCAAGGGCCAACAAATTAAGCTAAATAATCAAGACTAACCTATAACATGGATTGGTAAAGGTTCCCAGAGAAAGGGAGCTTCACAGTGCAATTGCTGTTTCCAATGGCAAGTACAAATTTGAAAGTGGCAGGATGACAGACAAAGCTGGGCACGTCCTACTATTTTCTTTGTACCTGAGCTCCAGCCTTTTCATTTAGCTTGAAAAGTGAGCAAGGAAGAGATTGGCTGAGCAAGGGAAGCTTAGGGACTTGCAAAAACCAGTTTGTTATCTATACATTTGGGGAAAATAAATGGTTCTTAATTTTTATTTAATAGCCATAAAATCTCTGGAGGAGAATAAACACCTTATCCGCTCCTGATTCCAAACCAAACACGCCTCATTCAGTTGGTTTGGGGAGCCCTGAGAAAAAGCTAGGACTATCCTAGAACTAGTGAAACTGGTTTTTTGCAGTCTTTATCTGCTAATCAAGTCATGATTTGATTTACTGATTGCATTTCTTTGGTTGTATCATGCTGGGCATGGCTCATTCTGCCGGCCTCATGATGAAATTGTTGTTTTTCTTTCACTGAAAGAGCTAGTCACTCATGTGATGTTAAGATTTTGCTAGAGGCGCCACAAATTGCTTTGCATCTGCATCTTCATGACCTGAAGATTGTGAAGAGAAACATAATAATAATAATAATAATAATAATAATAATAATAATAATAATAATAATAATAATAATGATGATGATGATGATGATGATGATGATGATGATGATGATGATGATGATGATGATGATGTTGCCGACTTTGCAACAACAAAGTTGAAACTGTTTCACACTTAATATGTGAGTGCAGCAAAATCATGCAAACTGATTACAAAGCTAGACATGATCGAGTTGCTAAATTAGTCCACTGGTCATTATGTAAAAAATATGACATACCTGTATCCGAAAAGTCATGGCAGCACAAAGTGGAAAACGTTACCGAAAATGACTGTGAAGATCTTGTGGGACTTTCGAATACAGACAGATTGTCATTTGGAACACAACACACCAGATATCACTGTTGTCGAGGGCCGAAGAGTACAGTTTATTGATATCACTGTACCAGGAGATGCCAGAGTCGAAGAAAAAGAACTGGAAAAAATTATGAAATATCACGACCTGGCCATCGAAACTACACGGCTATGGATGAAACATGTAACAGTGATACCCATTGTCATCGGGGCACTTGGTACCATGTCCAAGAATTTCACAAAACACATCAAGAAATTGCAGCTTCCTGCAACCAGAGGAACTGCAAACAATTGCGCTATTCGGAACATCATATATTTTAAGAAGATACTTGGTTGATACCTTGGACGCTGGCAGCAACCCGTATCAACCATTAGCACCAGTCAGTGGTATTTGTGACACTTTTTTAAATGTTCAGTTGACTGAGTTTCATGTTTAATGAATAAAAGAGATTATTATTATTATTATTATTATTATTATTATTATTATTATTATTATTATTATTATTATTATTATTATTATTATTATTATTATTATTATTATTATTATTTTGTCAAGCATATATAAGATTACAGAGAAAGTATAAACATGATTGTGAATACATGAATGTATAAACATGGTTACAAATACATGGGGACATTAGGACAGGGACAGTAGGCACGTTGGTGCGCTTATGAATGCCCCTTACAGACCTCTTAGGAATGGGGTGAGGTCAACAGTAGATAGTCTAAGGCTAAAGTTTTGGGGGTTTGGGGAAGAAACCACAGAGTCGGAAAGTGAATTCCAGGCATTGAAAACTCTGTTGCTAAAGTCGCATTTTCTGCAATCGAGTTTGGAGCAGTTTACCTTAAGTTTATATCTATTATGTGCTTGTGTATTGTTGTGGTTGAAGCTGAAGTAGTCATTGACAGGTAGGACATTGTAGCAGATAATTTTATGTGCTACACTTAGGTCAGACTGAAGGCAACATAGTTCTAAATTGTCTAAGACCAAAATTTCAAGTCTGGTTGCATAAGGTATTCTGTTGCGAACAGAGGAGTGGAGGACATCAATTGTATTAATGTCCGATATGTAGTGCGTGTTCCAGACAGATGAGCTGCTTTCGAGAATTGGTTTAGCAAATGTTTTGTATGCTCTAGTTAGAAGTACAATATTACCAGAGAAGAAGCTACGCAAGATTAGGTTTACAACTCTTAATGCCTTTTTGGCAATGTTGTTACAGTGGGCTCTGGCACTTAGATCATTAGAGATGAGTAGTCCAAGGTCCTTAACAGAGTGAGGGTCATCTACAAGGTCGAGTCCATCCAACTTGTATTTTATGTTTTCATTTTTTTTTGCCAATGTTTAAGACAGAGCATTTGTTGGTTGAGATTTGAAGTTGCCACTTGTTTGACCATTCTAACACATAGTCAAAGTCTTTTTGAAGGGTAGCAGCATTGTCGGTGGTGTTGAATAGTTTTACATCATCAGCGAAGAGAATGCAGTTGCTTTTAATATGATCTCAAAGGTCATTTATGTAAAGTATAAAGAGTGTTGTACCTAAAACACTGCCTTGGGGGACACAACAGCGTTGGGCTGATAACAGGTACTTTCAGGCCGAAGCCATTTTAGTTGGGGTCTTTGGCCTGCCACAATTTATGCTATTTTAAAATGTATTCTTAGCTGTGGGAATTTGGGAGGGGTAATTGCATGAGGGATATCTGCATGTAGCCATAACAAATTCCTTCTAGACTGTCAAGGTCATCCTTTCTCTCTGCACTTCTACACCTGCACGGAAGGAGATGGGAGTTGCTGCCAAGTTGGCAGATGAAGATTGGTCAACGTGATGGACTCGGGGGTGTGGGGACAAGGGCTTGAACTTTCAACTGGATGGAGAAACCCCTGGGACTTCAGATTAGGGTTTCTCCCACATGTGCCAACATGGCTCTGCTAATAAATTGGAACTTTGAGGAATACTTTGCCTCGGACTCTGATTTAATTTTCAATGCTATTTGGAACCCTGACAGGTACAGGATTTGATAGAGCGCTCCCTATTTTGACCACTTGTTGCCTGTTTGACAGGAACACAGTTATCCATTTATGCAGGGGTCCATCTGAAGAACAATGAGCAACAACGGGACCTACAGTTTCTCTGCTTATTCCTTGAGATGTATGGGAGGGGGGGCAGAGCAGTTTTATAGTTGTGAATATGGGTGGAAGGATGGGCAGATAAGGCCAAGAGAGTGAATTAATGATGAAAAGTCCATTGCTTCCCTCTCTCTGCCCTCCCCACAGCTCTCTTGATCCTATTCAAATTGGAGAGTTCACAACTTGGGGGAAGAGTGCAATGACCAAGCTCATTTGTGCATATTTAAATATCTAAATAATTGCCAGTTTAATTGTAGAGAGAAATAGTGGGATCAGTGATGCTCATCAAACAATGTGAGGATTAGAACAAAGACACCTTTTGCTAATTAAAAGAAAATAACTTTGCTAAAGGCACTCCAGGGACTAATCTGTTTGAGGAATTTTGGTTTGACCCCCATTATTTCTACATACTGCATATTTAGCCAGTGCCATGGTTCATGCACCATGCTAAAGATAATTTGATAGGATTTTCACACTAAACTCTAAACCATGGTTTACAATCCAAAATGACTCACAAAATATCTCTTTAAGGCGTGAACCAGGGTTCTGCATGTAGTATATGATATTGGGGCATAAACAGTTAAATTTCATATTTTGAAAACTTACAAGAAAAATTACTGATCTCTCATTTTCATCCAAATAAATATTATATGCAAATCAAACTTTTATTAGAGCCGTGGTTGTTGCAGTGGTCAGAATGCAGTACTGCAGGCTAACTCACTGCTTATTCCAGGAGTTCGATTCTGAGAGCTCAAGGTTGACTTGGCCTTCTATCTTTCCTGTCGGTAAAATGAGGACCCAGATTGTTGGGGGCAATATGCTTATTCTGTAAAACATTTAGGGCTCTAAGGCACTATGAAGCTGCATATAATTGCTATTGCTATTAAGCGAAAATATGAGAGGGATCAGACCTTGTTCAGCTTGTTTCTTTGTAAAGAAGTCACTGAAATTTGATGGCATTTCTGTAATATAAACTATGTATGCAATCATATACCTGTACAGGCTGAGCACAAGGATTGGCAATTTTAACATTCTAGTAGTTTCTGGTTCTGTATATCCTTTTTAAAATCATTAACCTCATAAGATTTGCTGTAAAGGCAGCTGTCTGCTTTCAGTCTCAGTTCCTCTATAGGTTGTTTTTAAAATTACAGAGGCTGGCCTAATGCTCGGTTCCATAAGATTTTTATTAGATTAGCCATATTGGGTCTCCTGAGCAAAATGAATAAAATTGCTCTACCAAGTTAGGGTTTGGATTTAGTAAATATCCCTATTCAAAATTTTCATTTGGGGGCAAATGGGAAAAGAGTCACAGCCCCAGGACATTTTGATCCCTACAACCAAGGACAAAGGCTTCCTTGTATTCAATTTAGAAAAAGTGCCTGGATTGGCAGATGCATTTCAGTTCAACACCTAAGCAGTAGGATGAGTTTCTCTATTCCTCTTAGCTACCTTAGAACATCTGGTGTACAGAATGTGCTTTCTTCTTGAATGGCTGGCCGTCACTTCCTGCTCTACGCCTGCGCCTGCTCCTGCCTTACTTTGTGTAATGATAGGCCCTACCTACTCTCCTTGTTAAGTCTTAAAATGGATGGCCTCGAAAATCACAAACTGAAGAATGACAGAGTAGGCAGGGATCCTGTTATTTATATGCCTGCCCAAAACAGTAACTTTCTGTACCTATCAATCCACAGTAAAGGAACTCATAAGAGGGTTAGTCCATTTTGTCTACTAAGCAAGCTTTAGTGCTGTTTTCTAAGCAAACAGGAAACAGTTTGATAACAGGTTGGAGTTTTAGTTCCAACCAGCCCACCATGGTTTTCAGAGACTCACTTTTTCCCCATCGCGGGCTACATCTTCCTTTTAACAGGAGACGCCCCAGATAGTCTCTAGAATCTTTACCCTGCAAATGATGTTACATCCCTCAGCCCTCATCCTCCCATGCAGGTGGGACTGTCTCATATAAAACCCGTATGGGAGCTCTATGCTCTTTCCCATGCTGACGTTTCACTGGAGGATGTCTGTAGCAGCCTCTTAAAACAGACTCCTTTTGCCAGACAGGGCTACTCTTTCCAAAGTTATGTTGAAGTTAATGTGCTGAAAGGCTGGGGCCAAAATTAGGATCAGCGGCGAATGGCCTCTGCACGTACACTTCCTCGTGCTGCTTTCCATTTAATACCGAACGGACTCCCATGGAAAGGCCGGGACACATCAAGCGCGCCAAGAACGGCTTCCTGTCCCTCCTCGCGGAGGCGGCACGGGTTCACGAGCAGGAGGAGCAGCCGGCACCGCCCGCACCTGGCAACCGCAGGCAGCTGGCAGCGCTGCCCGGCGCTACGGGAGGGACGGGGAGCGGGCCCGCCGAGGTCTCGCGGGATTTGTCGCCCCCAGGACGGCCCCCATTCCGGTGTCTGGCGGGCGGGACGCAAGGAAGAGGAAGCACGAGCAGACTTGGAGCAGACCGCCAGCCAGCGCTGCGGACGGCGCAGATTTGGCGGGCTGCTGTTGCTGTCGCCGCCACCACCACCACCACCACGGAGCGAGCCCGACTCCTCCTGCCCGAGTCGCGCCGTGCGAGTGCCGATGGGGAGCTGCCGAGTCCGGCCTGAGCTTGGCGGCTGCTAGAGCGCGAGGCCCCGGAGGCTGAGATCGGATTGGCGGCGGTGGCGGGGTTGCAGCCCAGCCGGGCTCGCACAGCATGGGTAAGGCGGGAGAGGAGGGAGCCTTCGCTCCATTACTCCGATGGAATGACCTTTCCTTCCTGGCCTTTGGGGCGAGGGCCGCCCCAGAAGTCCGCCTCGTTTCCTCCTGGGAGCGGAGAACAAACGTCCCGCAAGACGGTTCGTCCCTCCGCTCCGCCACCTCCGCAGCCCTCACTCAGGACTGGGGGGGGGGGAGAGACACCACAGGAACCCCTCCCGGCGCTCCGTAAAATGTTACGCTGGTCTCTTCTCCCCTTCTTCCCTCCCTCCGTTGAGCATTCTTGGCTGGTTTCGCCCTCTTCCCCAAGCCAGACCCAAATAGGATGGGGAAAGTGGCTTTTTTTTTGCGGTTCACCCCTCCTCCATCATCAAAGGTTTCAACTAGTCCCTGGGCGCTAACGCTGGCGGAGTCGCATATTTTCTCATCCTGGAAGACTCCAGAGTATCCAATTAGTCATAATTACGAGAACAGGTAGGATACGGGACAGGAAGTTTGAATGAGCTTCCTCCCAAATTTAAGGCTAGAAAACACTAGTTGACTTCCTGGTTCTTCTAAACTTTCCCCTATATTTAGAAAGTATGTAGGAACTTTTATATCATACTGACTGCTATTGATTTTATTTACGTTGGAAAGGGATGGGAAAGCAAACACTCATTTATTCAGGTGAGCGTGCTTTAATATTATGGCCTGGTTTTTGTTTCAGGTGGAAGCATGTTTGGACTAGTGAAAATCTGTTGCTGTTTTGCAAGGCACTATGGTTGAGAGTCTCTAGATTTTTGTTGGATTACAGTTCAGACATTATGTACATATTCGCCTTACTTCTGTGCTACGCAGATCAGTATTATGATAAGTTGTATGCCTGAGTATATTAAAAGACTGATATGCTTTTATGTATTGGGTTTTTTTGTATCGGTTTCTTTAAAATAAAGTGAAAGAGATTGCGAATTTTTTTTCTGTAAGTCATATACAGCCTGAAAATATATGTGCTTCTCTAAAAATACTGTATAATCTAATTTACGGTATCCAGTGTGACTATTCCTGAGTATATGTGTGTTGATTGTAGAAATAAATAAATCCATTGCCAGAAATATAGCACCTCCTCTCTCCATGTTGAGGAATATACACTGTGTAAGTTGCTAAGTAAGGCATGTATTTCAAAGTTGATAAAAACAAAAAGGATACACAATTGAAACAAGAATATTAGATCTCTGGGAAGATCTGCAACGGACCAGATGGATTTGTAACTTTATTTTTATATGTGGGAAATAAAATTCTATGTAGATATTTTTTCTGATGAAGAATGAAAGATACAATACATTTAAAGGAGAATCTGGATATTTTTTGAAAACAAAGTATTTGATTTATTGCTATATAACAAAAACTGACAGTGTTATAATTGGAGGAAGTGGTAGTGGTGGCTAAAACCTAAATCCTGTTTTGGTTGTTAATTAGCAATTGCTTCAGGTCTACTTTAAAAGTTGTTTTCTCTGGAAAAATTATGTAATGTTGCTTGATAATGTTTCCTGAAGGGTTTTTTTAAATTCCCAGTTAGGAATGACATGTGGTTGCCTATGGATTTTACTTTAAACGTGACTGTTTATAAATTGGTATTGGTGAAGCAAAACCTAAAATGTTTATGATAAATGTTATAGATATTTGTTTAGTGCAACAGTAATAGTATTAAATATGTAAATGCTTTGTAGTTACATGCTGTTTCTTGAAGTTTTTTTCTTTGCATGCAAATATACTCTTCTCTGTTTAATAATGCACACATATATTTTAGCTAGTTTTTCATATATTCAGTGAATTTCTTGACGAGCTATTGTATGTATTGTTTGCAAAGACAGAAGTTCCAATCCAAAAGTATTCATATGTAGGGCTGCCTAGTGTTACAATCCATTTATGGCTAAGCCAAATCCTCCATCGTGATATTCTTGTATAATATCCTGTATAATTAGATGGAGTTGAATATATACAGTATGCTTCCGACACGGAAAGGAAAACATTCTGTAAATATATACTGATGTAGAAGTGCTTTCAAAATGCACTTAAGCTTGTTTGTCTGGCCTCAAAATTAACTTATCCTGCCTTATTTGAAATTGAGTAACATTTCCATCAGAAGGATGTACTAGAACCGTGATGGCGAACTTATGGCACACGTGCCAGAGGTGGCATGCAGAGCCCTCTCTGTGGGCACGCATGCCGTCACCAGCTGCACTTCCGGGTTCTGTCATGTGCATGCATGCTGGCCAGGTGGTCCGGCATGCATGCGTTGTTGAGATTTCTGAATCTCTTCAATCGGCTGGTCGAGGAGGAGTAAAAGTTCTTTCTCCAGAGAAGACATTCTTAAGTAGATTTATGGCGTTTCACTTCAAAAACAGCCAAAAACATTCTTATCTTTCTCTTACTAGGCTAAACGCAATAAATCTGTCAGAATTAATTAAGATCCTGGAACCAAATTGTCTGCTACCATTATATTTGATAGGGATGCATCTCCCTGCATATACATGTAACAGGCAACATAAAATCACTGCCTGACATGCGTGTATGTCCAGGCGCTCTCTTCCATCATGTGCATGCGCACCAGCCAGCTGGTCTTCATGCATGTGCACAATGGAACCCGGAAGTGCAGCTAGCGACGATGCGCATGTATCCATCCACACACTTCCGGGTTCCATCAATGCGCAGACATGACGACTAGCTGGCCGCTGTGCATGCGCACAACGGAACCCGGAAGTGCAGCTGGCCGCTGCATGCATGCACACCACCCAGCTGCTCTCTTCCCGGTTTTGGTGCTCCAGCGTGTGCTCCTGTTTTGGCACGGAGTACCAAAAAGGTTAGCCACCACTGGACTAGAGTATTTTACTATTGTAAATGACCCAATAGTATCTCCCCTGTGGGGATGTGGATTGGCAATCCTGTCAGAGTCTGGCTAACAGACTACATTATCAGTGCTAATAACTATCATTTATTAACATGTATACCAAAGTTCAGTCATATATGTATATATTAAATATAAGACACAATAATAATTGAAATAGAAGTTTAGAAGTTTAGAACATGAGACAAAACACTGGATTTGCAAAATAGGTTAACTTCCTCTGAAAATGTCAAAAGGTGTGCCTGAAGAAAGGTATCCAGGAGAATGTTCAAGAACTATGGTGTCACCAGTGTTTAGACTTGTTTCTTGCTGTCTTCACAGAGAATGTCAGAATAGGTTTCTAATCTCAAAAATACAGACAAGTGCATATAGGCATCGGCTTAATAGGACATTATAGACAGTTCCAATTCAGTGTAGGCTGCAGTTCTTGAACTATCTTTACAATTAGTTTCATGTATCATCATTAGCATTGGACAATTCCAGTGCTCAAATATGAATAAGCATCAGGATTATTTCTGGGAAATTTTTTAATCTAGCAAGTTCTGCAACCATGTTTACAATGTTGTAAAGTTCTGGTGGATAGAAAATTGTTTACATGTTAATGATTTTTTTTGTCCCTAATCTTTCCGGTTTTCATGGAACCTTAGTATTCCATAGAACACTGTTTAGAAAAAAAATGGGTAAGGCCATGCCAGTTTTAGATTCAGAGATGCGCTTATATTGGATAACATCAGTCACCCATTCATTGGCAGTGAAACTTGAAGCTTAACATTATTATATCCAAATACAGCATAGAACAATGCAATTTTTTTTAAAAAAAACTTCACATAGTAAGAAGTGGGAAGCGTACAAAACCAATCACAGTTATAGCCAAAATTCCCATAATAGATACTAAAAACCAGAATAATAAAAAGTCTGTACTAGTGGGGATATAAAATCCATATTGCTACTGTGCAGTTATTTTCCTTCTCCATCTGGGCAATATTTGGTGTTTGGCCTAAGTGGGATCCAGTTTCCACTGCCTGGATCAAGAGGGTGAACAATATTGCAGCTCAGAAACAGCAAAAGGATCAGAAGTAGAGTAAGAATTTCAGTATTTGGCCAATAATCAGATGTCAGGATGTTTCCTATAGTCTAGGTTTGTTGTAATCTTGTCATACACTTTCCTGCCATCTTATAGTTCAGAGGAAAGTTTTTAAAACTTTTTTTTAACGTTTCTTCCCTATATACATTCATTTCCTGCTTTTCCTGTTTCTGTGCATGCTTTTATCTACTATTCTCCCATGTTTCTTTATCAGGGTAGAGCTCCCTTTTTAAGCTACCAAGTTAAGCATTCAGTGATGTGGTGTCTTCATCAGGAAATACAAAATAGAATAATATAAATTAGTAATAGTGAAAATAAGAATTAGAATAGGGAGATGCCAGAATTTTAGAATCTTATTTTAAATATTTTCATTCAAAGTTTGAAGATTTTAATGTTTTTTAAAACATAAATAGTATCTCAAAAGTAGTATCAGAAACTACCCTTGATATTTATTTAGTTTCTGAAGTTTTTAGAGAGTTGATACAAAACAAGATCTTTGGGCAGGTTGGTAATTGCCTTTGCAGTAATATTAACTAGTTTCCAAGAAATACATTAGTGTGTACTTAATAACTGTATTTTGTGGGGAGAAAATTAGTACCGTGTTTCCCCAAAAATAAGACCCGGTCTTATATTTTTTTGAACCCTGAAATAAGCCCTTGGCCTTATTGCCATGCACTCAAAAGCTCGATTGGGCTTATTATCTGGGGATGTCTTATTTTGGAGAAAACGGTTTAAAAATGAATGGGTTCATTGATTTCAGTTGGAAAACAGAAGAAAGAGGAAAGTGTGAGTTGGATTTGGCCATATTTAGTATTAAATTGTTTTTTGACTGACTGACCTGCAAACAGACAGACAATGTACATTAATTTGATAAGCAAATTTTAAAGAATGGAATAGGGAACAGGAAATGCCATTTATTTTACACAGTAGGAAACTGTCTTAACAGCTTAACAAAAATTACAGCAGAACTTAGGGCCATTATATTCATATAAAAGAGGAATGAGTAAATCATGTCTTTGGAGATGCAGTGAGAATAATTCTTTATTAAAACATAAGTTTTTGCTTTGTTCTAAGGATATACATATATGCACAATAATATATGATATTGACAAGGTTAAATTCGTAGAGATGTCCAGACTTTTTTTAAACTATGTACTTATGGCACAAATAGTCCAAAACTATGGCAGAAATCTCAGATGTTTGTAGTTTCATATTTATTTATTTATTTAGTGTTCTTATATGCTGCCCTACTCCCTGAGGACTCAGGGCGGCGTACAACATTTAGAGAACAACTAAACAATATAAAATTTAAAAACAGTACTAAAAAGAATTTAAAAAAACATTTAAAAACCATACATACATGGGGGAGACCTAAGATGTAGAATTGTCTCAATCATTGTCTCAATATATAAGGAAGGATGAAGAAATCACAATATTTTCATACTCTTGCACAAGATCTCATGCTATTTCAGACATTTTATTATTTATTTGGATACCTGAGAGGAGTGATCTATTATATGATGCACTGAAATCCTGCTAGATTCTGTGGTATTTGAAGCATTGCCTGTACATTTTCAAGCTCAACTTTGCCTCCCCAAGGAGTAGAATATTACAGTTGTCACATAAATTTTATACCCAAACAGAATAAATCATATACAGTCTTGTCTGCAGTCAGCTGATTGACCATTGTTTCAAACTATAAACCATATATCCTTTTTCAATATATTGCTAGATCTTATATATTATTAAATGTAGTAATCTCTTATTTATAATATGTATTGATGTTTTTGTACAGTGATCAATCTTAAAAATGAAAAGTTTGAACTGGTTGTTTGTTTGTTTTTTGAAATTACTAATTTACTCCAGAAAAACTAAATACAGTTTTGTGCACTGGATGTAGCAAAAGTCATTTCCTTGTCATCCTACTATTGATAATTGGATCCATGTCTTAATTCTTATTCTGGAGAAATCTGACATGCTATATTGTAGGTAAGGTCTTGAAAAATTGGTGATAATTTTGCTTATAATGAATGATGCTGTCATTCTAAGCAGGACGAGCCTCCCTGGCCAAACATAGCCAAATTGTGTTGTTGTTGTCTGTCTGGGTGCTATAAATGTTAATATGTTGAAGTAGCAGTGAGTCTGCAATCATTTTGGGAATAGTAGGTAAGCACATTTCAACCTGGAGCGTTACTTGGCTATCTTAGGATGCATATTTCAGGCTATTAATAATTTCAACAAGCAAATTATATACTTCAATTCATGTTGTGGAAATTTACTAGCTAATTCTCAATTAAATATTTCAGCCTTAGGATACACATTAGAAGTATAAAAGGCTCACATATTATCTAGAGGGCAGTTCACACAGGGAACAGTGGAAATTGCTTCTGAGTAAATACAAATAGTATGCATTGCAGTATTAACAGTAATTTTGGAATAGGGTGGAGTGGAGCTTGAAAAAGAGAGATCAACAGATTGCCAGGCACTTTGTCAAGCAAGTTTCTTGGGTAATATTATTTCATATAATCTCAAAGGTGGCACTAACTCTATGAGAGAAATACCTTCACACTGTTGTATAACTGCCAGTGAGAAAATAATCACTTCAATTACCATATTTTTCGGAGTATAAGACGCACCGGAGTATAAGATGCACTTAGATTTTAGAGGAGGAAAACAAGGAAAAAAGTATTCTGAACCAGTATTTAATAAAATGCTAGTATAGCAGAATACTTTTTACAACCATGTATACTTTTTACAACCATGTACACTTTTTACAAACTTCAAACTTCACAGCTTTAAGACTTGTGGACTTCAACTCCCAGAATTCCTCCTCCAGTCATGCTAGCTCAAGAATGGGAGTTGAAGTCCACAAGTCTTGAACTTGTCAAGTTTGAAGACCCTTGCACCCCTAACCCCTAACCCAGGGGTTTTCACACTTGACAGCTTTAAGACTAGTGGACTTCAACTCCCAGAATTCCTCCTCCAGTCATGCTTGATGGGGTAATTAGAAGGCAAAAACACCCCTTTTTTTTGCAAAAAAATGGCCCATTTTTAGCCCGTTTTTTGCAAAAACGAGGCATGCGGAGGGTTTGGGAAGCCTGCAGAACACTTCTAGGGGGTGGGGGAAGGCAAAAATACCCCCATTTTTGCAAAAAACTGGCCATTTTTCACAAAAATGGGATGCAGGGGCGGGGTTTCGGGAGGCCAAAAATGGCTGTATTTGGTGTATAAGATGCACCAACATATCCACTCTCTTTTTGGGGACAAAAAGGTGCATCTTATACTCCGAAAAATACTGTAATGTAATTGGGAGGAATTTCCATGCATCAAACTTTTATTTGTACAATTTTCTCTCATGGATCATGGATTTGTTCTGATTCTTGGTTTTAAATGATTATTAATGTTATCACTTCACATCTGTACCCATACTGCTGCTTCCTACCCATGATTTCCAGACTTTGACTTAATCTAAATTGTTCCAATAGCATAATTTTATGAAAAATTCAAATTCAGTGTAATGGGACTTCAGCTCTATTGATGGCTTTTCTACTAGATAATTCAAGTGAGTTTTATTTTGACAACATTTTGCAAAATAGTATAACATAGTCAGGGGCAGGTTGCTCACTTACCTTGCTCCTGGAGCCATGTGCGTGCATCTCCACGCTTCGGGGGCACGCGCGCTCGCTACGCGCGTGCCCCCCCTTGCACGATTTTGCTTCTGCGCATGCGTGGAAGCAAAATCATGCCAAAATCTCGCGAGGGGACACACACGCGCGCGAGATTTTGGCGTGATTTTGCTTCTGCGCATGCACGGAGGCAAAATCTCACCGAAATCTCGTGCGCGCGCACGTCCCCTCGTGAGATTTTGGCGCGATTTTGCTTCCGCGCATGTGCAGAAGCAAAATCGCCCGAAAATCACGGGGAAAAAATGGCGACGTGCTGGGTGGACCGGCAGAGAGGGCTCCGGAGCGGTTGCGAAATCCGCCGCTCCCTACCGGAGCTGCATACCGGGCAGCTCCGGCAGGAACCCACCTCTGAACATAGTGGATATTAATTAAGAACATTTGAATGCAAGTATTATTAAGATGCTTGACCTATAACCAGATATTGACTACTATAGCATTAGTGTTCTGTATTACCATTCAAGTTTTAGCAATAAACTTCAGTTGCTTTTTTGAAATTGTGTTTCTGTCTTTTAAGTATGAAAAATCCATATTTATATAAAATTCCTGGAAGCTTCCTTTTTTCTTTTTAAACATTGCTTATTACTTGAACAGGAAACAGTGGCCTATGCAGTAAATGTTTTTGTGGCCTTTTGTGTTGTAGAAAAATGGCAGATGCCCAAAGACAACTAAAATTAACTCTTGATTATTGACTTCCATAGGCAGGATAGTTCTAAGGCTATGATTTGGAACAGAAGTACCTGCCGATGATAACTTTTGTTTTACTGCTGTACAAAGTTTATAGAATTCAGTAGTGAAGTCCCATGTATACTGTATATGATAGAGTTGTAGCTTGCTTTCTTATTGGCCTTTCTCTGTTAGCACAGTGTTGGGCTCTAAACTTTCACAGGGCAATATTTTGAAACCTTTTCCTACTGGCAAAAGTTATGTCAATAAGCCCACACCAGTGCTGTGGCTTTTTTCATTTCCTAAGAAATTATATGCAATATACCTGATAACTTAAAAAATACAATTTTTCTCTGCACTGATAGATTTTGAGCACAAGAAAAAAGCAGTACTAGAAACGTGGAGATCAGGGGCTAGAGTAGATAACTTTAGGATCATTTGAAGGTGTTACAGCACAGGAGTTAACACTAAAAGATATTTTGTAATGTGATATTCAGCATCAGTATCATATAAAGGAAGTAGTCATAGCATGTCTCTTAGAACCTTTCCAACATTCAGTATACCTCTTTTAAAATAATATGGCAAATTTCTTCTAGATATATTATAATGCAGTGAAAGCTATTACAATAGTACAACTTTTTCTCAGTTTTCCAGTTAAAAAAAGTTTCCCAGAGCAGTTCATAAAGTTTAGAAATAAGAAGGCTTTGCCTATGAAGGAGAAGAAAAGATCAGTTTTGTACAATAATTTACACTTAACAGATTTCCATAAAGGTAGGAATGTGCACAAATTATTAAGAACCAATGCTTCCCCCCTCCTTGCATGATTTATTCAATAGCAGATAGTGAGTGGAGAGAGAGGCTTGATTTTTCAAGTACTTGTTAATACAATGGGAAGGATTTACAGGGATTAGCAAGCTTTTCAAACAGTTGCCTTTGATAATTTTGAATGGGAGAAATAACCCAAAATACTTTGTCTAAAATACTATTTTTATAAAAATAGTATTTTAGACAAAGAACTAATTTGGCTGAAATTTTTACAAGAATTCACACAACAGAAATATTGCAAAATTTTGGCATTTAAAAATCTGTTTTCAAAAATTAGGTCAATGAGTAGTAGTGCCATCTAGTGATATTTCTGACAAATGTTTATGGCTTACAAAACTTGTTCATAGAATTTGTAAATCTAGCTAGTATTGGTTTGTTGATAAACTTGAAGCAATTGAAATATAGTGGTTGTTAGGGATGCCCAACTCAAAAGAGAACATTTGAACTTTTTCCATTGACAAAAGAATTTTGGAAAGAAAGTTGGGAGAAAATATACAATTAAATTATTATTCAAAATGGTGTCTTCTGTTGTAGGAGAGAAATAATTTTTTCCTATTCCCATGTTTATATTAATTTAACAAGAAATTGCTTTCTTTGGATATTTGCAGAATAATGCTATTAATTTAGAACTTAATTATCAAGAAAAATAATATCATGCTGTTTTCAGAGTTGCATCCCTAAATGCGTAAAAGAACCTCAGCTTCCAGCTTGGCCCAAAGAGTTTAGGCCTGTGATATAAGTTCTTGAAGGGAATTGCCACACAATTTAGTTTGGCATATTCACAATGAAAAAAGCTGATTTGTATGAAAGATTCAGTTGGGGAAAATAACAAGTTTAACTAGGTCTCCCCCAATACTATAATCAGGGATCTACAAGTTATAATTCAATTTGATAGCGAAGTGATTATTTTTGCTAGTGAGATAGTTGGAATCCCCACCATGATTATGCTACAGTGTTACATGCATTTATCAATTTGAAAACTGTCTAATGAAATTATTCTGATAAATCAGGACTTTAGATATTTTTCTTTCATTTTTAGTCCATTTCACTATACAGGTGGTCCTTAACTTATCACCACAATTGAGCCCAAAATTTATGTTGCCAAGTGAGACATTTTTAAGTGAGTTTTTTGCCCCATTTTACGACCTTTCTTGCCAGAGTTGTTAGTAACATGGTTGTTAAGTGAATCTGGCTTCCCCATTGACTTTACTTGTCTGATCACATGACCTACTGCAACTGGCATAAACATGAGTCAGGTGACAAGCATCTGAACTTTGATCACGTGACCATGGGGATGCTAGAACAGTCGTAAGTGTGAAAAATGGTCATGAGTCACTTTTTCAAGTGCCGCTGTAACTGAACTGTCACTAAATGAACTGTTGCAAGTCGAGGACTACCTGTACCAGGTAGTCATCGACTTACTAATCACAGTAGAGACCAGCAATTCCTCTAGGCCAGGGATGGGCAAACTACAGCTCTTTGAGGACTTGTGGACTTCAACTCCCAGAATTCCTGAGCCAGCCATGCACGCATGGCTGGCTCAGGAATTCTGGGAGTTGAAGTCCACAGGTCCTCAAAGAGCTGTAGTTTGCCTACCCCTGCTCTAGGCAATGCAGCCATAGAGTAAAAATCACCTGAGCACACCTGACGTGTTCCATCAGTCCCAGCTGCCGTCATGAAACAAATTGCCCATGGTGTTAAGGATTAAACGTGACTAAAACTTCCTATCAACTTCCCTATTGACGATGCTTTGTTGGAAGCAGGCTGTGAAGGTTACAGTAGCCAATCACTATATTTATAATTGCAAATGCGCACTGGTTGCTCAGTGACTAAATTGCAATGATGTGACCACAATTTTGATTCTTCTAATAGTGCAATGCATACGTACCAAGGAGGAAATTTCACTCCATTCAGTGATTAGCTTCAATCTATGAGGAACATTAAATTTGTTCAGCTATTTGAAATAGGAATTTTAAGTTTTAAATTGAAATGTAGATACTGTTGTAGAGGAGTTTTGCTGGTGTGTATCTGTGAGTCCTTGTTGGCTAATGGCAACTGCCTGGAGAAGTCCCTGCAGTTTTCTTGGCAAGATTTTTGAAAGTAGCTTGCAATTGCCTCTTTCCTAGGGATGAGAGAGAGAGTGACTGGGCCTGATGTCACTTTGATGGTTTTGTGCCTAAGATGAGACCTGAACCGATGGTCTCTGGGTTTTTAGTTTGATGCCTTAACTACAACAAAGGTGCTTTTTTTCATAGACTCCATAGACACTTAACTACAACACCAAATTGGCTCTCTTTAAACTCTTATAATTCATCCTTTAGCATATCCAGATAATTGAGGAAAGTAATCAAACAATGCTGAATTGTTTTCTTATTCTCTCATTTCTGATATGTAAACAGAATGAATTTAGAAAATTTAAATATTAAAATTGAAATGAATTTATTTAGTAAATTTATAGGGCCACCCATCTCACATAACGTGATTCTGGTTTTCCTTTCAAAGTTGCCAGGCCAGGATATATTCTTAAGAAATTTTTTCTTTCTTATAAAATTATTTATTGTATACATTCTCTTGTAAAGTGATTGGTTTGGTTTGATGTAACCTCCCTCAGTTTGAACTTTAGTTATTCTGTTATAAAGGTAATTAATACGCTCAAAGAAGCTTTAATGAATTATCACTTCATTCATTCTTCATATCAGGAGGGCCTGCCTACATCATGGTGATTGGTGTTTTTTCACTCAAAAATAACAAGATTAGATGCTCCTAAATACAAGTTTTTTCTAATGAAGCATCTTAGAAAAGTGTGTTGGCTTTTGGCAATGGCTATCTTGATAAACAAATGCTAAAAAGAAGAAAAGAAGCCAATATTTACTTTTAAATATATACCTTTCCCTAAAATTAAAATTTCTTAAACTAGATGACAGAAAAAGTACCCTTTTTACTATATTCAATATAAAAATCTGATGAATAATTGGGGCTGTTGAATTGCTTGTGATCCCTGATGACTATACAGTGTAAGAAAATTCCACTGTCAGTCTATAGCTCTTCCAGGAATACTTGTGTCCAAAAACTTATTTATTGACTTCCTCTTCTTTTACTCCCAACAACATTGACAACCATAGTCATTTTTTCCAATCCATCTTCTTTTCTCACCACTTTGTAAAATTATATGGATTTCTGCTCATCACTTCAATGGAACAGTCAGCCTTGGTCAAGGATTGATGGTTCCACCAAATCTATCAGGCTTCTATTACCCTTTCTCTCATTTTTTTCTCAGTGCTACTGTTCATAAGCACAAGTAAACCATTACATTAATTATCCTGAACTTTGTTGTTATTGAAGTATCCTTTCAAGGAAAGAGAAGTATCTCTGTATCTCTATAAACTCCATCTCAATTTCTTTTATATTCCTGTAGCAGCATATTGCCAATTTTTATACTTGAGTCCAAGAAAACAAAACTATATTCATTTCTTCACCTTAAACTTAACATTTAACATGTTAATTTTAACATATTAGTGTTAATTTTAATAATGTTAAATGTTCATTTTAATTTTTTGAATTAAAATATTTTTCTTTTTCACTTTTATTTTTATTTCCATAATGAACTCTTTTAGGACTTTTCTATTTTAGCTAACAAAGTAGAGTTGTCTATAAGAGTTTCAATCTCCAGTTTTGTTTATTTTTCAATCCTGCAAATTTTATATTTGCTCTGTAATTTACAGATATGAGGACAATATTCATGTTTGCCTCGTTCTCAATCTCTAGATCTCATAGTTTTCTTCCATATTTGTTCACACAGAACTGTTAATGTCTAACTGTCTTCCCTTCTGCAGATTTAAGTAGATGAAGGGGCATTTTACCTGCATCTGCTGGTTTGGTATTTGATAAATGGTCTGTTATTTCCATTACAAGGTGTTTCAGTATGTTTCTTAACTTCATTTACCATCATGAGAATTCTTTCTTGACTACTCTTATGTAGTAAATGGTAATTTTTCTGCTAATTTCTCTCATCTTAAAAAGACCTCATTTTTGTTTTGTTTTGTTTTGTTTTGTTACTTTTCTCTGTTAATTGACATTTTTTTTGAGGTAGCTTTCCCTATTCCTTACATAATTTTGAAAATTACTATTCCGTCATTGTACTTGCTATTGAAAGCATGTATCCTCCATCTTTCCTATGCTATCATGATAACTTGTTATAAAAATCACATTAATCTTTTTTTGATTTGGGGATTTTTTCTCTCTTCAATCTTCATAGTGTTTCTTGTGCCTCCCCTTGTTCCTCAAGTTCTCTTCCATATAAATTAAAAGTACCAAATCTGTTCCTCATATTGATCTTATAGTTTGACTACATACCCTCTCTAAGTCAAATCTTCCTGGCATATCTAGTTTTTCAATTTTTCTGAGTTATCTGACACCAATAATTTGTGGTCTCCTCTGCAATCTACACTGGACAGCACCCTGGCTGACTTGATCACATTTTTCTATTTTCTGTTTCCAATTACTTGATCCAACCTTGTCCATATAAGTAATGCCCAGTTCCAAAATAACTAGAGCACCAGATAAACACTGTTGGCATTAACAAAATCACAATAAGTTAATTGTAAAAGGTAGCTTTACTGGGAACAGCTTCCATCCTGCAATAATACCTTTAACACCATCAGGCAACATCTACCTACCTTGGGTCCTTGGGAAGGACTTGATAGGTGGGATGCCAAATCCAGTCTCAACACTTGGCTGACTGTGTGACAAACCATAACAATAATCATTTGTTCCTGACAGCCAGAATTTTTTTTTGATTGAACCTATTTTCTGTTGGTTTGCCAGTTAATTAACAAGCAGTTTATGTGGGGATATATTAAGGAATTGATACAATAACACTTCTTTAATATTATGAATTTTAAAAAGCTATGATAGGGCTGAAATGAAAGTTTTCAGTCATTAAAAAAAATCAAAAGGACTTTGAATGACTGAAGAACTTCTTTTGCTTATACCTGCTTGATTGCAGTAGTATAAATTAAAGAATCCCTTCTTGAAATGTTAGGGTAGCCAAGTTCTTTGGGAGATTTGCAGCTGTCCACAGGTTATTCTATGTGTACACATAGCCATTTCATTTTATGGATGATCTTCGTATACCTGGTACCTGTATATGCACATGCAGTTTCAAAGCAATCAATTGACTCCCAGAAGATAAGATTGTTTTAACTTCAAGGAGTGTTTTGCTGTGCTAATATACTTTGCAAAGCAACCTTATTGAATGCTTTGTGTAGCTCTTCTGAAAGCCCTGTGTTCATTTTCACTTTATATTTTTTAAAATGTAAATTTAATTTTTTTTACATTTTTATATTCAACTAAACTGACTTTTTCTTTCCTTACCCCAGTTGAATATGTTGTGGAATATAATTATGATGCTGTACATGATGATGAGCTAACCATTCGAGTTGGTGAAATCATAAGGAATGTGAAAAAGCTTGAAGAAGAAGGATGGCTAGAAGGAGAATTAAATGGGAAAAGGGGCATGTTCCCTGATAACTTTGTTAAGGTAAGCATTCATTCTTCATTAAAGTTGTTGGTTAACTTTATTTATTATATCTATATTAAGAGCCATGGTGGTGCAATGGTTAGAATGCAGTACTGCAGGCTACTTCTGCTTACTGCCGGCAGCCAGCAGTTCGGCAGTTCGATTCTGAGTGACTCAAGATTGACTCAGCCTTCCATCCTTCCGAGGTCGGTAAAATGAGGACCCAGATTGTTGGAGGCAATATGCTGACTCTGTAAACCGCTTAGAGAGGGTTGTAAAGCGGTATATAAGTCTAAGTGCTATTGCTATACTGGTGAGAATTTAGCTTAGAGATCAGAAATAATCAGAAAAGGGTTTTCGAACAGTGGTGTAACATAGCATATTTACATAAGATATTTCAGTGTGCTTTTTTTATCCTGCCTTTATTATTTTTATAAATAACTCAAGGCTGAACATACCTAAAACTCCTTTCTCCTCCTATTTTCCATGGAGCAACAACCTACCTTTGCACAGGTACGTCTTGTGCACCAATTGCAACCCTACTTGGAGAAGGAGGCACTTCTCACAGTCACTCACGCCCTTATCACCTCACGGCTGAATTACTGCAACGCGCTCTACATGGGGCTACCCTTGAAGAGTGTCCGGTGACTGCAGTTGGTGCAAAATGTAGCTGCGTGAGCTGTGGTGGGTGTACCTAGATACACCCACATAACACCGATCCTCCGCCAGCTGCATTGGCTGCCCATTAGTCTCCGGATCCAATTTAAGGTGTTGGTTTTGACCTTTAAAGCCCTACATGGCTCAGGGCCAGGTTATCTTCGGGACCGCATCCTGCCGCATACCTCCCTACGACCGGTCAGGGCCCACAGAGTTGGCCTCCTCCAGGTCCCATCGACCAAGCAATGTCGGTTGGCGGGGCCGAGGGGGAGAGCCTTCTCTGTGGGAGCTCCCTCCCTGTGGAACCAGCTTCCCCCAGAGATCAGGACTATCCCCACCCTGCTGGCCTTCCGTAAAGCAATAAAAACTTGGCTCTTCCGGCAGGCGGGGTGAAAGTGAAACCAACTAGACTAGATATGGGTCTCCCCCCTTGATTATGAATGTGAGATATTCTTTTTAATTTTTGTAGTTTTTAATTATTGTACTTTTTATACTGTGGAATGGATTCTGACATGTTGTGAGCCGCCCAGAGTTCCTCAGGAGTTGGGCGGCATAGAAATCCATTTAAATAAATAAAATAAATAAATAAAACCTCGTGAGGTGGGTTGGGCTGAGAAGTGAGTAACTGACCCAAAGTCACCTAGCCGGCTTTCATGCCTAAGGCAGGACTGATGGCATTTCCTTTCGTTAATATTTCTGTAGTGAGTAATCACTGCATCCTTTCTATATTTAGATGCTAGTTGTGCGTTGAACTGCAAGTAGAATAGTAGGTATTCAATTCATGCTAATTTGGTCATGATAAAAATAATGTACTTGCTTTCAGGGGCCTAGTCTAGTGATATGTCTAGTCATGACCTTCTCATCCGAAATACTTAATAGAGTGCAGGAAATTGTGACATCAATATGTCCTGATAGGTAATGAAGAAAAGTAATATGTTTTACTAGTGGATACTATTTCACTGATAGGCAAAAATTGTTTTTAAAATTGATTTTCTGGAGGAAAACAAGAAATATACTTGGATAGTTCCAAATGTTATTTACTTATCTTTTTGTAAAAATTCAAAAGTCTAGTGCTTTCATAATTTTAAGCCAGGAAACATGACTTATGACTCAGGCTTCTTTGCACATATAGCATTCAAAATATGAACACGGTCACCCTGTTCATATAAATATTGAAAATATTGAAATAGGAGCAACCAGGAGCAAACTACTGTATAATAATGTCATTATTCATTACATTACCTAAAAGTAATGTAATGAATAATTTAAAAACCAGTGATATCACAGCAAGAAAACTCATATGCAAAATAATGATCATTTACAGCTGAGGAGGACTCAATTCTCAGTCATGCCTAAAAAACTTCTGAAGAAAGCTATGTTGGAATGCTGTTTCCTAGCAGAGAGATGGCAGCAGAAAAGACCTTTGTTTTCCAGAGTGGGGACCAAACCTGAGCCCTCCGTTCTTAATCTTATTAGATGGGCAGAGTTGGTTCACCCAAAATTGTCCAGATAGCTTTAAAAGGGACAAAACAATAAATTAAATGTACCCAGAAACCAACCAGTAATAGTGCAACTCTTGAGTTAGAGGTGCTAACTCACATAAAATAAATTCTTCGTATTACAATGTTAATATGTTTCACAAGCAAAATTGTGCTGCTTCCTTGTATAGTCCAGAATGTATCAATCTTATCTAGCCAAAGAATCCCTCCCTGTCTTCCAAATTCCAGCGATCTTTTGTATCATGACAGTGAGAACCATAAAATAAAAATTCATTTAAAATACAATTGCTTTTATTACTGGTTCTAAAATCGAATTAATTACTATTAATTACTAAATTAATAGTAATTATGTCTTTTTTTTAAAGAATCCTCAGACTATTTTAATCTGGATTTAATTAGATGTGGGAATCTTGAGAGTATCAAGAGCTCATTATTAAAAATAATACTTTATTAAATGTATATGACATCCAACTCCCAATGACTCTGGGTAGTTAGCACCAATATAAAACAGGTGAATAATTCAGTATTCCAGTATTTTCCCATGAAATATTCCTTTGTTAGATCAAATGATATTCATGGCCAGGACATGAACTATATTGGGATTTGACAAATGCTTTGGACAAAGCATGAGCTGAGTCACCATTTTATACCTAATACATCCTTGATGAAACCAAGTAATTTAACCAAAATAGAGCATTGCAACTGCTTCCAAATTTCTATCTGAAGAAATTTGAAGTTAGCATGCATTTGTGAATCTGGATTGATGTTATTGCAGTACAACCTCTATTAACTGAGGAGGGAGATCCTCAGAGCTGCACAGAAACCCTTTTTTGTCCTTTTCCATCCTTGAGGCAATAGAATGCATTTGTAGCACATGGCAAAACTGTGTCCGGAGCACTTGATAATGCTGTATAGGACGGTGCCCTTAGCATCCTCTGCAGGCCCCAACCTTCCCTGTGTTTGCACACAATGGAAGCCATGATTTAGCAACTGCAGTGACTGGTCACACAGCACCTATAGGAAGGATTGCAAATATAACTCTTTTTATACTAATATGGGTTAACTAGCAGCACCAAAGAAGACTAGGCAAGCATTTTGGTTGAATTAACTTTTTTTAAAAAATATTTTAAATAATTCTTTAATAATCCTTTTATATTCACAGTTCCTAAATTCATAGACATAAAAAGCAAGAAATACAAAGCTTATCTCTAGGCTTTACAGAAAAAGAGATGGGAAAAGATCTGAGAAGTATAAATAGCAGGTTCCTCACTGACGATTGACATTATTAATTTTGTAAAAAAGTATTTTTGGAAAAGGGTAATGGCCAGTACCATAAAGCTGCAACAGATATTCTCTTAGGTGAACTGTACCACTGAGTACAAAGGGATAATAACTTTTGTGTGGGGTGGAAGATTGTTGATCTTCCTTCACAGGTAATGCTACAAGCGTAGGCAAACCAGGAAATGTTTGCTTAGTTAATATTTGAACTTTGGCCACTGCAACAACTACGTAAAAATTTCTGCAACACATACACCTGGGTGTGTTGAAGCAAATATGTCTTTAGAGCCAGTAAGTTCTTTTAAAAAAATTTATTGCTAAAAGTTACTACCTAAACCTAGTTAAATCATGATGTTTTTATTTTTTAAATAATTTAGGGGATTATGTAATGTCACGGCATTGTCTAAAGGACTGTTTGCAAATAATATTTTTTTTCAGGCTCAGACAGCTGTTTATTTTTCATAAACTTTATTTATTTGGATTTAGATAATGTTTTAATTGGGATATGGATTTAGATATTGCTTCCATTTTATGGGCTTTAATGAATTTAGCAAGGTAAAGTTAAGCTGCAGAATTTACTTATTGATTTTATTGTGCATTTCTTTTTTAGCCTTGCTGAAAGGAGAAAACAAAGCAGGCAATTTTTAAGATGTTTTCAAATAAAAGTCAGCTCTTTTGAAAAAAAAACTGACCAACTCTCTAACTGTTGTTAAGGCTGAAACAAACGGAATGCTTTATTTTCTTTTGCATCCAGTTATTTAAATCAACTTCCTTGTGGTAAATATGCTGGGAAATTGTTATTTTTGGTGAGGAATTTTTAATTGTATTGTTGGTAACTGAATAATTAATGTTATAATTTCTAAATTATTTTTATTCCTATATTAGAGATTTTTTATCTCTTTCTGAGTTCTAATGGAGAAAGGCGTTGATGATGGGTTTGCTGGTATCTAATACACAAGTAATAGAATCCATACTGTGAATCAGTGTTTTATGTAGGTGATACTGGCAATTTTGATGCAGTCCATAGGTAACAGTATTAATTTAAAATAATGCAGAGGAAATACTCAAATGTTTTCTGCTAAACTGCTTACATGCTTGCACTAGGATAACCTTAAATGGTTTTTACCTGCTGTTTGCTATTTGTTACATTGCTAATGTAATGGTAGCTTCAGTTTTAATCTGACTTGGATCTCATGTAAGGATATAAATAGTACACATAAATGTATAGCTTGAAATGGGGGAAGCATTTCCTATCAGGAAACCCAGATTGTTTATGCAGCCAAAAGAGTAATGCAAAAATATTTGGGAAAGTACTTGCAAATGCTACAATCAGAACTGAGCATGTATTGTTCAGTGACTAAGGAATATTGAATGAAGGGTCAAAAAATGGAAAATTAGGAGGAAGTGGAACGGAATGCAATGGAAAGGAGTAGACTGGAATATAGTACTTGGAATTCTAAGAAGGACTCCAGACGCTGCAAATTTCCCTTTGTGTTCAAATAAGGGATCATGTTGTTTTGCTAGAGTTAGGTTGTTACTGAACTGGAAAAAAAAGTAATATCGTAAAAAAGAAATGAAAAGAGGAGAAGCTTTCCCTCCCCTCCGATTTTATCGGTAGTCCTCAATTTACAACCATTCGTTTAATGACCGTTAAAAGTCACAATAGTACCAAAAAAAGTGATTCTACACTTGATCTTAGCCAAAAGGCTGAGAAACAATCACTCCTACTTATTTATTACTGAATGTTCTGGATTTTCAAAAACTTTTCACACTGATGACCATTGCAGCATCCCCATGGTCACATGATCAAAATTCAGATGCTTGGCAACTGACTCATATTTATGACGGTTGCAGTGTCCTAGGATCATGTGATTTTTGCAATCTTCTGACAAGCAAGTCAATGGAATCCAGATTCACTTGAGAACTGAGTTACTAACTTAACACCTTCAGTGATTCCCTTAACAATTGTGGCAAGAAAGGTCATAAAATGGGACAAAACTCACTGAACACCTGTCCCGCCTAGCAACTGAAATTTTGGACTCAATTGTGGTTGTAAGTTGAATACTACCTGTATTATTTGAATAGGCCTTTGAGGTTGCCATAACCTCAAAGCATCACCGCCAGATGGATTTGTAACTGGCTGACACACTTCACTCAATGTGTAGTCCTTAATGGAACTACATCTACATGGATGGAAGTAAGCAGTAACATTCCCAAATGTTTTGCCTTAGGTTCAGTACTCTTCAATATATTCATAAACAATTTAGATGAGGGAATAGAAAGGGAACTCACCAGATTTGCAGATGACACTAAACTGGTAGGAATAGCCAGCACCCCAGAAGATAGGCTCAAGATCCAGAAGGAACTCGACAGATGAACACTGGGACCTAACTAACAAAATGAAATTCAATGTAGAGAAAAGAAAGGTTTTACTCTTAGGCAAGACAAACAAAATGTACAGGTATAGAATAGGTGGAACCTGGCTCAATAGCAGCAACTGTGAGAGGGATCTAGAGTCCTAGAGACAGCCACTTAATTATGAGCAGGCTGTATACTACAGCCACCAAAAAAGCTAATGCTGTGTAGGCTGCATTAATGGAGGGATAGAATCAAGATCACATAGGGGATTCGACCGGAAGTGTCGCGGCGAGACAAGGTGGGAAATAGCGAGCTCCGATGAGCTTGGCGAAACTCAGGCTGACAAACACTGTCGGGAGGTCTTCAGACCGGAAGCGTCCTGAAGGGACGGTGACGAAGGAGAGGCATCTCGGATTACCTAAAGGAGCAAGCAAGTTCCTCGATCGGTCAGAGACAGCTCTTCGGACCAGCTGCGAGGGTGGTGGCCATTTTTGAATGACCGCTACAAAGCTGGGGCAACCGGACCAAGTTTATGTGCAGGAGCGGTGTTTGGACCAAGTGCTGAAACCGGGTGAGAAAGTGACCAACTCACAGGTAAAAGGCAATTTTTAATGTGGAATTAAAAAAAATTTCCCAAGCTGGAATAGCGGCTCATTGGCACCTGGGAACTACAAAGAGGAAAGGAGAAAACAAACAAACAGAGGCTAAATTATTAAAGCCCAAGAAGATTACTTGTACCTTGGATATAATTTCAATTGGAGAAATATAAAATAACAGAAGGAAGAAATTTGCGAGAAAGTCTTTTTATTTTATTTTTTTGTGGATTTAAAGTTATTTTTTGACAGCTTTGACAATCAGCTGGTGTACGTATATTGGGGACTGGAGAGTGCCATCTACTGGAGAGAAGAAAATATTGCAACAACTTGTGGATTGTAGGAGAGAAAGTGCAGCTGTCTGACCTTGGCTGTAAGAAGATAATGCGGAAAGGCTGAGAACTTTTAAGGAGTCTTTGTTTTGACTATACTGATTGGCTTTATTTTTCTATGGTTGTGGAGGACAATAAATTTTGGAATTGGAACCGATTGAACTATTATTTGAATTGGACACAATAAGAAATTGAAAATAAAAAAGAGACTATATGGACCTTAAGTTTTAATTCAGTGTGATATAATATAAAAAGCTTAAATTGGCAATATGGAGATTTGGATGTATGAGGAATGATTTGTCATGTTAAAATGTGCGTGAAACTGTAAAAGGTGATAAAAATCAGAAATTTTGTTGGAATACACAGAGCATGAAATAGGAGAAGAGTCAGAAATTTTGCTGGAATACACAGAGCAAGGAACAGCAGAGGAGGTGGTAAAAAACATAAATGAGACAGAAGAAAATAAGAAAATAAGATTGAAGACGAAGGGACTGAAAGTAAAAAACAACTTGATGATTTCACTGGGATTTACAGTGGCAAGAAAAGAGCTGAGAGAGGGGAATATCCTTCAAAAAAGGGTCAAATCAATCAAAGGGTAAAATGGGAAATAGTGGGAAGAGATCAGAGAAAATTGGGGGGAGAACCACACAAATAATAAATTCAAAAGAGAGAAAAAGCACTCCGGAGAAAAAATATAAGATACATAAAAAAAAGAAGAAGCTAAGGGAATGGGATAAAAGGAGAAAATTAATAAGAAGTGGAATTTTTGAGAGACCAAAGGAAAATGGTTAAAAAGGGAAGGCTAGTGGAAAGGGGAAAAAATAAGGTTCATATTAGTATATTTAAGAAAACTGTATTAATATTATTAATGGTGGATAGTTAAGTTAAAAGTTTATGGTAAAATAGTTCAGTAGTAATTAAGAAATATGATTTTGACAAAATATGATTATTTATGACAAAACAGATTTAGCAGAAAAAGTGGGATGGGAAATTTGATACATTTTAAATTCTGGACTGTTAATTAAATTAAAGAGTTTTTGTGTAAGGTTTGAGGATGATGATGTATATTGATTGTAGTAAAACAACAATAGATGGAATGTGAAAGGGTAATTTGTTTTATTTTCAAAGACAATTTAAATTAAATTAATTAAATCATGAGAAGATGTTGAAATATAGTGGGACAGAAAATATGAGAAATATATGTAGAGGATAGTAAATTGATGTTATTGTAAGGAATTAAGAATTCAGGGCGATTAGTAATATGTATGTATTAAGAAGAAAATGAGTTAAGATA
Organism: Diadophis punctatus similis; assembly: GCA_023053685.1. Classification (NCBI taxonomy): domain Eukaryota; kingdom Metazoa; phylum Chordata; class Lepidosauria; order Squamata; family Dipsadidae; genus Diadophis; species Diadophis punctatus. The sequence goes on from JALIGW010000001.1 coordinate 163,328,957, forward strand.
AAGAAATATGAGAGGAGAATATTGTGGGTTGGAATTGAAACAAAGAGATGATAATGAAATGGATTATGTATATGGAAAGCTTTGTAAGTCGAGGACTATCTCTAATCACAATTCAGGCCAAGTTGAGATAGCATTGGTGGTATGTGCAGATGACTTTTGGAAAGGTCAGACTTGGGCTGGTACATCCATCCTGGCCTTTCTGGGTCTCTCAGCATCACTATTTGCTAAGGTAAGGTTGGAGGCCAGCAAATATATGGGAGAGTGCTTTGGGGGTGGCAGAGCAAGGTGTAGTTTTTTGCTGGTAATATTATTGCCCCTTTTTGAGTTGTGCTGTGGCCTAGAGGTGAAGATGCTCACCTTCCACATGGAAGATTGCATATTCAATCCTAGGCAGCAACAGATGTTTCTCTATCAGAGGTCAAAGAGAAAATATCTGATGCAAACTCCGTGTAGGCTTCAGGAAGGGCATCCGGCCAGTAAACACTCAGCTGCTTTCAGTTGCCCTGACATCACCCTGATAAAAGGGATTACAAGGGTTGTAAAAAAAAATTGGCCCTTTTTGTGCTTTATTGTTGTGAACTGCCCGGGATTGTTGTTTAAAAGTTAAGAAGCCATAATGAATTTTAAAGAAACAAAATAAAATATATTCATAAACAAAGTATTAATATCTTTTTTGGGGGGGATAATATTCTAAAGTATGTTATGCAAAAACAACACTCCTTTCAAAGGGGATCGTCTTTATTATGGATAAATATTAAATAAGGGAATCTGAAACTGATTTTGGAATGTAGAAGCATGTGAACTTAAAAGCCTTAGCTAAGTTGCTTCTGCTCAACCTTTCTAGGTGTGTGCCTGTTAAATGTGCTCATTTTTGCAATTTATATTTGTATGGCAGGGAAATGACACTAAACATATTACATTTATTTTCCTATGAACCAAACAGTTAACATGGGCAATTAATTTCCCATTTTATATTTACCAGGAAGTTAAACGAGAAACTGAATCTAAAGAAGATGGTTTGCCAGTCAAAAGAGAAAGGCATGGAAATGTGGCCAACCTTGTTCAGCGTATGAGTACTTATGGGCTTCCAACCGGAGCATTCCAGCCTCAGGGTAAAGGCTTCAGAAGAAGTATGTATTGTAGTTGATTTCTCCAGTACAGTACTTTTTAATATATATATATATATACACATCAAGGCCGGGTTGCTCACTTACCTCGCTGCCGGAGCCATGTGCGCACATCTCCACACTTTGAAGGGGGATGCTTGCTCGCTATGCGCGCGTGCCCCCTCATGCGATTTTGCTTCTGCGCATGCGCAGAAGCAAAATCACGCTGAAATCTCACGAGGGGACGCGCACATGAGATTTTGGCGAGATTTTGCTTCCGCACATGCGCGGAGGCAAAATCTCGCCGAAATCTCATGCGTGCGTGTCCCCTCGTGAGATTTTGGCACAATTTTGCTTCCGCGCATGCGCAGACGCAAAATCGCCCGAAAATCATCGACACAAAATGGCGACGCGCCGGGTGGACCGGCAGAGAGGGCTCCGGAGCGGTTGCGAAATCCGCTGCTCCCTACCGGAGCTGCATACTGGGCAGCTCCGGCAGGAACCCACCTCTGATACACATACTAGCTGTACCCGGCCACACGTTGCTGTGGCTCACTCTGGCTTCCTTCCTTCCTGCACCCCTCAGCCCTGGAGACGCTCTTTGGGCGAGGAGGGCAGAGCCCCGCTGGGACCGGGATGGCTGAGGACTCCCCCCCGCCCAGAGCCCCCGCTCCGTCTGGGGCATTCTGGGAGTTGAAGTCCACTCCCTCGAGGGCCTCCCCACCCCCGCTTCCTCTGCCCGGGAGGCCCCTGGAGCAACCGCCCAGCCTCCCTCCTTCCATCCACGGGGGGGCTGGGCCGGGTGACGTGGCGGAGGCGCTGGGAGGGAGCCCCGCAGAGGGGAAGATGGCGTCGGCATCGGCGTCCCCCCTCCCCTCCGGGCCACTCACCAGCTGCCGGGGGCATTCCTGGCGGTGCTCCTCCTGGCACAGGCCCGCTTGAAGGGCAGCGCGGAGGCTTAGCCGTGCTCGGCCTCTGCGGGAAGAAAGTGCCGCCTGAGCCCTCCCGCCCGTTCTCCCCGCCATGCCCCCCAAGGCGCACCCCACTGTCGCCGCTCCAGGTACTTGGCGGCCTCGAGCAGCATCAGCAGCGAGTTCTACTACATTGCCTCAGCCGCCGCCTGCTCAGGCTCGGGCCATGGATGCGCTGCCTCCCGCCCCGGTTGGCAGGTTGCTCGCTCGACGGGCAGCCGTGCCGCCAGTCGCCCGAGGCGGAGCCGCTGTGCAGCCAATTGCGACTGGGACGGGGACGGGCATCGCGGGCATTGATAGGCCGGCCGCTATAGCAACAACCCCGAATTTAGTGTAGTGTGTGTTGCTTTTACGTCCAACAGATGGCACTGTTTTTCAAAAAAAGCATGTTTTTACCTGTCACAGGTGTGACATCTATATAATATAAGTATATAAAAACAAGTGCGTATTTGAATGCAACCTGTCAAAATTTCAAAGCAATCGGTGAAGAACTTTTGGAAAGTTAAGATTTTGAACAAACGAACATTTACATTTTTAGATAGATAGATAGATGATAGATAGATAGATAGATAGATAGATAGATAGATAGATAGATAGATAGATAGATAGATAGATAGATAGATAGATATATTCCTGAAGTCACAAAGGAGTGGAGAGAGGCTTAATTTGATCTTTATTGGGTTAGAAAAAGTGCTATTGTATTTTTGAATTGATCTCTTTATTCATAAAGTGGGAAATTTGAAAGCTCTATCTAGAGCAGTGGTTCCCAACCTTTCTAATGCCGCGACCCCTTAATATAGTTCCTCATGTTGTGGTGACCCCCAACCATAAAATTATTTTGGAGACCCAGCGAACAAAGAGGCAAACAGGGAGGGAGGGAAGAGAAAGACTGAGAGATATTAGCACAGGGCTAGCCTGATCATATGGAGCAGGGCGGCGGCGATGGACCATGCTTCGGCACCACCTCCTTCTCCAGTTCCCTCCGGCTTAGCTCCTCCTACCCCCGGCGGTGGTGCCCTCAGCACCAAGGCTGTATGATCAGGCTAGCCCTGCGCTAATATCTCTCAGTCTCTCTCTTCCCTCCCTTCCTGTTTGCCACTTTGTTTGCTGGGACTCCGCGCCAGCCGAGGGTGAGAGGGCAGACAGACGATTCTGACCCAGCTGTCCTCCTTCCCACCATCATGCGCTGTGAAACTTAAGTGGTCATTGGCTGGCCATTCCCTCCCGTGACTCCCTTTCCCTTCGACACCAGCGGGAAGAAATTGCCACTGCGAGCAGGAGACAGGGGCGGCCACAGATGTCTTAAGCACCGCCTTGTACTCTCCAGCGCGCAATCTTGCGACGCCCCGCCCCTTAGCTGATGCTGTCAAAGCTCGGCCGCCAGGCGTCACAAATGCCTCTCACCGAATGGCACCTCTCCCGACCAATCGGAGAGCTCGGGCGAGTTGAGCCGATATGGCCAGGCTTGTGGCAGTGGGGGGGGGAGCTGAGGATGCCAGGGCGACCCCTGGGAAATGGTCATTCGACCCCCAAAGGGGTCCCGACCCCCAGGTTGGGAACCACTGATCTAGAGAAACCCAATATCCATAAGTTGCAAAAATAAACAAGTCAGAGTGACCTATCTATTTCTTTCCTGCCTTCTAGGAAAAAACAAATGGGATGTCCCTTCTTACAGGGTACTCTGAACTTGCATTATCCTTTGCTAAGGGTATGTTCTCAGTAGCGATAGCTGGAATATTAAACATCCCAGTCAGTCTGTGTGTCTGCCAATCCATTGAAATGATTATTCTATGTACACTGAGAGCATATGCACCAAAGACAAATTCCTTGTGTGTCCAATCACACTTGGCCAATAAAGAATTCTATTCTATTCTAAGTAATGTAGAGTCTTTGGTGTTCTCTGAGCTTGGTTATTGTTTGCAAAAAAAATTATTATCAAGCTAGGTAACATCATCAGTACAAGTGAGTGTGGAGTTTGCTCCCATGTTGCTCCCACTGTAATGGCTTGCCCTGTGTCAGGCCCAAACCCAAAGATTATGCAGCGGGATCCAGTTGAGTCAAAACCTTTATTTGCTTAGATCTAATGGGCAGAATCTTGCCAAACTAAAACTATAATCTTTTAATCTACTAGACATATCTTGAGAGATTCTAGGGTGTGGCTACCCTCATTCCCTTCCCCCCCTCCCCCATCCAGCACAGAACTGCATAGTCTCTTAATCTGGGCCTCTCTGTGTTTACTAAAACTCTTAATCTATTGATTCTCCAGTGCACATTCCATCACACCCTGCCAATTTTGGTGGGAGTATGGTTTTCTTCTTGGTACTTCCTTGCTTCAAGTATTTTCTGCTTGATTATTTGTCTGTTGTTAATCCCTGCTTGTGTTGGCCACTGGAGAGGATATGTTCTGCGGTTTTGAGTGTTTTGTTCTTTTTTGTTAGTTTTCTTTTTGGGGTTTTTTATTACTCTTTTGAATAATGTGTAAATATAGTTTATCTCTACAGTAGTAGGTGGCTATTGATGGCTCATTTATCTGAATGCCAAGCTTCCAGTAATTCCCTAACATTTAGGGATTTAGCTTGGTCCAAGATACCTGCAGTTTCTGAGTTGTGGTTGTGTCCGTCCATGTGTTGTGAGATTCAGGAGTTTTCATTGTGTCTTTTGATTGCTAGCTGGTATTCATGGATTCACTCTGCTAGTCTTCTGCCTGCCTGTCCTACACACAGGTAGTCCTTGTACTACCGCAATTGGGATCAGAATTTGGGTCACTAAACTATGCAATCATTAAGTGAGTCATCACATGACTGGACTTGATTTTATGACCATTTTATATGGTTGTTAAGCAAATAATCATGGTTATTAAGTGAATCATGTGGTCTTTAAATAAATCACATAGTTATGTGACTCTGGCTTCCTCATTTGACTTGGCTTGTTGGAATCCGGCTGGGCAGGTTACAAATCGCAGTCATGTGACATCCCTCAGACACTGCAACTGTCATAAATGCACACTGGTTGCTGTGCACCCAAATTGCAATCACATCGTTGCGAGGATGGTGTAAGAGTTGTAACTTTGAGGATGGATTGCCAGTCACTTTTTCCAAAGCCGTTATAACTCTGAACTATGTGAGGACTAACTATAGTAGCTCTTAAAGTCCTTCCACTGTATGTTGCAGATGACTCCTGGTTTTTCTTCTTGGGCTACTTTCTAAGAAAGAGACAAATATAAGAGGAAAAATATTCCAAAATTCATTCCCTGAGAGGCAATTATAGCAGCTCTCTTTAAGCTAAAACAAATTCATGAAATAGAGGTACTTCATTCATATCTAGTAATAAAACAGACTGAGTTCAAATGAAATTACTTTGATAGACCTCAAATCAGGGTACAAGTTGATAGCTGTAGGTTAGAAAAATGGATTAAAGAGTTTTTTTGTCAGGACCAGACTTATATTCTTTATTTTCCTGCATGTTAGATTCAAAATATTGTAGTTGTTAGAACAGAATGCAGTGTAAATTTAAGTTGGAGAAGTAGTATTGGAGTTTGGAACTAAAAGGCCCAGATACGAAAGAAAATTAGATCTCATAATTCAAATTAATTAACCATGACCCTTTTCAAAATTTGTATTCATGTCGAATAATCCTAACTCATTTTTTTAAAAAAAGAAGGAAACAGCATTTTCCAGCATGTAAAACTTTAAGCACTTAGCGTTCAAATTGTAGATTTGTAGATTTCCCTAAGTGAAATGATGCTAACGCAACCTTTGCATGGTATCGTGTTAAGCATTTTTGAATGCATACAGAACTTTTGTGTGAAGTTGTTTACAGATGAAAAACAAGAAAGCAGTGACTTACAGTAAGTTGTTCATCCTTCCAGCTGATTCAGTGCTGCTAAACTAAAGTGAATATGATCCAGAGTCCAAATTCTCTCCATCCATCTCTGATTGACTGGCTGATATCTCTGGTGGGATTTCAAGAAGTCATTCCCTAAAGTACTACTCTACTTCAGTCTTTTTTTCCCTTGCAGAATGAAAAAGGAATTATTTCCATGTGCCTGAGGTTGTTCTTCCCTTCATTACGTATATTGTGCTTTTCTCCATGTCTGAATATTTGGGAGTGATAAGCTCCTTAACATATCCTGCAACTTCTCTGAAGGAAAAGGAAACAATCATCCACAACTCTTTCAACACAACACAGAGCGTGGTGTTGGAAAGAGGAGCTGATACCTCTTTAGGCCAAGAGCAGAAGCCTTTTATAGTACTTTGTACCCAGTTTGCTGCCAAAGATACTAAATTCCTGTGTTAAATCTGGGAGGATAGTGTGCTACAAATTTTATGCCAAAATATATGTATAATTTTAAAGGAATTACAAATCAATTTATTTCTTTTATAGAGCAATGAACATTCTACATCTACTCTTATCATTTAAGTATCTTTAATAATAAACAATAGAATCTTGATGTTTTAATGAAACTTGATGTTTTAATGATAACTTTTCTTATTATCAACAGGGTCAAAAAAGCGACCATGTAAAGTTCTGTTTGAATATACTCCTCAGAATGAGGATGAGTTAGAACTGAAAGTAGGTGACATTGTAGACGTGAATGAAGAGGTAAGGTATTTTAAAGAATTTTTGTGAAAAATTAAATGTGAAAGTCATAATTGAATTGAACTCTAGAAATGTCTGTTTTGCTATTGCAATTCCAAACTATCAAAAATACAATGACTATCTTACTTTCTATCTTACAATTTCTATCTTTCTATCTTACAATTAACTAGACAGTTATTATAGTGAAAAAAACTCTGAAAAATTGAAATAGGAAAGTTAGATCTGATAGTATTATTATATAGAAATTTACTGTAGTAATTAAAATACTAGAAATGAGATGCTCATTAAAACTTACGCTTTTTAATAAAATGTATTACTCTCAAAAAGTGCCAATCATACTTCTGATTTTTGTCTGCCATTAACTAATATAGTTCTCCTTCTACAATGCCTACTATTAAGACTAGGGAGACCCAAAAATCTATTTTGATCTAGAACAGGAGTGTCAAACACGCGGCATCATGGCGGCGTCACGTGACGTATTGTGACTTTTTTCCTCTTCACTAAATCGGGCATGGGCGTGGCCAGCGTGTGACACATCCGTCCCACGGGCTGCGAGTTTGACACCCCTGACCTAGAAGTATCTCTCATTTTAATTTAAAGAACCACATAAACCAAATTCAAGTTCATGCAGTAGTATAAATAGAGTAAAAAACAATTGTTTTAGATATTTTCATTTCTGTGTTGCTTTAACTGTGAAAAAGATAAAGACTACAATTGACTCTATATAAATAGCTTGTTTACCAACTACTTGTGTGACTTCAGAATTAGTGGTGCTGAAAAAAATAACTTTGTGACCAAGGCATGCACTGACCATCTTCAATGTGTTTGTCTTGGTCACGTGTTTGCCATTATAGTTAGTACACATTGTCCTGTGCCTGACCCATTTTTTTCTTTCTTCCCTCTGACAGAGTGAAGAGATTGCTTAAAACAATTGATCTCTTCCTGAGCTGTTTTTCTCTGCAGTGCTTTCCCAAAAGGTGTTAACTGCAACTTAACAAGCTCTGCTCTGTTACCTTAATTATCTGGCTGCCAGCTGCTGCCTATAACTGACAATACATTAATAATTTTCACACCGTGGGCTTTTGTTTTCCTCCTAACCATGGGTACTTGAAGTCACAAATACATTAGGCAGATAGCTGCTGCTAGCACATTCCTTTCCATGTGTATTCCCCATTGTGTGCCTGTTTACCCTCTTGTAATCCCTTCCTTTCCAGTGAATGTAAATACCAACATTAATTCCCTTCTTGCTAATTATCCCAGTGCTAATTTGAGCGTTCCAAAGGGCAAGGAAGTAAGGAAAAAGGAATGTAAGAAAATAAGTAAGGAAAAAAATAAAATTATAAGCATAGAAGCAGTCACATGATTTTCTTCTTAATGACTGCATCACTTAGCCACTGAGTTTCCTGTTAAGTTGTGGGAATGATGACAGGAGACAGACTTCAGAATAGCTCTTTACTCAGCAACTGCTCAAGACAACCAGCAACTTGCAGTCTGACAGCCAGCCCTTTTATAGGGAGCTGTCAGATGCAACAACCAATAGCGTTTGAGCATTCTCCCGCTCAAACGCTGGACCTGGGTGAAACCATGTACAACTGTCAATACATAACATTACCAGTGCCAATTGTGGTGACTAAATGAGGAGTACTTGTGTTGCAGATTTTTCAAAAGCACCAGTTGTACATACTCAGCAAAAACAAATGTGCTACAGATCTTACAAGCCATTGAAACAGTTCTCTTCTCAGCCTTCTAAGAGTCTTCATCAAGCTTACCTTCTAAACTACTTGCTTACGGTAGTTTTCAGACTCCTTAGAACTTGCAGTCAGTTACTAATGTAAGGGAAAAGAAAACTTAAGGACCATTCTTTTTTCCTTCAATTTATACTGCCACTATACAGTATTTTCTCTCTTCTGGTTGCAAGACATTGGCCCAGAATGTCAGTTTTCTTAAAATAGTCTTTGCTGTGTTATTTGTAACATATTTGGTCATATTTTATGTTCAGAGTAAAGTTGAACAGAGTAGTATCACCCACTGCTCTGTTTTCTTAGTATCATACGGTTATGTAGATCAATTTCTATCCATTTGTGAATGATTTATTCCTTGTCCAACATCACTATTCCTTGTCTCACGTGGTCTGACCATTTAAGTACAGTATATGTACTAGTCCTGCATATTCAATGTACTCCTGAATTCCTGCATATCTGATGGTATTTTTGCTCTAATGGTGAGTACAGTGAGCATCTTTACTTTTCAACGTTAGAGGTAATCCAACATCATTTTTCTCCACAGGTGGAAGAAGGCTGGTGGAGTGGGACTTTAAATGGCAAGACAGGCCTTTTTCCTTCTAACTTTGTAAAAGAACTAGAGATAACAGATGATGGAGAAGTACAGGAAAGCTTAGAAGACACAGGTAATAAAATGCAGACAATCAGAAGGTGGACTAATTATCTGGATTTCTTTTTTGTCAGTTTCAGGCTGGGATTCAATACAAAGACCACATTGGTCATACTTACTGATGACCTGGTGGAGCCAGGATGGAGTGTTGGATGCAATCTTGCTCTCCCTGATCTTCTCAGTATCTTTTGATGCAGTTGATCATGGTGTCCTTGTGGACCAACTGTAGGGCTTAGAAGGTGAAGGCACTGTAATGTGATTTCATCCTTTTCTCAGCAATCAGTTCCAGTTGGTGTTGACAGGAATCATAGAATCATAGGGCTGAAAGGCACCGGGGTGGCCTTCTAGTCCAACCAAGATGGTGCCCTCTCGCCCCTCAACTATGGGATGTCTTAAGAATCAATACTTTCTCCTTCTGTTTACCATTTACATGAAACTGCAGGGAAAGGTCATCCATAGTTTGGAGTCTGGTACATGTAATACTTTACTGGTTATCCATTAGGTCATTAGGCAATACAAGATACAGAATAGTAATAAGATCATGTGTTAAAAAATAGAGTAAAAGACACCGTATTTTTCGGAGTATAAGACGCACCTTCCACCCCCAAAAGAGGCTGAAAATTTGGGTGCGTCTTATACTCCGAATGTAGCTTTTTTGAAGCTTTTTTTCCAGCCCTAATGAGGTGCTAACGATCTTCCTGGCTCTTCCTGGCTTGTTTTCATTGCTATTTCCTCCAAAAAAGGTTTTTTCAGCCCTAACGAGGTGCTAACGATCTTCCCAGCTTGCAGGATTTTTTTCATTCCTACTCCCTCTGAAGAAGTTTTTTTCCAGCCCTAAGTCTTTGCAGGCTTGTTTTCATTGCTATTCCTTCTGAAAAAGGTTTTTTCAGCCCTAACCAGGGGATAAAATAATGTGCTGAAGCTGACCAGACTAAGAACGCTAGCCAGATGAATATCTGGTAGGTAGATTTTTTCCCCTATTTTCCTCCCCAAACACTAAAGTGCCTCTTATACTCCGGTGCGTCTTATACTCCGAAAAATACAGTAAGTAAAATAGATTACTGCAGTGTGTTTCAAGGGGCTGCCCTTGAAGATCACTCAAAAGGTTCAACTGGTCCCAAATGTGGAGGTGCACACAGTATTGGGTGTTGGTAGGTTTGTCCACATTGCACCTCTATTGCATGAACTGCATTGATTTCCAGCTTCCACCCAGGTGCAATTCAACATGCTGGATATCACTTTTAAATGGCATGGGATCTGACCATTTGCAAGACAACTTCTCTCTAAGAATATCTGCCTATATCTCCAGATTGGATAGGATAGGTACCCTCCAGGTTCCTTCTCTGAAATCCTGCCACTTAGTGGTATCTCAGAAATGTGCCTTTTCCATGGCTGCCCCGACCTTACAGAACACATCCCCCCCCAATGATTTGGCAGTCCCCACCCGTTTGAATTTTTGGAAAACTATGAAAATATGGCCTTTTACCCAGGTGCTGAATAGAATAGAATACAGTACATAGACTAGATTAAAATAAGGGTAATTGGAATTGGCTAAGGGCATGATTAAGGTTGTCATTTTCATTTGACCATTTTATGGTTTTATAGTTATGTTTTATAGTAATTGGATTTTATTGCTGTTGTGACCAGCCCAGTTTGGTTTAAGATGAACAGCCATACAAATCCTTTATATAAATAAAAGAAAATGCAAATAATCAGTGCATCCATATAATTTACCCCAATCAGGTCCTTCATCAATATGTGAAAGATATTTCGGTGTACATTTCTAGCCAGCCAAGTGAGCTTCGGTGTCCTGTCCCTGTGCCTGAAGGTCTGGACGGGGAAGAAGAAATCCAGGCTCCCTCATGCCAAGACTGAGTAGTTGTGGATTTTTCATTTTATCAGATCTGGAGTCTTTCCTTCTTTAGTCTTAAATAGACTTGCACTAGTGAACAACTTTGGGTTGTCTTGGACTTACATCTTTTGCTCAGAGAGCCAAGAGGCTAGCGATCACCTCTATCTCCATGGCATAGAACCAAGTTATTTGAGAGACTACCTATTTTCCATAGTTTTCTCAGCCTGGTTGGATTGATCTCCTCGGTCAATTCTGTCTATTAGGACCCATATCTTCTTCGTTGCAGCACCGGTCTTCTGAAATGCTATTCCCCCAGCGATCCACATAGTTCCCATTTGGATGATGTTCTGGATGTCTTTAAAAACATGGCCTTGGAGTAGGGTGCTTGTGGAGCCCCTGCTAGTTGTATTTCTTGGCTATAGAATATGGCTTATCCAATGCATATAATTTTTAAAATTGTTTTCTATTTTTTGAGAGTACACTTCACAGAGTCATTCTGAAATTGGGCAGTTCCAAACTACTATTACTCTAAATTAGTAATATGTTGTATCATTTATATGAAGTGCAGTTAAAGATTAGTTTTAGTTAATTGCATGTGGTGCTTAATTTCAAGCACATTTCTTAGTCCATTTAGAGATACAGTTTGCTCAAAGCTAAACATATGTAGGTATTTGAAATTAGAAGAATTCTAATTTATATGAGGTTCCTCATTGTTTGGAAGCAAACTTACACATGTTACTGTGTAGTCCTAGTGAGATCCAACTTTGCTTTGATCAACAGCCCTGCCATGATAGTGTAATTGTCATTAAGTATTGCTACATTTGATTAAATATGTCAATTATAGACTCATCTATGGTTAGGCTACTCCTGGATTGTCTCCAATCCACATTCCTGAATAGGTTAATTGCAGTTATTAATATTTCCTCCATATCTCATATAGCCTTGGGAAGGGAGAATCACATTTGGAGAAGAGAATCACATTGAAGTAAGGGCTATAACTTTATTCACTTTGGGCTCTGGCTTACCAACATATAAAATATGGTCTGTCACCAGATTTAATCATGATAATGAGATTTTAATTAACTTGTGTACCCCTATTGAATGGTCCTAATGAAATGTATATGTATGATATATTACAGTTACTGCCAATTAAGTATGTTTGTATCTTATAAAATTTGGAATGTTAAGAATTTATGTATACCCTTATAGAAATATAAAAATATTTTAATGCTTCCACATCTTTAACCTTATGATATTTGAATAGTATATCTAATTTTGTCTTAATTGATGTAAACTATTAATACTCAGATTGAAGACCTATTCAATCAAAGAGCAGAAAAATACAAGTTATGGTGAAATTTTCTCTTCCCGTCATCTTTATCTTTTCGCCCCATTCTAGTGTTTCATTTCTTTACACAAGTAATAAGGAGAAAGGTTACAGTCGTAAAAACATCATGTAATGGAACCTCAGCAGTTAGATCTGAGACAGAGCTGGAGATTAAGGGCATCCTTGTGAAAACACCCCGGATTGTCTCAGAATAGATAATTTTTCATTCTCATGCCTTGTGGAAGCTTTGGTTTCAAACTTCAGGCCTCCCTGCACTTGCACGATGCTGCACCCTCTTCCTTCTCTCTGGTTCTGCAGGGCCTGCACTGGGCCTCCCTGGCCTCCATACCTGCTTCCCATTTAACAACTTGCACTTCTTCGGGTTACAATGAAAACTAGCACTACCAGGATTGCTACTAAGTGATGCTGTCACCTGATGTGCTTTACAACCACATCATTTAGCAAAACAATCCCAATCCCTATTGCCATCGTAACTTGAGGACTACTATATACAACACAAAAGTAAAATCAAATGGTTGAGCTAAAATATGAACATAACAAAGAGTCTCCATAATAAAAGTATAACATAAACTACCATAATGAGACCCATAATGAGTTTGGTGAGGTGGTTAATACCCTGGGCTAGAAACTGGGAGACCAAAAATAAGTAATGAAAGGTTTCAAATCTTCTAGAAGATGATTCGTATAGAATTCACTGACCACCTTTGGAATGTACATATGATTAAGGACAGAGTGTAAGTGGACCCAATATTCCTGTAGAAGTTACAATGTAATAGATCCTGCATTGAAAATCCCAATGCAAACACATACTTAGTTGGTCCTGTATGGATGCTTGACATAAACATAAGTGCTAACCTAATTTTTCCATTTTTAGAATCTGTTTTTCATGGACCACAGTCTCCTGCAACTTCACCAGGGAATGGTAGCGAGTCTCCACAGATAGCACAACCAAAGAAAATCAGAGGAGTTGGGTTTGGAGATATTTTCAAAGAAGGCTCAGTAAAACTTAAGCCGAGATCGTCTAGTAATGATTCAGAAGAAAAAAAGCAAGATAAGGTAATGGGCCTAAATGATACACACTTCAAAATGTAGCAATTGTATATGTTGTGATTAAAAGCTTGGTACTTTGTGCACTCATAAAAACAAGATTGTTTATTTTTTGAATAAGTTTATTCTACCTCCTCTTAAGAGTTGCTGTTTCACGGGTAACATTATTCTGGAGCAGTCGCTGTAAAAGGCATTCCATTGATGCCTTTTACATTAAGCAGTTTACAGTATTCTCCAGACCTTTAAAATTCTATTCTTAAGTATAATTTGGGAAAATTTGAGAGCCAGTATGGTCTGTTTGACCAGGAGTGGGAAGACCTATGTTCTAGTCCATCCTCAGCCACAGAAGCTCACTAACTTTGTCGCAGTCACTCTTAGCCCAAACCCTCTTGCAAGTTGATATGGGACAAAGTGGGAGATCACTGTGGATACCTACTTTTCTCCCTGAGTTAATGGTGGGATACAATTAAAAAGCAACAACCAGCTGCATAAGCTATCATTTGAAAACTTTATCCTAATTAAAAAGATGGTGTCAAGAGTATGGGCAAGCTGCAGCAAAGAACACATTGGGAGTCAGGCAGCATACAAATTGAATGGATAAGTCACTAAAAGGAAGCAAAAGCTTCCAAATGCCTGCTCATGTCTGTACCAGTAAAATAGCACATGAGATTGGCAGTAGAATTGGCAGGGGGTGGGTGGGAGGGAATCTTCCATAGTTTGACTAGATTTTTGAAATTCTAAAGGAGGACTATGCATATAGTCTGACTATATGTTAGGTACTTAAGGCAGCACAGATTGCTCCTTTGTAAATGATCTACTCTGATAATAAAAGTATGTAAAGGCTTTTTGCTGCCATGGCTCAGGAAAAATAGCACTTGTGTAGTTGTACTTCCATTGCTCAAAATCCATTTGGGAAAAATTCATAGTTTAATGTTGTAGTTGTACCCTTTTCCACAAGCTGAGCTAATTTTTAAAGAATACTTGACCTTTTTAAATGTTATGGCCAACCACGTATAGCATATCTATCATTTGATCTATACTTTCTTCTTAGATGTAATCTATTTTTTAAAATATGTTAAATCTTCATGTGTGTTATTGTGATTTATTATATATAAACACTTTATACATACATGTTTGTGTATCTATATTTTGGCAGGAGTAATGTGGTTTCTAGTATAAGAACCTTTGCGAAACAGACTTTAGAAGTTTTTCACAGGTAGTAGAGGTTTGTTTTATTGCCATGTGTAATTTCCTTCCAGTTAGACAAGGGTTGTCTATTTTGTATGATTTCTTATATTTAACATTGCCCGCTTGTCATTAGATGAACTTGTTGTTATTCCAGTAGTGTTGAAACTTTAATACACATTAATAACACCTAATGAAAAAACATGGAATGCTAATAAAGATGAAACACATTAATGTGCTAAATTTGGAAAAGATGAGCTGATATCCAGAGAAATCTGAAGGCTGGCTCAGAAAATTGATTATATCTAAATAAAATATGCTTTGACTTATTAGATAGATAATAATTTGATTTAGAAGCAGTATATATTTCATTGCATTGAAATGCATTGAAAATAAAAGAAATGTATTTTATTAACTTCTTGTTCTGTAAGATTTATAACTTGCAATTTATTTTTCTGGGGTGATTCAGAGATCACAAATTAAAATACATTTGGCAATTGCCTAATTCTTATTTTTATCTCCGTGTTCTTATGTAGCCATTACCTAATCTTCCATCTGGACCAAAAGTAACCTCATTCCATGGCACAACAAAATCAGAAATGGCAACAGAAATAGCAAAAGCAGAAACGGAAAGCAAACAAAAACGTATGATTTTATATCTACTTTATTTTAATTTTAAAATATTTAGTATACAATATTTGATAAAAATTGATTTCTCAAAAGGCAGATAATTTATTCCTATTTTTTTGACGAAAATATTCTTAAAATTTGGGTGAGGAATATGTATCCTAATATAATTTCCATTTGACTTCGCTAATTCTTCCTATTTTTTCCTAATGATTTTGTGGAGTGATTCTGTATCCTTTACTAGCATAGCTTTTAAATAATTAATAGTAATGTGCCATACTTCATGGTAAAGTAATACAAATTAAATACATAAAATATAGTAAATCCTTGACTAAAGTGATCATTGTTTAGTTGACTATGAATGCAATGGGCAGAATCTTTCTGTGACTCATATCTGCAATATGCATTACCATAATCTTATCAGTGATTTTATGCATGTGTAAAATATGCACCCATAAAATCCATATACATAACATTCAATTCCCATATGCATATGCAAGATCCTATTCAGATTTAATAGACATTCCACTTTAAGTGTCACCTGAGCTCCACATTAATTACTTCTTATGAAATGTTGACATTTGTATTCAAGCAACAGCCATTGGAATGTGCTCAGTGTTCACAACTTTTATTCCTTCCTTTAAGCTAAAGAATACTGCAAAACCGTGTTTGCCTATGAAGGTACCAATGAAGATGAACTTAATTTTAAAGAAGGTGATATTATCCAAATAATAAGTAAGGTAAGTTACACTGGTCTACAATGAGAAAACTTGGGAAATGAAAGTAGCTTAATTTTACCAGCTTAATTGGGTCACTAATAAAGGAAAATTAAGTCCCGAGTATTAATTGGCTCCAATTTCCAAGATACAGCTTCAGGTCAAAATTGCATCAAAATAATTCAAAATTACGAGGCTCCATAACTTTTCTGCAAAATGTGGTATAGCAATGAGAATGGTGCCACACCATTTATTATTATAAATTTATCTTTTTATTGATACCAATAACATAACTTTCCATTCATTTATTGGTTTTTCATGTAACATCTTCGTGCTTTTTCCATGAAAAACTGACAAGCTCTAACATTGGATTAAATGACAAAGTTCCATCTTTATTCAGTATCTAAACTGCACATTTTGCCTTTTCTCTTGTGAACTGCAGTAGGATCATCCCTGGGGAGATTCCAGCAGTAATCAGCAAGCATGGATGGACTCCATTTCCCTTGGTATCTTTTCTCCATGCCTGTGATATCCTGGTGGAATCTCTCCCCATGCTCATCACTCACTGCCCCACAGTTCAAAGGGAAATAGTCTAAATGTGAGTGTAAGAAGTGAATTTTCAGTGACATGTTTGCATCAAGTGCTTTATAGGACCTAAGCAAATTTTCCATGTGTTTTTCATAGTCATCTGCCTTGCTGTTCTCAAAATGAAGATAAATTTATACACTTCCATGTGGTACCATTCTCCATAGTGGGTGGAGCTAGCATCCAGGAATGGGTTGTCCTCATCCATTCAGTGTGTAAGACTGAGTCTGTTAAAGTTGAGAAGCTCAGCCTCTGTTGCCGGGACTCCCAGCTACGACTCAATCCTCAGACTGGACGGACGTGGCTAATTTTCTCCCATTCCTGTTGCCTACCTAGTGGATTATTACAGCTTTATTCCTGACCATGAGTTATCTCCAGCTGACTCATTTTCCATCTTTAGTCGCTGGGTGGATCGCTACTTCGTGGATTTATCACCACCTTATTCTTCTGTGAGTTGTCCCCAGCTGACTCATTTCCAACTAGAATCCTTGGGTGGATTGCGGCATGGAGCTTTGGCTCAAGCCGTGGCAGCTATTGCCTCTGCCTATCTCTGTGGCATTCTGACCGCAACGGGGCCTGGCCTCTAGGTCTGCCATTGGAGCTTCGGACTTCACCACCAGTTGACTAAAGGGGTTTCTGTTCCTAACAACTGAGGCAGTGTGGTAGAGGCCTGAGGAGCTTTCGTGCTCCACTCCCCCCCTTCATCTGGACAGTCCAGGGGGAAGATAAGGAAAGCGGCATTCAAGAGGGCTAGCAGGGACTTCCTTTGAGGGTGTGCTTTGCCGCCCATCTGCAGCCTAGCCACACGTTGCAGGAGCCTAGCGCTCAAGCGACTTTGGCCACAGGAGGCCAGGCTCCAATCCGGATACCGCCAATCGCTGTGGCTGCTATTGCTGGAGAGACTGTGTCACAGGAGCTTTGCGCTTGTGCGACTGTGGGCGAAGTATTACTTTCCCGCCCCTGGGAACCGGAGCTCCGGCTATTTCCCGCCTGCACCATTTTGATCGCCATCTTGCCACCTCATAGCTGATTCCCGCTCACACAGCCTACCGCCTCACCGCTGATTCGCTTCGACCACGCGGTCTAACCGCCCACAGCTGATTCCCCCTGGCCAAGTGCACTGCACTACAACTGAGCATTCCCACTCAAGCGAAGGAGAGGATCCTTTAGCGGGCTGTCTGTTTAGGCGCCATTTTGTTAGCGGCAAGAAAATCAGTCAACAAGATGGCGGACAAGGCCTCTGTAGCGGCAGCTAGCAAGGCTAAGTCAGGCAAGTGGCATAGAAAATCTACACCTCCCCCCTTCATTGAAGAACAGCCTGGCACTTCTAGGAAAGACCCTAATAGGTTCAAGGAACGCTGGGATAAACCCAGAGCATCGAAAGGTACAGAACGCGCTGAGCATTGTAGGGACAGGGCACTACAAAAAATCTGCGCCCAGTCCGCTATCACACTTTCTGCCACTGCTCCTCTCCAGGGGGTAGGGGACCCCACTGCCAGACGGCATCCCTCGGCCCCTTCTCTGGGACCATCGGGAGAGCAATTATCTCTGGATAACCCAGACCTGGCCATCAATAACCCAGATATCGGGGGTACTGCTGGGCCAAACCCGCTTCCAATGGCATCCTCAGGCGCAGCTCCTTCAGGGACCGCAGCCACAACCTCATCATCCGGGGTTGGGGCCACAATCAACTTAGAAGCTGCCCCCATGGATCCCTCTAACATACAGACAATGATTGCCGAAGCCATTAGGCAAGGCATTGCAGTAGGTCTGCACCAATTCAGCCGGCTGCCCTAAGTGGTGTCAGAGCTCTCACACTCGTCTCTATAAGCCCCAGAGCAAGCCAGTCCCAGCTCCAGGTTCCAGTTTCTGGAGCGCTGCTCATCGGCTTCTTCAATTGGCAGCCAATCACATCTGTCAGTTGAGGAAGAGCGCAGAGACCTTGATCTTTCCAATGATGAGGGTGTCACTCCGGATCACCCTAGTCCCTCAAATCTGTTTCAACCAGGCCTGTTCAAGTCATTATTGTTTAAAGCCAAGAATTCGGCCAGCCTTGGTCCGCCTCCAGCTCCGTCATCGGATCCTTCATCCAGCTACACCGACCCATTGTTTGCTGAATACACTCCAGAGGCTGAGGTCATACCATCACCTCAAATCTTTGTGGACACAGTCCAGCATCAGTGACAGACTCCTGCTTCTGGCCCTACCCCATCTGCGGCTGACAGGAGATTTTTCAATGTTGGGTTGGAGCTGGCTCACATCTTCCAGATTCCATCACTAGATCCCCCGATAGGGGCTCTACACCCCCACCACCACCATGCCAGGGGACCCGGAAGAACTACTAAAACAGGAGGACAGGAGGACGGAGCAGGTGCTCCAAAAAGTGCACCAGGCGGTAGCCTGGGCAGACTGGGCGTCCACAACGGCATCCTTTTTCACACGTACATCGCTAATCTGGCTGCGCCAACTACAGACCGAGTTCCTGCTTCGGACCTTAGAGCCCAACAGGACATAAATAAACTACTGGCATTGGCCCAATTCTCCACGGATGCCACCCTGCAAGTAAACAGATACGTGGCTCGACGTATGCATTGGCTCAGACAGTGGCAGGCAGACACCCACCATAAATGGTGCCTGGCCTCAGCACCATTCCAGGATCAACATCTTTTTGGGCAGGCCCTGGACCCAATTCTTGTTGAGACCAGGGACAAGAGGAAGGTCCTCCTGGCCTTCTCTAGGAAGGGCACCTTCAGAGCAGTCCCCTACCCCTGGCGGTCATTTCAAGCACCTGACCAGGGCTCCAGATTTCCCAGGGCCCAAGATCAGTATGAGTCTCGGCAGAGGCAGCTCCCAGATAGGCCAGGCAGGGGGAGACAGTTCTAGCGGCCCTTTCAGGGTGGAGGAAGTCGGCCCTTTCATCGCTCCAAGTGATCCAGAGTCCAATCCTCCCATCAGGGGATGTCTGGGCCTTTATGCAGATAGGTGGGAGGAAATAACATCGGATCTGTGGGTCAGGGAGATTGTACATTTAGGCCTCTCCCTAGAATTTCTCTCCATGCCCCCGAGGTTTTTTATCAAATGCCCTGTATCCAAAAATGCCACCAAAAAGGCTCTCATGGATTCCACTGTTCAGCACCTGCTGGATATTAGAGCCATCCAAAGGGTACCAGAGGTCCAGATAGGGCAGGGTTCTACTCCATTCTTTTTGTAGTTCCCAAAGCCTCAGGGCGGGTGGAGGGCTATTTGGACCTTAAACGTTTGAACCGTCACATTTGATATCAACAGTTCAAAATGCACTCCCTACAGACGATCCTTGGAAGCATTCTTCAGGGCGACTTGCCTCCTATATGCGTTCCCTCGCCTACCTCTCCTCCCCAAAGTCATCCAGAAGGTTCTGGAGGAGAGGGCAGAGGTTCTGCTCCTGGCTCCGCATTGGCCCAGGAGGGCCTGGTTTGCCGACCTGAGGGCGCTTTCGGTGGCACCGCCCTGGAGGATTCCTCAGAGCGAGTCCTCCCTCAGCCAGGGGGTGTTGGTACATCCGGAACCCCCGGTGGTACCAATTGACTGCCTGGCGCTTGAGCGGGGCACTCTGAGGAGGCAGAACTTTTCTTCCAGGGTTATCTCCACCATCCAGGCCTCTAGGAGACCTTCCATGGACAGCATATACTCTGCGACCTGGAAGATGTTCTGTGCCTGATTCTCTAAGGAGAATTACTCCCCTATGCAGATTCCAATAGCGAAGCTCCTAGACTTCCTTCAAGAAGGGTTGGATAAGGGGCCATCACCAAACACCATTAAAAGACAGGTGGCGGTTCTGTCTTCTGTACTATCTTGCGAAGTGCTGGAATCTCTCTCTCAGCACCCTACTGTCTGCTGCTTTTTAAAGGGGGCATCAAACCTATCCCCTCCTGTGATCCACAGATACCCCACCTGGGACCTGTCTAATACCTTAACTCCCTAACAGGGTCACCATACGAACCCTTGCGGTCAGCCAGCCTACATTATTTGACTTGGGAGGTGACTTTCCTGGTGGCTATCACCTCTGCCAGGAGGATTTCTGAATTAACGGCCCTCTCGGTCTGCGAGGACCTCTGTGCATTTCATACACACAGAGTCATTCTTTACTTGGATCCCTCATTTATTCCAAAAATAAACTCCTGGTTTCACCAGGCGCAGGAATTCATACTCCCAAATTTTTGCCCCAACCCAATCTACCCTCTCAAACATAAATGGCATACCTTGGACGTATGGAGGGCCCTCCGCATTTATGTCAAGAGAACCTCTCCACTATGGAAGATGGAGGCCAGTTTCAACCTACCTCCTTGGGGCACAAGGTGACACCGCCAATGGTAGGCAGGTGGATTAGGTGTACAATCGCCAAAGCATACGACCTTCAATCACTGCCTCGGCCTGCTCGCATTACGGCACATTCTCGGAGTGCAGTGACAGGCGGCTTGGGCAACACAAGCATCACTTGAGGAGGTCTGCAGGGCGGCGACTTGGGCCTCACCTTCGCAGTTTGTGCGCCACTACAGGCTGGACACCTTTGCATCGGCTGAAGTGGTATTTGGACGCTGGGTCCTACAGAGAGTCCATGTAGGGAGAGGCACTTCAGACCAGACCAGTGCCCACCCATAGGACAGCCAGCTTTGGTATGTCCCATTCCTGGATGCTAGCTCCACCCACTATGGAGAAGGGGCGTTGGTCTTACCTAATACGCTCCTTCTCGTAGGGTGGAGCTAGCATCCAGCCCCACCCAAAGACTTCCTGGTCCATGTGAGATGACAGTGTTCTTACTGTTGATGGATTCGTGTCTGATGGGAGAACCTTTTGAGACATCGCCATGTCGAGTCTATTCTTCGGCTTCGTCGTAGCTGGGAGTCCCGGTATAGAGGCGGAGCTTCTCAACTTTAACAGACTCAGTCCTACATGCTGATTGGATGAGGTCAACCCATTCCTGGATGTTAGCTCCACCCTACAAGAAGGATCGTATCAGGTAAGACCAACGCCCCTTTTTATTGTTCTACCATACTTTGTTGAGAAGTTATGAGGCATCATGATCATTAGACACACCCTTCCTTGTAGGCAAATATACTCGCCTGTGTATAAATTTTTATTGTGAAATATCTTGAAAACTTTAGTCAACCAGCACCTTTATCACCTGCTTTCTAATTCATTTAATCAAAATATGGAAAATTAACACATTTATCTCAGAGGTTGATAATTTCCCAAAATTTGTAGACCAGTGTTATTTATATTTAAATATCAGTCCTCGACTTAAACCACAATTGGGTCAAGAATTTTTGTTGGAAGTCAGGGTAGTCATAAAAATGAATCATGACATGTCAGTCAGACCCAATTTTATAACCATTTTACCATGGTCATTAAGCCTCCCTAATGGATATTTTTTTCTGTTTTTTGCCAGAAACTAACTAAACAGGTTTGCAGATCATGATCACATGACCGCATGATGTTGCAACTGGTCAAAAATGCAAGCCTGTTGCTAAGTGCCAGCATTGTGATAATATGACCATAGAAGTGGTGCAATGGTCTCATAATTTTGAGTACTGGTCATAAAGTACTTTTTCTGTGGGCTGGAATCTATCCAGAGCCCTGTAGCTTAAATATAATAATACCTATATCATTAAAAAGGGGCAAGGAAAATCCCAAGAATTAGTGACCAATCAGCCTTGTAAAATATTCCTATTAAATTTTATGTCAAGACAGTATTAGACAAACTGGAAGACTGGATAGAGACTAACAAGATTACTTATAATGAACAAATAGATTTCAGGAAAGGTCAAAGCATGTTTGACAACTGTCAAGTTTTGTTTTTATGTTGCTTCTAAATACAAGAACAGTACCACACAACATTTGAATGTAGCAACTACTAATTTGACTGCATACTTTGACTCAGTAGAAGTAGGTTATTGATGAAATTAGATAATATTAGCATAGATAAGCATCTACTGTATCTGTAGCAGCAGTTCTTTTCAGTTATATTTACCAGAATGAAGGAAGTTTATGTAGATTGCTCACTGAAGCAATATCAACAAAATAAGGAGTAAAGCAAAGGCTGAATCCTTACACCAATATTGTTTATTACTTACACACACACTTCATTCCCTCATATATTAGCTTCTCTAGGTTCTTAGAAAGTTTCCATTTTATCCCATACTGGTAATATAGTTATACTCTCAATAACAAGAGTTGAGTTGAAAGAATGTTTAAAAAGCTAGGGCATTGCAGGTAGTCCTCGTTTAGTAATCACAATTTGGGGCTGATAATGCAGTTAAGCAAAGCAGTCACTAAGTGAAACTGCGCTTTCCTTTGCTTTACAGATCTGCAGAGGTCATAAATGTGAGCATTAGTACTTTTTCATTGCTGTCATAACTGTGAACAGTTGTTAAACAAGGGCTATCTATACGTGCGTATAAATGTATATAGATATATAGCATGTGTACATACAGTATATCTTTACCTCATGAAGTGGTATGATATGTTCAATGGAGTATTCATGCAGGCTGAATAGCCATCTCTCCAAATTGTTTTAGCAGTTCTACGCTGAGCAGGAAATTTGACTACATGACCTTTGAGATCTCTTCTAACCACTATAATTTTACACAGTGAAAGAGTTCACTATTATACATAGTGAAAGAGCACAATCCTTCACTGAATTAGAAATGATAAAAGAAGTTTTTGGACAGCTGTTACATTTTAACATTTGAGAAGGAAAGGATCAAGTAGTAAGAAACTTACTTAAAAGAATAAAGCATTGGCTTGGCATTAATTAAAGTGGGATGCCTTCCAACATAGTATCAATATTTGCCACACCTGTTCCAAACCATGTTCCAAACTAGTTTATGGTCCTAGAGCAAATTCTTGCTTATTCAGTGATCATGTGCATATCTCATATTAAGTCTAAAAAACTAGCACATTATTAATGACAGTGCGATACGTGACTCAATTTCTAAAAAACTGCAACTTAATGTAAGCTGGTGGGTAGATGATGAAGCCTGAAAATTTATTTGTTGTGTAAAATGAATATACATTTAGTAATTTGTTTTAGGACACTGGGGAGGAAGGATGGTGGAGAGGCATTCTTAATGGCAAAGAAGGAGTTTTTCCAGATAACTTTGCAGTTCAGATTCATGAATCTGATAAAGATTTTTCTGTAAGTACTTATTGCAGTTTTTACAAAGTTTTAGCTTTTCTTTAAAAAGCTGGTTTAATAATCAAGTAGTGTGTTTTATAGATTCATATATATGTGTCCCAGGCTTTTTTCATAATTCAACATTCCATTTTCCTCGTTTAATTATTTTGGCCCTGCAATTGTACTGTTAATATAGCATTGCCATAACAATGGAGCTCTTTGGAGAAATCTTATTTGGGTGACATAATGGTCCAGTCGTTATCATGTGGCCTAACCTTTCTCGTAGACCTGTTATGAAGAGCAATGAAGTGATCTTGGAAGATGGGATTGAGACAAACACTATTACTACCACTGTTCAGCACTTCAAGTTCAGTCTCCAAAAATTGCTTCAGAATGTGCAGGGCCATGGGTGCAACCCTTATCTTCAACTTCTAAAAACAAATGCTCTTAATCTTAAATCATACATCTGCACTGCTTTGAGGTCATGTAGACAGATGTTATATTTGCACTTCTATCACTCTGAAGCTTCTTTTGGAAATGTGAACCCAAAATGATGTATACCTATAATAATGT
This sequence comes from Diadophis punctatus similis, assembly GCA_023053685.1. NCBI lineage: Eukaryota > Metazoa > Chordata > Lepidosauria > Squamata > Dipsadidae > Diadophis > Diadophis punctatus. The sequence goes on from JALIGW010000001.1 coordinate 163,353,110, forward strand.
TAGCACTTTCATTTTTGGCTCTGAAATATTTTTAATTCAAATAAAGATCCTGGCTTGGGTCCTTAAAACCCTCAGCAAAATTAAACTTATAAAAATCTAAATTTTCTTCCTGCTAGTTAGCCATATGTTATTCTTGAACTGCGTGTTTGGGTTATCAGAAGGTGTGACTAGGGATTACGGAAATATTTCTAAAGCATACAGAACAATGTATATGTCAACTTGCAAAGATTTCAAGTTGCCATGAAAAGAAGGGGGGGGGGAACTGGAGGAGGGCTAATTGCCCTAACTATAAATGCATTCCACAAATGTTTCTTTTACTGATTGTGTCCTAGGCTACCGGAATCAGAAGGAGGGGGTGGGGGTCACAACCTGCCAATGTGATTAATTGGAGAATGTGATTTATGACATGGCCAATGAGAAGGGGGGAAACAGGGTCATGATGACATGCAGCCCATGTGAACTCAGTTCCGGCTGCAACAGAGTATTGCCGAGATGTCGCTTTTAATAAATCTTTCTATTTCTTTTGGACTTTGTCTCATGGCTCCTGAATTAATTAGATTGTCTTTCGGAAACTTCACAGTATATATGTAAAGAATAAGTAAATGCAGCTTGTACTAGTGATGAGAAATATTTGGGAAAAGTGTTACCATGCCCATTGTATACTCGGAATTCTATGAATGACTTTAACAAACTTACAAAATAGATTCCTGAGCAAATTTTGACAGGTATTCCAGAGACAGGTGGTAGACTAGGAATAAAGGAAAAATAATAAAATCAGAGTGACGTTCAGGGTAATATCATCCAGGACCTGGTATCAATACTAATTAAGTGTTTATAAGCAATCTAAAGTTAGAGATACCAAATTGTTCAAGATTGTAAAAAATAGAATTGCTAAGTGAAAAACGTTGTCTTCAAATTCTTGATCTTTTGATCAGTCTAACTCGTTGAATTTCTTAATTGTATTTCACCAGCAAATTGTAAACAAGGCCCAGGAAATGTTCTGAATGTTGTGTTACAAGGTGTTTTTTTTAAAAAAATATTCAGATGGGTTTCTAGTTGTTATTTTAGATACAATTCAGTGAACTTGAAAAATTGGGTTCATTGTTGTTTTGTTCCCGGATGGCTACCAATTTTTTCTATTATCTTTGTATGTCAATTGCACCTTTTTCTGGAAAGTATAGCTAACAATATTCACCTGTATATTAACCTTACCTTCACAGATACTCTCTTACTTCCAAATAAGTAGTAATAAAACTTCTGTTTATGGAGAATAAGAGATTTCTGAGAAAGAGGAGTCTCCTTTGGCAAGATGGATGATAGTTTTGATAGATAAACAAATAAAATAGAGGAGAAAGAGAATTAGTTGGTTATTCCCCCTGCCTTCTCTGCTTCTTCTTCTTCTTTCTCAGCAATCATTTTCCTGATCATTTTCGAAAACTTTGGTCTGCCTAAGATTTGTAATCCTTGCACCAGTAACTTATAGACAGTACAATTGAGTGCTTAGTATGCCTGTTTTCTTCTGGGTCTTAATTCAAGAAAATACTTGGCATGAATATTAGTTATTTATATTTTGTCCTCTTTGCAGAAGCCAAAGAAGCCACCACCTCCTGCAAAAAATCAAGGTATGTAAGATAGGGTTTTATTAGACCATAATTGCAAAAGAGAGTGTAGTTGATTGGAAATTATTAATAATTGTCTCAATCAAAATGATGGTTTGTTTTTTTAAAATTTTGTAATCATTTTAAAGTGTTTATTATTGTGTTTTACTGATTGTTCTTTTCTTATGCTGTACGCCGCCCTGAGTCCTGCGGGAGTTGGGCGGCTTATAAGAACAACTAATAAACAAACAAACAAACAAACAAACATAAATAAATAAATAAATAAATAAATAAATAAATAAATAAATAAATAAATAAATAAATAATAGTTATTTAAGATGTTGCCTATCAGATGAAATCCATTCATACCCAGAGTGCATTGAAACATAGGCAGTTTTCATTATTGGAAACAATGATGTGACTTCTTGTGAGCCATCACTTTCTGCTATACATATAAATACTGTAGGTTAACAAAACCCATGAAATGGGATTTCACCACAATATTCAAAGTAATAGTTGCACGGAAAATAAAATAATTGGTTCCAGTTCAACAGAAATTGCCAATTAAAAATTCTAAATATATTTTATATGTTTATTAAGGAAACACTATATAACAGCAAAAGAGGGTAAGCCCATACCCAAAGTATATGTGGTATCACTTGTATTCTGCTGTAGTTCTTCAAAATGAGCATTTTCTTTTCTGAGCTTTCCTCGAGCAGAAAACTTCCTCTTCTCCATTTTGCACACACAAAGATTCACATCTCCAATCTCAATGGTAACTGCTCAAGCCTAGTATCATTTTTCTAAATCACAATCAAATTGTGCACTATTCAAATTCGCATTGATTGTGACTTACCTATACAATAATTTATATATATGAATTCATGACTTCTATGAATATAAATGAGATAATCCTGAACATACTTCCATGTGATAGTGTATAACTATTTTTTCCTATAGTTAAAAAATCTTTTTAACGATATATTCAATCATATAAATTCTAAAAGGCTACAACATTTTAAAAAACACCATGTTCTTAAGGACTAAAATTCCTGTGCTAGTCAGCACTTCTAATTGGATTTTTAGTTCTGCCACATATTTGATAGGTGTACAATACATTTTAGTATTAATTATCATACAGTAGTTTCTCTACTAAAGCAGTGTGATTTTTAAATATTGGCTCTATCTGCAGGTTCTAAGGCTGATCTTCTGCCTGTGGAGAAGAAGTTTCCTCATCTCAGGAATGAAGAAAAGGGTAAGATCAGGTTTATCCCCTGATACTAAAAACATAAATGTTCAGGACCGTAGTTTAAAACAAAGCAGCTTTAGTATAAATATAAGCATATGATTCAGGTGGTTAAAAAAGAGCTAAATAAGAAAATTCATATAATATTTGTAGAACTTTAAAACTGAATGTGTATCCCTGAAATAGCAAGCACTAACTATAAATACTGTTCAGTGTAATATTACAGGCGTATGTAGATTTAAAAACTTTGCTAATTCCTGTGCTAGTCAGCACTTTTAATTGGATTTTTAGTTCTGCCACATATTTGATAGGTGTACAATAATATTTTACAGACTTTATGAATAATATCCTGGATTCCACTTGTATCCATTTAAAAAGAGTCCGTTGCTGCTGTATTACCTGAGGAAGGGAGGGAGGGAGGGAAGGAAGGAAAGGAAGGAAGCAAGATTCCTTGGTCTTAATTCAACTATATGCTGCTTTTGTCTTAGTCTTATCTGAAAATGTTTCTAGAATGCAAATTGGGGTATTTGTTCAGAACTGCCTATGCCCATGGAAAAAACTTTCATAAATCATTTCTACATTATTTTTATGGTAAACATTATTCTCTCACTCTGTTCCCAGACGAAAAAACAGTGTTGGATCAGAAGATATCTAAACCAGTGGCTCCCCAAGTACCACCAAAAAAACCTGTCCCTCCAAACAAGGCTAATAGCATATTAAAAGCTGGGATGTTGCTTTCAAAATGGCCAGATAAAACGGTTTTGCAACCATCAGTTTCTAAGTAAGCATCTTATTTTGTGCGTGAAATTCTTTGAAATGCCGTTTTGAAATTGCTGTGAGACAAAGTTTGAACATGATAAGAATTGCACATGTAACTATATTGCAAACTATTAATACATCCTTATTTACCTTTTATAATTCTGTCCTTCCAAAGAATCATTTTGAGATGGGGAGAACATGCTATAGGTTTTTACATTCACACTTGTTTTTGCCATCTCGATTTGTTTTCTTTATTGTTATTTTCTCAGACACACAGAGTAGTGAAATGTAATTTCTCTACTTTATTTCTCAAGTGTATGATGAAACCATAAATTGCTGAGTATGTAAATCATCAGTTGTAGTAACAGTTAGATAAAAGAGAACTGAAGGAAGGAACCTGCATGTAAGAAGTGCGTCTCTGCATATATTTCAGCCTCTAACTCACAATTTGAAGAACTGGATTCTTGAAGTACTGATGGAATTTTTGTAAAAGCATATATAAAGTTTTTGTTACATATTTTATTTTTCCTTAATTGCTGATAAAATTATTTAACTTTCAAACATAGGATAAATGGAGAAATTGCATCCTGGAGGCCAAAGTCCGAAATTGAGCCAGCAGTGAAACCAAAGATAGACTCTGAACAGTTACCATTGAAATCAAAATCAGTAGAGGTAGACTCAGCCGCACTGTGGAACTTGAAAGAAACAGGTACATTTGAAAAGTGTACATAATGAGTCTCAATTTTCTGCTACACAGTATTAGAATAAACCACAACAAAAAAATAAACAACATCTTCAGAAAGGAATACTTTATTATCAGTGGATTCTGTTGTAGAAAAGTTCTGTGGTAGAGGTTGGTGGCAGAGGACCTATAGGTATAAGTGTATCTGAAACTGCTTCCCTTCATGGCCCTCAGAATCCCTTCATACTTTTTTCTATACTTTTAGTGGTAAATTTAAAGAGGAAGTTGTCTTGCAGCAAAGCAGACAGCTCTAGCATTATTCTTTAATCATAAGAATGCTTCTGAGCACCTTCTAGGATCCCTTGGGCATTGTTAGAAAATGAAAATAATGGTTGCATCACAGTGTATTACTTGGATACATACTCACCTGCCTTGAAAAAGAGTGCCCTGAAGTTTGCCTTTTGATAAATTGATATCTTCTATCCACCATTGCTTCCACTCTCAATGGCAGATGTTTCTGACCTTTCAAAATTCCAGATGATGTCCACTATCTCCAAATGTGGACTTCGTCTTGCTTATGGCATAATAAATATTCATTTATTAAAATACTGGAAGATTTTCCCTACCCCAGACTTTTGGAACTATTTAAAAATAGTTATTCAAATAGACTCTACAGGCTTCTGGAATTTGTTTGTTTCTTTGTTTATTAATTTATTTTGAAATTATTCCAATACTTGGAAAGCCGAAATGAGGTGCACTGTATAATGTTGAGAATGCTTATGCCCATTAAAAGTTAACATTTCAAGTAGATAATGGGAAAAATAATGTTTTTGTATAATGCATTTTAAAAAAACAGAATCCTTAAAATAAGCACTTTCACATTTCACATATAGAACTCATTCTGTTATTTTATTATGCTTCAAAAGAAGATCTCAAGCATCTATTTTGTTAAAGTTCAATGCATATAAAATTTAAAAAGGAATAATTTACATATCTTATATTTTTTTAAATAATTCACTGGTTTTGTATTACAATTATTTGTCCTAATGTCAGAAAGGGTCTGCAGAAGTGAGCGAAATAAATTAGTATCTGATAAGCAAATTGAGGGTTTAGTAGGAATAAACTGGGGTCTCATTCATATTAGCAAAGCAAAAATCAGAATATTGAAGCAAAGCACAAAACTTCTTTCATAGTTCCTAGGCTATTAGTTATTAGTTGGAGTTGGTATTTCTTTCGGAATCTTTATTTTAATTAGAGCACAAGGTAGTATAATAGTTAAGGTGCTGGACTAAGAGCAAGAAGGCCCAGTGTGGCCCAGTCTCTTCATTAAGTCATCAGAAGCTGACTCTGATTTTGGGCCTCTCTCACTCTCACTCTCACTAGTGTAGGTTGTTAGATAATTTTGTTATTTGGGCATGCAAATGTTCTTGATGTACCAAAGCTAGCTATCCTATGCTTGGTTAGAGTAAAGAATGGGGACTAAAAATTTCCAAACTTCCAGAACAGGGGATTTCATGTAGGGAATTATGGGATATTTCTGACCATTGCCGTTCAAGTGTTTGTCAGCGTGGTTGGGGATGTTTGTGTGCAAAGTCCACCTGAATCTCTCAGAGCGATCCAGGGAGATGTAAGCAACAGGTTTTGTCTCTATACTGTACATCTTTGGGTTCTAAAACCCTGTTTGCCTGGACAAGATTAAAAAGGGTTTGTAGAGAATCATGCAAACTACTTTTTTCATCCCTTCATGAGACAGAGCTTCCAGTAATTACAGGGCAATAAATCATCTATTATCTTAAGGAGATATGGGACATAATACATCTCTCTATATCTGTGCATTTATATTTCTAAGTATGTTTTCTTTAAACAAGAAATGATTTTCTTTAAAAAGAAATCCCATAATTTCCATGTACTCAGGGATATAGGGTTTTTTGCTCAGTTTATAAACTGAAATTGATTTGCCTTTTTAACCTCCTTTCCCTTTTCCCTTCCCCATGTATTATACATATATACCTTTTATCCTACTGAAACAACTTTTCTAAAAGACAACCCTATAAAACTACTTTTTAGATTACTAGAATATAATTTTGAAAGATTTGCTGCTATGTGTATGCATTCTGTAGTGTCAGTGGCACACATCCTTTACTACTTTAGCAATAGTGCTGATAGCTTTTGATTTGTACATATTTGCAGTATACTTTTAATCTAATTTAATATTTGGAAAAATGAACATTTTTGGTATATTTATTTTATATTTGGTATATTTATATTTATATATTATATGCATATATTAATCCAATTTGAATATGTACAAAGGACTGAAGTTTTATGAGTGCAGTAGTGTACATATTTATTAAATTTTCCACTAAATATTTCCGGTTTCTGACTTGCTCTACACCCGAATGGATTGCTCTCTTCCGTTCTGAACCCCAATAATGTCCTTTCCAACTGAGCTTAAGACAAGGTAGTCCTCAACTTACAACAGTTGATTTAGTGACTATTCAAAGTTACAACAGCAGTGAAAAAAGTGACATTTGACCACTTATGACTATTGCAGCATCTCCATAGTCACGTGATCAAAATTAAAGTGCTTGGCAACCGACTCATATTCGTGACAGTTATGACGTCCCGGGGTCACGTGATCCCCCTTTGTGACCTTTTGACAAGCAAAATCAATGGGAAAACCAGATTCACTTAACAAGCATGTTACTAATTTAACAACTGCAGTGATTCACTTAACAACTGTGACAAGAAGGGTCATAAAATGGGGCAAAACTCATTTAACAAAATGTCTTATGCTTAGCAACATAAATTTTGGGCTCAATTGTGGTTGTAATTTGAGGACTACTGGTAGATGTGCCACAGCACCTATGGTGGGCGTGTTTTTTTGGAGAGAGATTCCTCCTTCAGAGGAATAGAGCAACAGGCCTCATTCCCATACAACATCTGATGCACTGGATCAGTGTTCTTTCCACATATAATATAGACTTGCACAGTTTCCCTTCACCTCACAACCCTGAGGAGAGCTCTGGTGAAGCCTCCTCTTCCTCCTCCTCAGCTGATCCAATGAATTTATTTATTTATTTATTTATTTATTTATTTATTTATTTATTTATTTATTTATTTATTTATTTATTTAATCACATTTCTATGCCACCCAATTCCCAGAGGACTCTGGGTGGCTCACAGTCAGGACAAATATGAATCAATACAAAAAAGAACATCATAACACAATTTATAAACATGTTTAAAAATTTAAAAACAATCAATCACTACATTCATTCAGGGGCGACCTTACTGATTAACTCTGTCGGGTCACTAGCCCCAAGCCTGCCGGAAAAGCCAGGTTGTAACGGCTTTCCTGAAGGCCAATAAGGTGGGGGTGGTACGAATCCCCTGCGGTAGCTGGTTCCAGAGAGGCGGGGCAGCAACAGAGAACGCCCTCCACCGCAGCCCCACCAGCCGACACTGTTTAGCTGACAGGACCCAAAGGAGCCCAACCCTGTTTGATCTCACCAGTCATTGGGAGGTACACGGTAGGAGGCGGTCTCGGAGATAGCCTGGCCCTAAGCCATGTAGGGCTTTAAAGGTGATAACCAACACCTTGAATTGTGTCCGGAGACCGATAGGCAGCCAGTGCAGCTCACGGAGGATTGGTGTGACATGGGTGTATCTAGGTACGTCCACAATCGCTCGCGCAGCTGCATTCTGGACTAGCTGTAGTCTCCGAACAGTCTTCAAGGGTAGCCCAATGTAGAGCGCATTGCAATAATCAAGACATGAGGTGATAAGGGCGTGAGTGACTGTGAGCAGTGCCTCCCGATCCAAGTAGGGTCGCAATTGGTGCACAAGACGGACCTGCGCAAAGGCCCCCCTGGCCACAGGTGTTAGATGTTGGTCTAATTTGAGCTGTGGATCCAGGAGGACACCCAAATTGCGAACCCATTCTGATGCGACTAGTTTCTCTCCCCCCAGAACCAAGGAAGGACAGTCGACATAGTCCTTAGGAGGTAATATCCATAGCCACTTGGTCTTGTCTGGGTTGAGCTTGAGCCTGTTGACCCCCATCCAGACCCTCACCTCGTTCAGACCACTGCTGAGGGGAGGGGAAACCAAGAAAGTCAAAGATCACAAAGTCAATTAAACCCCTGCTCCCCATTCTGATCTGTGCCCAAGGATCCCCTCCCTATCGGGAGGAAGGGGGCTCACCCATCAATGCCAGTGCCTCTCCCCAGCCAGTCCTACCTTACCAACAGGCGCATCAGTCCCTCCCTCAACCTTCCTCTTTCCAGAATATAGGCTTGGGGAACTCTCCAGCCAGTCCTATCTTGTCAGCAGGCATTCCAGAGTCATTCCCTCATCCTTCACTTTCTGGCACCGCTGTTTGAGATTTCAAATGTTGGCCCCACTTTTAACACAGCCAACAGTCATTCAGCCAATTGGGCACAGAGGCAAGAGGAACACAGGAAAGAGAGTGGGAATACAAACTCTCCTTGTGCACACAACCTTTGGGTTTCTGGGGAAGTGTCGTTGGTATTGTGGCACTGAAGTGGCCACAACTTTCCTAGATTTCATTCCCATAGGAGTCATGGCTCTCAGCATTCTGTAAGTTAGCCCATGTCAATTCCTTGGTTCAATAATTGTTGCCATGTACTTTCCAATTGAAGGTTACAAATTTACAAACAGACACGAGAATGTTAGTAGTAGTCAGATACGGCATTTAAATACCCTAATCATTCTCAGGATAGAGGTATCAGTATCAGGCATCAATGATCATACTACAAATAAAACCTTTAAACAACTAAATCTGCTTTTATTAAAACCTGTAATAAAATAGGTAAATAAAAGTAGTTTTGCCTATCTGGCAGGATTTATATTGCTCTCCCTAATACATGACCCAAGTAATAATTTGGGTCATGCAGTTGAATAGTTTTTAATAATGGATTGCTATCAAATGTCATTCACTAGTTTCTTTCCTGCTATTTTCCCATTGTGTATTACAATATGCTATTTCCTTTTCATTCTTAAACTGTTATATAATCTTGCTCCGTAGTCTACAATATATCTTTGTAACTTTTGTAAACATTTTGTTGGTATTGTTAACATTTTAACTGTTTTTAATCCCTACTAACTCAGTCTTCAAGGCATTCCAATTAATAAATTATAAACGAGCCATGCTAGAATACTGTTGCATTCAGTAAACTAAATAGTACTGTACTATTTAGTTAAGTCCAACTTTTTAAAGTTGAGATAAATGTGAAAAATACTCACACTTTAGTTCTTTATTTCTGTAAACCTTTGATATTGTGTGCATGCATGGAGTTCTGTTCAGCACTATGGGACAGGACTTCAGTTTGCATGGTGAAATTTTCTATTTGTGAGGAATCAAGAATCCATATGCTAGCAGAAAAGCTTTGATATGCTTTTAGAAGATGTATGTAATACTTTAATAAGTAGAAATCAAGAATCCCTGTCATCTACCTCTTTATTCAGAAATAGCTGAATTTCAATACCTCTGAAAAAAAAGTGTCATGGATCCAGTGGCTACTGTGGTTAGAAATGTACCCAGAATCAACTTGGCATATTTTTAAAAATAGCATAGATTCTTCCCCTGAATGAAATTGAATGGATGTTGCTAAAATAAAAATGTCCTGATTATGTATTGAAGATAATGCTGCCATATTTTTCCTGCAAGATACTTTTTTTTTTGTTCAAAATCTTTTCTAGATATTCGTCTCCTTGACTTTTCTTTCCAGATTTTGTTTCCTATCCTGTTTGCCATGTTTCCCTTCTTACGTATCAGGAAATTACCCTCCCCTTCTCCATTTTGGTAAGAAACTTTCTATATAGCAATCCACATCCTTTGTTCTATATTAATTCTTGAACCTAAATTTCTATTCTTGGATATTATTAAATTATTTTTTAAACTAATGTGTTTATGTTTTCAAGAATTTACACTAAACTGTATCAAATGAAAAATGTTATATTTGGATGGTTTTATAACATTGTTGCATAAAAGGTAAATTTTGGTAATGAGTAGAATCCCTCTCTTTTCCCGTTTTGAGTTTGTTTGTATGGCTAAGGCCAAAGAGGTGCATGGTGAATAAGGCATTCTTGAGCTCTTCAGCATATGTTTAGTTGGTATAGTTACTAGGCAACTACTTCATTAAAATGCAAAATAAGATATGTACCGGTAAGTGCTCTGATTTTGAACATGGGTGACTGGCAAAGGACAACAAAATCTAGCAGGAAGAGGAGATAAACTGTACTGTTATTGGGCAAATTCATATTATGCCTATAGGTAACAGTAAATTTGTGAACTGCCTGCAGGGATTGCCATTGCCTATTGCCGCCTCCGCACGCCCCATTTTTGCCCTCCACATCCCATTTTTGGCCTCTGTGTGCCCCATTTTCTGCCTCTGTGTGCCCCATTTTCCACCCATTCCAATCACTGCCGTCCGGAATGGGTGGAAAATGGGGCGCGCAGAGGCAAAAAATGGAGCATGCGGAGGCTAAAAACGTGATGCGGAGGCTGAAAATGGAGCACACGGAGGTGGCAATAGGCTATGGCAATCCCTGCAGCCTGAAACAGCTAATCGTCAGGAGGCCGATCCAACCGACAATCAGCTGCTTGTGCTAATCAGGCTGTGCTGAAGCTGAAACTGAAACAGGCTGTTTGCTGTGTGCTGCAAGGAGGCAAGTTGCTGGGAGGCAGAGGCAGATTTTTTGTGTGTGTGCTGAAACTGAAACAGGCTGTTTGCTGTTTGCTGCAAGGAGGCAAATTGCTCAGAGGCAGAGGCAGATTTTTTTTTCTTGTTTTCCTCCCCCAAAAAGATAGGTGCATCTTATAGTGTCTTATACTATAGAGTGTCTTACACTCCGAAAAATACAGTATTTCCCCTCCCCTCTATGCAGGAAGAGGAAATTCTTCCGTGTGCTAGAAGAACAGACCTCTGAAAACTAGCGATCACAAGCATTCAGAGCCTTTCAAGATGCTTGCTTTCCCTAGCGTTTTCTCCTCTGGAAGGGAAAACTCTAGTGTACATCATCATTTCTGCTACTCCACCCTTCTGGAGGGGAAAATGCTAATGAGTATGTAAGCTTTTGCTAGTGTTTTCACCTCTGGAAGGGAAAACGCTAGTGAATGCCAGTGTTTCTGCCCTTTCAAAAGGGAAATACAAATACTATTCAGACAAATACTATTCTGAGCCTTTTAGAATGCTGACATTTGCTAGCATTTTTACCAGATTTGCGTTCCCCTCCTTTGGCATGCTGGAGGAATGGACTACAATTTAATCTGGCAAAAATTGTTGTTGTCTCCCTGATAGCGTAGGGAGAGATCCTGGGCCACCAGGATATGGTGGGAGGCCTGTGCCCTCTCCCCAGCACTCCATTTAACAACCCACTTGGTCACTTAACTACCACAACTGGGAAAGCTGGGATTGTGGTAGTTCAGTGAAGTGAATGTGTGGTGTCTCACTTAACTACTTTGCCCAATGATCGAGATTCCAGTTGAGGTTGTAAGTTGAGGACTACCTGTATAGGATTTATTGTGCAATTATTCATGTGGTTGCAGTGATACATAAGAAATGTAAAAATGATGTATCTGTGGCTAAAGCTGGCATGGCAGAAACCAGTGATGCCCAAGCTAGAGAGAATAATATATAACTATGATTAAGCTACCTCCCAAGGCCATCAAGATCCATTAACTTGGGAATGCAACAAGAAAAAGGCTAGGGTCTAAATTGTGGAATGTAGACATATGTAAAGGCTTTGATGTTTTACCCTGTAGTAGACCAAATAAACTGTTGTATTACTTTATCTTTCTCCAATAGTAATAGTGTATTTTAATAGTATAGATTAGGTAATAGTATAATCTAATCATATTTGACAATCTTCAATCAAGTAAAGCCAATTGATGTATACCACTAAACATCTTGTTCCCGTAACCTTTCACTAAGCAAAATGATGCATCATAGGGCAACAATTTTTGAACCAAGATACCACAAATGAGTTAACTTATAGAATGTGTCCAAATTCCTGAATCCATAACTTCCATGGAATTGATATTTGTCAAATTTTATGAAACAGATTATGACATGAAAATTATCATAAAACAATTTATGACATAATATAAAATGTCAGAAATCATTTCCTGTGCAGATGTTTGACAATGGTATACAGTTCTACATGGGCTATTTTCAAGGAAGATACATCTCTGAATGTATGTGTCTTAGAAGGCAGGACATTAGTAGTTCTGTCATTGTTGAAGACATTGAGGAATCTGATAAGAAAATATCTCTGAAATGATCATCCATGGGCGTCATGGGTTGTCTGATAAGGGATTAAATGACTGGAAAATTGAAGTGTAATCTGAGCACTGGTTTGAAGCCTGGTACCTGAGTTGATTTGAATGTATTTATTTATTTTATTAAACAAATTTATATAGCTGCCCAACTCACAAAGTGACTTCAGGTGCATACAGCATTAAAAATACACAGTTGAAAAATCCACAATTTAAAACCCACCAGTCTATCCAAGGTTGGATATTCAGCTTTTGATTATTTTGATTATTATTTTGACTATTTTGAAAATCTGGTTTGATTTTCTGGCTTCCAGATTCAAGACAATTGAACTTAATTTTAGATTCTGTTTTAAAGGCATTTTTATTAGGCTATATTTGGAAGATATTTAAATGCCTGCCCATTTTCCATTTTGGCAGAATGAGATGAAAATAGCAGAGGTAATATTCTTAAAATGACAGCTCACTCAGGCTCAAGAGTTGCACTGCAATATATATTTTTAAATGTTCTTCTTGTGTTTGCTTTAAAACAGAGGTAGCACAGATGGAAAGGACAGCTCAGCGGCCTCAAATCTTTCCGGTCATAAGCTTATACATAGATTGTGCTGAAAGTTTTTCTTTTCCATTTTAAAAATAAAAACTTTCTGGGCTGGCAGATAAGGCATGCTTTTTTTTATCAGAGTTCATTATCTTGACAAATGGCATTTTGCAAGTTTGTGCATGTTGTAACTTCCAGGTTTCCATTACCATCAGGCGTGGGGTACCTTCTTTAGACTTGGCAAGCATACTAATTTTGAGAAATGATGTAGAAAGGTCAATAATCTTAATGTGACACAAATACCAGCTGTAACGTTTTGTCAGTACTCTATGCTAGAGATTAGACCAGTGATGGTGAACCTTTTGGGTTGGCTTGTCAAAAATTCTAAAAATACCTAACTTGACTCCTGGTGTGTCATGCACACACACACCCAAACAAAAGAGAAACAATTCTTTACATACACATTTATTTATTTTTTAAAAATACAGTCCAATCGTGTGTGACTCACAATATCCACCATGCATGACTTACTTTCAGATTTTCTCTTGACAGGCTCCTTCAGGATACCCAAGGTAGCTCAGGTCACACAAGCCGTTCATTCTTGAAGTGGCTTTGAAGAATGCTGTTCCATGCAATCCTTGAAACTGTGTGTGAAAGCACGCCCCATTCTTGCACAACTTTCAGAGACTCCGGAGGCCATGCGAAAACACACCCCATTCTCGTGCAGCCTCCAAAAATCATGCAGGAATGGGTGTGCTTTTGAGAATAGTTGTTTTCAGATGTTGATGAAAAGTGGCGCATCACTCAAAATGTTGTGGCATCTCACAGGTTTACTATCACTGGATTAGATAGAGATGGCTTAATCCCACCTAACTTTACTATAGCAAGAGGTCAGAGTTGCTGACAGAATCGCTAGCGTGTGATTTCAGTAGCTCTCAAAATTGAGTGACTGCAACAGATGGAGGTGTCAGGCTTTGGAAGAGCAGGCTGGTATATCCAGGAGCAAAACACACAGCCTTTTATTGGACCATTGTCTAGTCTAGTTGGGTCATCTTAAGTATAAAAAAGACACTGCTAAATATAAAGAAGGCCCAAGTAGTGCTATCATTCGGTGTGAGAGTGACAGGCCTTGGCAGGACAGTAGCACAGAAGCAGGCTGGCACCAGGAGAAAGGAGCTCTCAAAGTTAAATGGCTGATGTAGTAGAAGCAGCAGATGCTGGTGATGGTAGGCTAGCAGGTGTAGTTCTGAAGTAGTCCCAGTTAAGTTATTAAACCAGGTCAAATAAAATTGGTTTGATACCAGGCTTATATTATTACAGAACTGTTCAAGTGAAGCAGTTGTACAGTGAAGAGAAGCTTTGGTAGAAGTAGGCTGACGGGCAGAGGAGGAACTGTAAATGATCCATGCATATGCATTATTAGATTATTTCAGTAAGTAAAACTCAGCTGGGTGGCAGACCTGAAAAATGTATGGGCTAAAGCCCTTTCTTAATTTAAACACAATAAATGTTTATTAACATTTCAATTGTTAAATTGTTAACCTTGCTGTTCTTAAAAGTCATAGACATGGGGGTTTGTTCTCTTCTTAGCTTTTACTCAGTATAGAGATTAAAACACGCTCCAAGCAAAAAGAACACAGAGAAAAAGTTTGACTCAAAACTCTACTATTGAAACTTAAGTTCATATTCAGAGGGCAGAAAGAGTTAAACTGACCAGAAAGAATAACATTGGCACAAAACTGCTTAATTAAGTTAAACCTTGTATCCAAATTAAGAGCGTTGAATGAAGTTGAAGCATGCTCAATGCCAATCACAGTCTATACAAAATATTGTCTTACATGTCCAGTTTAAAAAATAGTTTTAATAGTAATTATTGAACAAATTTTGGTGCCAATATGTGATAGGTTGTTGAATATTGATTGTCCTCCTGAATACCATCTCAGCAGATGTTCACAAGCAACCATAGTCATATCCTTTGACCTCTGGCTTAAGACTGCTTAATACTCCAAAGAGTTAGAGTAAGGGTTTTTACCTAGTACTCCAAAGGGTCTCACTAACTCACATAGACTATTTAATATCCTCCCAACATCTCCATATCCTCAATAAATTAAGTAGCAATGGAACTTGATTTGGTGCCTTGAATCCCAACCAGTCTTGAAGATAGATGAATTTATTGCTGATTACTGTGGTCCTTGCCTCCCTTTTCTACTGCTGTTGATGGGTATATTAGCTGAAGAGGATTAGATATCAGGACTGTGTTTATCATCTAAACATAATCTTCCAACTCTAGCCCTGCCTTAATTATCCACACTTTTGTAACCTTCTTTTTAGATTTTTGCAAATGTTGAACATGGGGCTCCATTTAAAAATATTCTTGAAATTATTTAACAGAGTTGGAAGGGGCCTTGTAGGTCATCTAGACCAACCCCCCCCCCGCCCAAGCAGGAGACCCTACATCATTTCTGACAAATGGCAGTCTAATCTCTTTTTGAAAGCCTCCAGTGATGAAGCTCCCACAACTTCCGAAGACAAGCTGTTCCATTGGTTGACTGTTCTCACTGTCAGAAAATCTCTCCTTATTTCTAGGTTGAATCTCCTTGATCAGTTTCCATCCATTATTCCTTGTCTGGCCTTCTGGTGCCTTGGAAAATAGCTTGACCCCCTCCTCTCTGTGGCAGCCCCTCAAATATTGGAACACTGTTATCATGTCTCCCCTGGTCCTTCTTTTCACTAGACTAGGCATGCCCAATTCCTGTAACTGTTCTTTGTATGTTTTAGTCTCCAGTCCCCTAATCATCCTGGTTGCTCTTCTCTGCACTTTTTCTAGAGTCTCAACATCTTTTTTATAGTGTGGTGACCAAAACTGGATGCAGTATTCTAGGTATGGTCTTACTAATGTTTTATAGAGTGGTATTAGTACCTCACTTGATCTTGATTGTATCCCTCTGTTAATGCAATTTAGGATTGCATTGGCTTTTTTGGCTGCCACAGCATGCTGCGGGCTCATATTTAACGGGTTGTCCACTAAGTTTCCAAGATCCCTCTCACAGTTACTTCTATTAAGCCTGGTTTCACCCAGTCTATATGTGTACTTTGGTTTTTCTTGCCTAAGTGTAAGACTTTACTTTTCTCTACATTGAATTTCATTTTAGTAGATAGGGCCCAGTGTTCAAGTCTGTCAAGATCCATCTGGATCTTGAGGCTATCATCTAGGGCAGTGATGGTGAACGTTTTTGGCACTGAGTGCCAAAAAAGGAGCACGCGTGGCATCAAGTGCCAAAAAGGGAGCACTTCATGCGTGCTCATCTGGGCCGCAACCAGGAAGAGGAACTTCCCAGGGGGCATGCAGGTGCCGGAAAATGAACTTCTGGTTTCCTGTGCGCACATGCACACTGGCCAACAAGTCTTCCGGTTACTGCCATGCATGCGCATGCACCGATCAGCTGCCCGGCGCACATACTCACGCCAGAAAACGGAAGTCCAGCTCTTCTGGTTTCCGGCACTGCCGCACGCACAAAGTCCAGCTGATCATCGCATGTGCATGCACACCAGAAACCCGGAAGAGGAACAGGTGGTGACGCCCATGCCAGGTGACTTTGGGCACACGTGCCATAGGTTCCCCATCGCAGATCTAGGGTGTTAGCTATTCCTGCCAACTTAGTATCATCCTCAAATTTTATAAGTTCCCCTTCTATTCCCTCATCTAAGTCATTTATGAAGATATTGAAGAGTACTGGGCCTAAGAAGGAACCTTGTGGTACCCCACTGCTTACTTCTCTCCATGTAGATGTAGACCCATTAAAGATTACTCGTTGAGTATGGTTTGTCAGCCAGTTACAAATCCATCTGGTGGTGATGCTATCTATCCCACTTTTTTCTAGCTTACCAAGAAGTAGGTTGTGGACTACTTTGTCAAATGCCTTGCTGAGGTCTAAGTATATTATATCCACAGTATTTCGTTGGTTTACTAATTTACTCACTATGTTGAAGAATGAAATAAGATTGGTTTGGCATGATCTGTTTTTAACAAACCCATGCTGACTGCTAGTTAATACTTGCTCATTTCTAGATGTTGGCAGATCTGTTTTTTTATTATCTTCTCCAATATCTTCCTGGGTGTTGATGTTAGGCTGATTGGTCTGTAGTTTCCTGGATCTGTTTTTTTTTTCCTTTTTTGAAGATGGGAACCACATCAGCTCTTTTCCAGTCCTCTGGTAGTTCTCCTGGGATTTTGTTTTATACAGTTAATAGTCTTAGTAAAAAGCCATTATATTTATGCAAAGAAAGATTATCTTTTAATATGGACTTCATTTCCTTTTTCATAATTATGAGGGTCCTCATTTCAATTAATCAAAAGCACTTTTGATAAATCAAGTATCAGGAAATGAGAATTTAACTTGAGCCCTCTTAGCCATTTGTACAATTGTGAAGTAGAAATTTAAAGAAATGATCAGTAAAGATAGTATTCACTTAATGACTGCCCTGTACAGTTTCTGTTCGCAGTTACTGTAGTGCTGAAAAACTAATTCGCGATCAATACCAGTATTTCTGACCTTTACAACTTCTCTCTTTCCGTCACATGTTTGCCATTCCAGTCGGTTAGTATGCATTGTCCTGTACAAAAATTTTTTGTACAGTTGCGGTTACATGATTTTAATTTAGGAACCACTTTGCTTAACAACTGAGTTACTGGCCCCAGTTACAGTCACTAAATGAGAATTATCTGTACTCTAGGGTATCTCTACTCTCTTCTTGCTGCTGCTAGGAAAGAATGTATGAGGGGCGTAGTACTATGAAAAATCTGTTAGGTGGAGGACTCTATATGTATGAAAGTATATTAATTGGGATCAGTAATGTAACTAGCACTGTCTGAGAGTAAGGAGATACTGTGAGTATAGATGGTACTTAGGTTACTGCCGTTCATTCAACAAGAGTTCAAATGGTGCTGAACAAGGGGGACTTATTACTGTCAATATCCCTGTGGTCACATGATTGTGATCTGGGTGCTCATCTGCCTCGCAATTGTTGAAGCAAGCTGCAGTCACATGATCGCAATTTCCGAAGTTTCCTGCCAGCTACCCACAAACAAATTCAGTGGAGAAGCCAGTAGAAAGTCAGAAATAGCAGAGTCACATGAGATCCTCACTTAATTAGGGCAACCAGGAGTGCTGGAACTGCCACTGCTAAGTGACACAGCCATGTGATATCACACTTTACAGTACAACTGCATTGCTTAGCAATGGCAGTTTTGGCCCAATTGCTGCCATAAGCCGAAGACTACCTGTAATGTGAAATAAAGGATGTGTATAATTGGCTTGGGTGAGCGTAATTTTGATATGCTTGATAGAGTTGTATAAACAAGGATACAAATATTATAAATGAAGAGGTGTACATGAGATGCATTGGTATAAAAAAATATTTCAAGGTCATGTCCCGTGGGAGACATGTCACAAACCTGAAGCATGGGAGCTGGCTCAGTAACTTCTCTATTTGAATTGCATGCTGTTTCGGTGTTTTAAGAAAGATCTATCCTTGGATTAGAAATTTTTGAGTTTCCTACACTGTCTTGCCTCTTCAACATTTTAAAGATGTTATTCACTCCATTTCTTTTCCATGCTAGAATGTAGAGTATTCTTGGTAGCAACATCTCAAAGTAGATATGAGATGTTGAAATATCCTGAGCTTTCATTATGTTCTCTGCTTTCAATTTTTTTTTAGAACTTTTAAGTTTTGATGATCTATCACCTACCTCAAATAATTTATCACATCCCACTGCGAATAGGCCAAAGATGCCCGGCAGAAGACTTCCTACTCGCTTCAATGGCAAGAATCCTGTGAGTACATGAACGACTTATATATAAATTACCCATCATAATGATTAAATTAACCACGAAACAGGTCCCTACACACACTTTGGGACCCAAGCCCAGCTCAAAGCCAGCAGCATTGGGACCATTCTGATCTCCAAAGGGAGAATGTTCTAGAAGGCGAGTGCTATGGCAGAAAAGGCATGTCCTCTAGGCCCCACCAACTGGCATTCCTTAGCCAACAGGCCCCAAAGCATGACCATTCTGCCTGACTGGATTGGACAGGTAAAAATCTTTTGGGCAGAGAAGGATGGGTATTTGGCTTGCACCTGGAAAATAAAAAATATCAGAGTGTCTATGGAGATTCTTAGTCATCCCGGTCATGGTTGTCCCAAAGGTGTTTTTTCAAGAGGCAACTGGACTTTCTGGTTGTTCTTTGAAGACGTTTCACTTCTCATCCAAGAAGCTTCTTCAGCTCTGACTGGATGGTTGGGAATGGAAGGATTTATATTCCTTGCACACAGCTGGTCATTTGCATTCTGTTAGCGAGTCATTAAGGTCACCTGGAGGTTTATCTGTGTCATCAGGGTCACCTGAATGGTGCAAATGGGTGTGGGGCCTTCTTGGAACTGTTGAAAGGACTGTTGTAGACTGGAGATAGATGATGACATATCCCTCTCCCTGTGTGAGAGAGCGCTGTTCAGTTTTGACATAGATGGCCTCTTTAACCCCTCTTTCAAACCAGCGGTCCTCTCTGTCCAAAATGTGGACTTTGCTGTCTTCAAAAGAGTGGTCTGTATCTTCTAAATGCAGATGGACTATTGAATCTAGTCCTGATGGGTTTTTTCTCCTGTGTTCTGCCATGCGTTTATGAAGTGGTTGTTTTGTTTTCCTAATGTACAGATCTGCACATGGCTAACTGCATTGTACTGCATATACCACGTTGCTCAGTTTGGGTCTGGGTGTTTTATTCTTGGGGTGGACAAGCTTCTGCCTTAGTGTATTCTTGGGTTTCAAGTGAGCACGTATGTTGTATTGGATGGAGATCCTCCTGAGCTTTTCCGATATTCCTGCAATGTATGGAATGACAATGTTGCTTCGTTTATTGTTCTCTTCGTTGTCTTCAAAGAAAAACCAAAAAGTCCAGTTGCCCCTTGAAAAAAAGTACCATGACCTGAATGACTGAGAATCTCCATAGACATCTATAAGTAAAGTGTTCAGAGACCATATAAACAGACAGACAGAGAAACAGTCATTTATATACAAGTTTTGCTTGTGAGACTCAAGTCAGTTTGCAATAAATATCCAAAACTTGTTAAAGTACTCCCACACGAAAATCCTCCCTCCCCCAAATCATTGCATCAAATCAAATCCAGTGAAAAAGTGAACATTATCCACCAAATGCCTGCTGAAATAAGATGGTGTCTTCTGGCTTCCAAAACACTAATGGGTTGGGGACGTCACTCACCACATTCCAGGACACAGTGCCTAGTAGTTCTCACTTGGGTAAAACTGTAATAGCATAAATTTTAGTGATCATTGCAGATTGTGGAGTTCCCTGAAGCAGCAACCCCCATTTGATCTCAGATCATGAATGACAAGGTGAAAAAGATCAAATGGGGGTTGCTGCTTCAGGGAACTAGCTGTTTTGTAAAGAAATAGTTGCTAACCAACATCTTGAATTTTATTTAGGAATAAAATAAAATGTACTAGATGGTTTTATAAATGGGTATACTAAAAAGCTTTTAGAGTAAATACACCTCAAGAACGCTGATTTCTGTTTTATGTTTCCTTTCTTGGTTGAAGCCTACTCAGACTCAAAACACAGAAAAAAATGTGAAGGTGCATAAAGAGGAAGAAGAAAGTGCCAAATTAAAATTATCTGAGTGTAAAAAGGTATGTTGATATTGCTTGTGTTTATCTGTACTAAGAAGTCAAAATGATTAGAATATCCTAATAACTTAGTAAGATATATTCTTACTGTAATATTCTAATGCGGTAGTTTTCAATCTTTTCTTCACCACGGACTCCATTTAAATACCTTTTGTGGCCACAGACCACCAAGATTTAAATCAAGATTTAAATCAAAACATTTTTTCAAGCCTTTGCGGAGCCCCTGTGATGACATCACGGCCCCCCAGTGGTCTATGGACCACAGGTTGAGAACCACTGTTCTAGTGCATTGGTACAGATTTAGCTTCAGTAATTATGGGTGGGAGATTATTAAAGTTAGATTTTTTATGTCAGCCTGATGAAACAAAATGCACAAATACCGTTATTGATTAAATAAAATATTGCTCAGTTCAGTTGTGGGTAACATTGGAACAACAGCTTTTTGATTAGCTTTCCTCAAATTTCACATCTTTATCAAAGATATTTAAAAAAAAACTAAACAAATTTTGCTGCTGAATTTTCGGGATGCTGGGCAGTATAAATGAGGTATTTGGGTACTTTTTGAGATTCACAGCCACCAGGTTGCCATATTCCCATCTTCTGATTATAATATATCATTTTTCTAAAATAAAAGAGACCACGTTTTTATCAGAAGTCTTTATTCATGCAGCAGATTGCAAAATAATTTTGGCTTCCTATGATATAATCTATCCATAGTTTTATTAATCATCAAAGTATCAGTCAAGTACCACCAGCCAATATTTTAAGCCATTATTCTATATAAGGATATAGATTTTGCTAATTCTTCAATAAATAGCTGTGGTGGTGCAGTGGTTAGAATGCAGTATAGCAGGCTGACTCTGCCCATAATCAGGAGTTTGATCCTGACCGGTTCAAGGTTGACTCAGCCTTCCATTCTTCTGGGGCCGGTAAAATGAGGACCCAGATTGTTGGGGGAAATATGTTGACTCTGTAAACCACTTAGAGAGGGATGTAAATATGCATCAAATATATATTATTATATAATATAAAAATATGTAAATATGCACCAAAGACAAATTCCTTGTGTGTCCAATCACACTTGGCCAATAAAGAATTCTATTCTATTCTATTCTATTCTATTCTATTCTATTCTATTCTATTCTATTCTATTCTATTCTATTCTATTCTATTCTATTCTATTCTAAAGCACTTATATGTAAGTCTAAGTGCTATTGCTGTTGCTTAGTGAATAGATTTGACTGTATTCTCGCCATCCTCATTTAGATCACTGTTCTTTTGTTTCAGCCATCAAAACTTACTTCACCAGTTCTGACTTCATTACCACGACCAAGTTCTATTGTAATAAATGCAATTGCTGGAGAAGTGAAGCTCAGCCAGGAAACAGATGAAGGGGAAAAACGTTCTTTAGAAGAACTCAGATCTCAGATCTTTGATCTTCTGTTGTCTGTAGAAAGCTTGAAAAAAGAGCATGGGTAAGAGCTTTTCATTTTTTCCCACAGTGGCTTTTTATAGTGATGTAGGCATCATGAAGTCCTTCTGGTATTGTTGTACTATAGCTCCCATCATCGCATACCATTGGTCTTGTTGGCTAGGGTTGACAGGAATTCAACAGTTGGAGAACATTCCTACTATATAGATAGATAGGAAAAACGTACTATATTTGTCATATTAATTCAATGTTTTTATACATTTCCAGGATTAGTTTTGAAATACTTTATAATGTGTTTGTTGATAAAGGGCTAGCTGAAACAACTTTACTTTGTTCATAAGTGAGAACTATGTATATAAGTACTGCAACAGGAATAGCTGAAATTTTATTTTTGATTGCTGGTTTCATGTTTTATTGGTAATATATGAGTGCATACCAGAATATGATAAAGATACTCAGATACTCATTTCAGTCTCCTCGCTGGGTGAGGAGATTCTGCACTCAGATAAATATGCTCCTCTGGTTCATAGAGGGAGTTTAAGGTGGTTAATACTATTTCTGCTCTCAAGGTAGGCTATTCCTACTCTATTTGGAAGCTGCTTATCCTTTAAATCGAGATCTAGCTAGTATATTGCACAAGCTATGTAAGGATGGTTTTTCACTGCAATTTTTTGTCTGTGCAAATTTTAAAGGAAACAACTGGAAAAACTGAAAAAAGAACTGGAGGAAGAAAAGCAAATGCGAAGTAACCTAGAGGTAAAATATTTAAATAGAAACACAACAGTTCCCATTACTTTCAATAAAGTAATGCAAATTCTTAGCAAGAACATAACAAAACAGCTATAGTAAAGTATACTTTGATTTCTTTAGGCATATAATTTCAGGGAAATGATTTTTTTGTTGTTGTTGCCAATTTTCCTCCTATTCTCTGAGATTTTCTGGGGTGATTTTAACCAATGAGATGGAAGCTCCTCTGAAGTACTATGAAAAGTTTCTGGAGATAAAATGCAAACACAAAATCAAAGACACAGCAAACTGCTATATTATGTGAATGGCTCTATAAAACAATGATTCTTGATATACCGGTAGTCCTTCACTTATGATCCTAAATGAACCCAGAAATATGGTTGTAATTCATGCCACTAATTAAGCAAGTCATGTGACCAACCTAATTTACAACATTTTTGCAGCTATTGCAAAGTGAACACAGCAGTTGTTAAGCAACTCATAGTTCTCAATGGCATATTTTGCTGGAAAGCAAAAGTAATCACCAATTTCCAACAAAAAACATAAATTGTGTTCACATGACCATAGGGATGTTGCAAACAGCTATAAATGTGTGTTGGTTTCTGGGCACACAAAATGTGATCACATGAATGTGGGGGAGCAGATGTTGGAACTTGAAATGGTTGCTAAGTGACCAGTTGTTAAGCAAAGACTGCCTGTACGTTATTTGAATTTTGCCATTCAACTGTTCTTTTACTGAAGCCTCAAATTCAGACTACTTGGTACATATTTGAATTTTCACTTTCATAGTGGCAAGATTGCAATTTTGGAGAAAAATTCACAAGAGCCGAGGTGGCGCAGCGGTTAGAGGCAGGTACTGCAGGCCACTTTAGCTGACACTGATCCTCAGGTCAGCGGTTCAAATCTCACCGGCTCAAGGTTGACTCAGCCTTCCATCCTTCCGAGGTAGGTAAAATGAGGACCCAGATTGTTGGGGGCAATGTAAAATATATACATTGCTTACTGGTGTAAACCGCTTAGAGAGTGCTTGCACTGTGAGGCAGTATATAAATCTCACAAATAAATAAATAAATAAATAAAATATTTTAGAGAGAAAATTGGTAAAAGACTAGGTAAATGTTAGATGTTATTTCCAGGTTTACTATACAAATGACATTCAATTTTAATTTATGTATTTAATCTCCATTGTGTAAACTACTTTTATATATTTGTAGAAAATATAATTAGTGTTTTGTAGACTGTTAGTGATTGATTTTTTCTTGGCTTAGAATTTAAGTAGAATTTAGTCTAATTAGTACTTGAATGCAAATTGACGTAGAACCGTCAAGGGTGCAGCTAAACAGAAACGTAAAAACACTTCCACATGTCTGCATAGTCACTTGGAGTTAAATCTTGAGAAAATCAAGATATTTCAAAGATTCTAGGCAATCCACTCGTAGTTCCCATCAAAACTGCAGTCTTACAAGTTTGCAGAAGGAAAAATCATCTCCTGCAAAATCTGGCATTGAAATTGAGGGCAAGCTTAATCGTCTATAAAACTGAGATAATCAGACCCACAGTTGAAAGCTAAGGGTAGAGAATAAAACGGCTACTTTAGATTTAAGATTTTATCTAAGATTTCATCTTTAATTGATATTTATTCCAGGCTATAGTTTCCCAAAGAACAAATATTACACTGTATCATAGAAGACTGTGGTGTTAACTGAAAATTCTCTGTTGTTCAAATTTATTTGGTTATTTTCATGCATTTCTAAGAGATCCAGCTCAAATATGTGGCAGACATTCAACTCAAACAATGGGTGTCTCTGGGCAGCACAGAACAAAAGTAAACAATAAAAAAAATAGGAAAGTGTATTATGTGTGTTTGTCACCTTGAGTTATTTCTAAAAATAATAAAGGTGGAATAAAATAAATCAATAAGTAAAAATAACAACAAAAACATGTTAAAAAAACAATTAAAATAGTAACCATAATTAATAATTAGACCCAAACACCTGGAGGAAAAGCCATGTTTTAACAATGTTTTAAAAAGCAAGTAGAGTTAGAGCCCATCATATATTGGAAGGGATTATTTCAGAGCATAGGAGTAGTCACCAAAGAGATGGACTTCCTACGTCCCATAAGAGGGCAGTATTTAAGTGAGGGAACCTGGAGCATGTCCTCCAGGCTGATGTTTTGGGGAACAGGCAGTTCCACAGATATTCTGGTCCTAAGCCAAATATAGTTTAAAAAGTCTTTCTCCATCCTGAGGAGGAGCCAGCATTCAGAGTGGGTTGTCCTCGTCCAATCAGGTGAAGGACCGAGTCAGTCTGTTTTTTGCTTCGAGGATCCGCCCTGCTATAGCCCCGATTTAACTCGGTCTTTCAACTGGAAGGACGTTGGCAAGGACTCCCATTCTGAAGACCAATTAAATTTCCCATAATTAGGCCTTCCTTTACAAAAAGTTTCCCCTTCCAAATTTGGATTCATTAGTAGCTAAATTTCCTTTTCAACAGCCACCAGGTGGCTCTTTTGTTGCGTTCTTCTTACCATTGCAGCAAGACGGAAGACTGGAAGCAGATCGCAATCACAGGCAAGAGGGGCTCCGGCCTCGTGCGAACGGCAGTTGGGGTCCCCCCTCCCCCTCTCACCTCCCTCTCCTGGCCTCTCTTGCCTTTCATCCCGCGGGGTAAGGAACAGAGCCCAGGACCCTCAGCCAGCTCCCAGCCCCGAGATCACTCCATAATCGTTTGGGTTGGCCCTCCCTGGCTTTCCAAGCCATCAGCGCTGGAGCTAACAGCTCGTGCGGCTCTCAATCGGCCTCGGCTCTGCTGCGCTAACACCGGCACTGCCAGTTTGTTTATCGGCGCGATCTCCATGTGGCCTAATTATCTCCGCTGTGCAGTCACCGCCTAGCACTAGAGCAACCACTTGCGCAGCTTATAGCAGCAGCTTCCATTGCCACGTGGTCTCGGGCATCGCTGCTGAGTCGTTCCGAGTGCAATGGAACCTGGATTTCTTTTGAGTGGGACCTCTGCTGAGGCCTTAGACCTCAGATGCTGGAGCAATTGCTCGCGCAGCCTCAATTAGCCCCAGCACAACCACGTTTATCTGGCTTCGCTTCATTTTCTGTTCTGGGCCTGAATCCCTCAGAGCGTGCTCGGGAGGGCCCAGCTATTCCTGTGACCACCAGACTTGATAACTAAACCTTGAGCTTGCTCAGGAGGGCAGATCTACAGAGGTCTCCAGGGCAGGAGGCAGGGGCGGCCATCTTGTGAGGCTATTTCGAACCTTCCAAATTTGAACCAGGCCTCTAGAGTGGTGGTGACAAAGCCAATGTGACTGATAACGCTCCTACCTCTGATAAACCAGGGGGCAAACACCACAGGAAATCAAATAAGGGGACCTCAGATTATGAACAATCCTCCTCCTCGCACCCCTCCACCAGGTCTCACACTTCTAGAAAGTCTTCCTCCAAGGCAGCTGAGAGGGCTGAAAAGAGGAGATATAAGGTTTTATGCAAGATATGCGATAAGTCTGCTAACAAACGACTGGCCAGGGAAAGGGATTGGGCTATCTCCCCCTCCATCACCTCGGCTGAGGCGGAAGAGGACTCTTTAGCCCTGGATACTCCTAATCTGCCCCGGCACCAGGAGAATCTTTGGGGGGCTTCTTCACCCCACCAGAATCCAGTCCCTCCCTCATCTCAAGCAGATCAGGGACAGACCACGGGGGTAGCGGTTGCTTCAGGACAGGCCCCCCCTCAAGTCGCATCAGCTCAGGTCCCCATGGACCAGGCAGGCTTCCAGGCCTTCATAACTGCAGCCCTCCAACAAGCTCTCACAGTGAGCTTGCAATCCTTTGTGGGTCCCGTAGCCTCTACCTCAAGGGCAGGGCACCTCCAGGATGAAAAACCCTTCCGGTCCTCCAGTTAGACAGTCTGGCCAGGATTCCTCTGAGGAATCTGAGGAGATTGTCAGGGATGAGGAGGAGTTAGAGGAAGCTGCCTCTGCCTGGGAACTCTCAGAGGATGAGGGTATCACTTCAGACCAACCTATCTCAACAGGGCTTTTTCCTTCCGGCCTGTTTAAATCCCTGCTCTTCAAGGCCCGGACGGCCGCTGGGATGGATGCTCCACCCGCAGACTCCATTTCCTCCACTACAGGTCAGTCAGACCCCCTGTTTTCCGAAACCAGATGGGAGATGGACATAGTACCAGCACCTCAACTGTTCTTGGATTCGGTGGAACGTCAATGGACCTCTCCTGCTGCGGGTCCAGCTCCCTCTTCCCAAGATAAGAGATTCTTCAATGTTGCCACTAACCTGTCTGATCTTCTTTCTGTTCCCTCTGTGGATGAGCCCATTAGGGTCCTACATTCTTCCACCGCAGTGCTAGGGGAAGCCGAGGAGCTCCTGAAGCCCGAAGATAGGAGGATGGAGCAAGCTCTCAAAAAGGCTCACCAATCTGTAGCTTGGGCCATCAAGGCATCGTCAACATCATCCTTTTTTACCCGGACCACTCTGATCTGGCTCCGCCATATCCAAGAACACATCCCCGCCTCAAATCTGAGGGCTCAACAGGATCTCAACAAGGTCTTCGAGGCCGTCCAGTTCCTGGTGGATGCCACCCTCCAAGCCTCTTGTTTCGCCTCTAGGGCTTTGGCCTCCTCCTTGGTAGCTAGGCGCATGCATTGGCTCTGCCAATGGGCTGCACTCTCTTGCCACAAATGGCGCCTAGCGGCAGGTCCCTTTAAGGGGAAGGCTCTGTTTGGCGAGGCTCTGGAGCCCCTTTTGGTCAAATCCAGCGAAAAGAGGAAGGTTCTGCCCTCTCTCTCCCGGAGGGGCTTCTCTTGTTCGACTCTCTTCTACAAGCGGCCCTTTCAGGTAGCTGACCAGGGTTCCACCTTCCACCGAGCCCCAGGTCAGTATTTCTCCAACCAGAAATCTCAGTCAGACAGGCAGGGGAAGGCAGTTCCGCAGGCTTTCCATCAGGGCCATTCAGCGGGTTCCACGGGACCAACAGGGTCAGGGGTTCTACTCTGTTCTTTTTGTGGTTCCCAAGTCTTTGGGGGGATGGAGGGCGATCCTAGATCTAAAACATTTGAATAAATTCATTAAGTACCGAAAGTTTAAAATGTATTCTCTGACTTCCATTCTGGATCTTATGGAGGCTTATCTCCATATCCCCTTTCTCAAGCAGCATCGGAAGTTCCTTCGTTTCTACTATAACCAGGAACATTTCCAGTATAGAGCCCTCCCTTTTGGGCTATCCTCCGCCCCCTGGGTATTCACCAAGGTGCTGGCAGCCCTTGCTGCCTACCTTAGGGCAATCCCCATTCATATCCAATGCTGCTTGGATGATATTTTGGTCCACGCCCCTTCCAGGGAACTGGCT
The DNA here is from genome assembly GCA_023053685.1 of Diadophis punctatus similis. Taxonomy (NCBI): domain Eukaryota; kingdom Metazoa; phylum Chordata; class Lepidosauria; order Squamata; family Dipsadidae; genus Diadophis; species Diadophis punctatus. The sequence continues at coordinate 163,381,485 of JALIGW010000001.1, forward strand.
CTCCAACACCTGCACACCACTATGCGCTGCCTGAGACAACACGGCTTTTCCATAAATTTAGCCAAGAGCCAGTTGTACCCCTCATCTTCCATTCTTCACTTGGGAACTGTCATAAATTCAGCGCTATGTCAAGTCTCGCTCTCTCCGGAGCGACAGGGCAGCATTAGGGATTTAGCCTTTCAGGTCCAAAGTCAGGGTAGGGTTCCAATTTCCCTGTTGACCACTTTACTGGGCAAGATGATTTCGTGCATAGCCATTGTTCCCTGGGCCCATCTCCATGCCCGGGAACTTCAATGGTTCCTTTTACCGTTACAGAAGGCAGGTCTTGGCACGTCATCCCCCAAGGTCCAGGTCCCTTCCCCAGTTCTCCGCTCTCTCTCCTGGTGGCATTCCTCGGCCATCTCCAGAGGCTCTCTGTTCCGAATTCCCCGCATGATGGTGGTAACAACAGATGCCAGCCTGTCGGGCTGGGGGGCCCACAGCCAGGGCATGATGGCGCAGGGTCAATGGTCTTCGTAGGAATCCCAACACTCCATCAATTGGCTAGAACTCCGGGCCGTCTACCTGGCTCTACGACAGTTCCGTCAACAGGTCTCAGGTCACCACATCCTGATCCTAACAGACAACATTTCGACGAAGGTGCATATCAACCGTCAGGGCGGGACTTGATCCAAATCCCTTCTGGTGGAAACTCTACGTCTGGGATTTTGGGCGGAGAAGCATCTTCGGTTGCTCACTGCAGACCACATCGCGGGGATCTCCAACACTCAGGCAGACTGGCTGTCCTGCGCCACAGTAGACCAGGTGGAATGGCGCCTGCATCCCTCCATCTTCCTCCAGATATCCCAACAGTACGAACCCCCACTGGTAGACCTCTTCATGACCCCGCAAAATTCCCATCTTCCAAGATTCTTTTTGCGCTACCAGTCCTGGGGAATGGAGGGGGTGAACACGCTCAGGAGCGACTGGCCTCCGGGTCTCATGTACGTGTTTCCTCCCCTCCTGATTATTCCGGATCTGATTCAGAAACTGCTGCAGGAATGGGTGGAGATCATATTACTGGCTCCCCACTGGCCCCGTCAGGCTTGGTTTGCAGACCTCCAGGCACTTTCAATCACCCCCCCATGCCGGTTGCCTCTTTCGGAGGGCATGCTCAGTCAGGGAGCCCTGGAACACCCGAATCCAGCTTGGCTACAACTAACCACCTGGAGATTGAGTGGCGCAACCTGACCAAGCAGGATTACGATCAGGATGTTGTCATCATGATCCAGGCCTCTCGTTGCCCATCAACAAACCGTATCTACTTGGCAACTTGGAGGAAGTTCTGTAGCTGGTGTAGATCGGAAGGACTCTCCCCCCTCCAAATTCCTCTTCCGAAAATCCTTCGTTTCCACCAACGGGGTTTCCTGAAAGGTCTCTCCCCAAATACGCTTTGTAGACAGTTGGCCGCACTCTCCTCCGTCCTACAGTGCGTACAGGTGGATTCACTGGCTCAGTTCCCCACGATTCATTGTTTCCTACGGGGGACTTCCAACATGCGCCCTCCTGCAGTCCATCGCTATCCCACTTGGGACCTTCCCAGAGTTTTATCATCTCTCACTGGCCCGCCATACGAGCGAATCAGGGAGGCTTCCTTGAGACATCCCTCCTTTAAGGTGGCCTTTTTGGTGGCTATTACTTCTGCCCGGTGCATCTCTGAACTCTCTGCTCTATGTGTAAGAGGGGATCTCTGCGTGTTTCATGCGGATAAAGTAGTCCTCCGCTTGGACCCTACTTTTCTCACCAAGGTCACTCAGCATTCCACAGGTCTCAAGAACTAGTGTTGCCATCATTCTGCGCCCGACCGACTCAACGGTTAGACCGCCGGTGGCACTTCTTGGATGTCAGACAAGCCCTCAAAGTCTATGTTGACAGGACTCTCTCGTTCAGAAAGTCAGAGGCTCTATTCGTCGCCTTTCATCCTCATTAGGTACCAAGGCCTCGGCTTCCACCATCGGGCGTTGGATTTGGGGTACCATTGCCGCAGCATATCAGATGGCGGCATTGCCCAAACCATCGGGGATCACAGCTCATTCGACCCGCAGTGCCGCAACTTCAGCCACATGGGCTACTCAATGTTCTCTGGATGAGGTGTGTCGAGCGGCTACCTGGGCCTCCCCAACGTCATTCATCAGACATTACAAGATCGACTCATACGCATCAGCAGATGCGGCTTTTGGTTGGAGAGTTCTCCAGCAAGTAGTGGAGTCAGACACAGTAATTGTGTCCTAGGACAGTTCCCTTCCAAGGGGGAGTATGGGCTTTGGTATGTCCCACTCCGAATGCTGGCTCCTCAGGATGGAGAATAGGCGTTGTACCTACCTGATACGCTTCTTCTCATCCGTGAGGAGCCAGCATTCAGTCCCCTTCCTTGAACTGTCTTTAATTATTTCTAAACCACAAGTGAATGGGAGTCCACCAGGGTGTCACCTGGGTATCAGTTGCCACGTCAAGTCTAGTCTTCAGGATTCATCAAATCTGGGCTATAGCAGGGTGGATCCTCCATGCAAAAAACAGACAGACTCTGTCCTTCACCTGATTGGACGAGGACAACCCACTCTGAATGCTGGCCCCTCACGGATGAGAAGTGGCGTATCAGGTAGGTACAACGCCTATAATCAGCACCTTGAAAGACACCCAGAAGCCTGCTGGGAGTCAATGGAACTAACAATACAGTGGTATCCCATGGGCATAATGAGCTCCACCATAACTTTAAGGGCTGTACCATTTGGACTAAATTAAAACTTCAGATGATCTTCAAAGGCATTCTCATTGCAGTTAAGAGATTACTAAGGCATGGGTGACTATAAGCAAGACCTGCTGATGCAGGATCAGGCGCAACTGGTGCACATTATGCAGTTGAGTATACAAGAATTGATGATGCTTTATTCTGTACCAGTGTATAATCTCACCCAGTGGCTTCATATAGGTATTAAAGATGGGAGGGAGAGAGTAGAGCCATGAGGCACTTTGCAAAACACTCATTAGTAGCAAAACCTTGAATCACTGAATTCAAACCTTCAGAACCATACAAACTGGGATTTGGTTTCTTGAAATTCCTTGAATGAATTTGTTCTTGGTATCCATTTTTTCTTGTTTTCTGATGTGTTTTATTTATTTCCTCTTTTTATGGTATTTATGCCTTTATTATTATTAATTGCCCAGAGTTGCTTTATGTGAGATGGGCAGCCATATAAATCTAAATAAATTAGTTACATGGTAGAAGCTGTTGTGGTATTGCTGCTGCATAAGACTGTCATTGCGGAGGATAATTTATCCCAGTAATAAATTTCTAGAATATAATAGAATGAAGAGCAGTACTAAATTTTAAATATATTTGATGGGTTGTAAATGTGTATGAAATATGAAACATTCTCTATTTGATTAATGTTTACTATTTATATCATTCACAGATGGAAATAGAAAAGCTCAAGAAAGCTCTCATAACTACATGAAAGAGCCGCATTCCGTTGATCTTTAATGTGCCAGGATTTCAGAATCAGAAATGAAATTGACTTTTCTAAACCTCAAGCCAACGGATGATAGCATTCCATTAGAAAAAAATCTGAGTATAATCTTATTTATATTCTGTGAGAATATAAGATGGCTATGAGGAAAAAAAATGGATAGCTTTTTTGTTTGTTTCTTGCCAATATAGGAGAGGCCTTATTTTTTACTGTGCAGTATGGCAGGGTTTGCTTGAGAATACTACTGAATCTGTATAAAAGGGGGGTTCTTAGTATATTTTTATTGAATATACCCTAATTTTAAGAGATCTGTATTATAAATAAGGCAATATAACTTTGCAAATAAACTGTAAAATATATAGTATAGGAGAGAGGCAAATGGTATAATTTTGTACGGTTACTAGTCTTTTCACCATGCTAAAGGGAATATGACGTTAATCATATGCTGTTTTATTGTTCAGGTCTTTTGAGTTTGTTCTCACTATGAAGCAGAAGGATCACCAAACTTTAGCACTATGATATTGTAGTATTTCCTTAACTGAGAACCCAGAGTACAATACCATGGTTCTTGCACTATAGAATTTATAGAAAGGATCTATAATTAGGACACATGGACACATACAAACACATGAATACTTAGAAAAACCAAGGCATAAAATTGAGATAATCCTATAATATGACATTTTTGCTAATTACTACAGAATGTGACATGTTAAATATTCTCTTGAGTGTTTCATTTCTTTTTACAAATTATAAATCTAACACTACAATATTATGAGCTTTAAAATGCTTTGCACTAATAATTGTAACATTTTAAAAACCTACATATAACAAAATATTTAAAGCTAAATGCAGTCTTAAAATAAGGGTATATCATCTACATAGTTGTTAAAGTATTCAATAAATCAATAATGAGTTTTTAGATAAATATTTGGCTTATGCTTTAAAATTCAAATTGAATTACTGTATATTTTTAACAAGGTTTCTTTGAGTCATCTTGTTTAAGTTATTTCTACAGCCTAAAATCCCATTTATTTTTTGTAAAGAAGAAAAACTGAATTTATTCAGTGCTCTGTTCAAGCCAAAGATAAAAATAAAATTCAGCCCTTTTTTCTTCTAGCATTGCTATCCTAAAACTTTATAGAAAGAGGGAACTGTTTCATGAATGATTTTAGGCTTGTTCTAAGTGAGTGGAATGTTTTTATGCCTATGTCCTGTTTTATATGGCATTAATATTTTGTCTTATTTGGATGTGAGCAAACCATGTTGGCGTTTTTAACATTAAAAAATCTAAATTCTAATTGCAAATATAAATCAGTGGATTAAAATTGGAAATGAAAACATGGGTGTGTAAAGTCATGATGCCTGTTTGCTTACTATACGGATACAGAGCTAATAACATATAACTTACCGTATTTATCGGCGTATAACACGCACCGGTGTATAACACGCACCCCCATTTTAACAATAAAATTTGAGTAAAATTTTTTTTAATTAAAAATAAATGACTTGGAAGCTCTGAATTTAATGTTGGATTCATATTTATAACATTATAACATGAATTATAACATTAACTCCTCTTATAAGGCAAATATGAAATGAAAAAGCACCTCTTTGAACGAAAAAAACTTAATCAGAATCACTGCTTTCTGGGAAACCAAAAAATTCTTCATCTTCACTTGTATCCCTCTTCTGTCACTTCATTTCCCCACCCTCTTCTGTCACTCTGTCACATCATTTCCCCCCCTCTGATCCCCCTGTACCATATAACCCCACTCTGATCTCCCCTGTACCACCTGATCCCCCTGTACCACATAATCCCCCTGATCCACCTGTACCACATAATCCCCCTGATACCACCTGTACCACATAACCCCCCATATCACATACTCTTTCCCCCTGCGCCACATAACAACCCCCCAGCTACCACCACCCCGCAACATAAACCCCCCTTTCTTTGTGTTTTTTTTTTTACCACAGTACCTGGCCTGTGTCACTAGCAGGCTCAGGTTACTCTTTTATCACATTGACGAGTAACGTCCTCAGCATAACGTCCTCAGCATAACGTCAAGGACGTCACTCGTCAGAGGCACTCGGAGGCTCCTGAGGAGCAGGCTTTAAAACAGCAGTGCGGGCGGCTGTGGACCCACAGCTGCAAGGGAGAATGCCGGCGCCAGCGCGTACACGTGCGGACCAGAGCGGTGAATCAGCTGGGACCCGGCGTATAACACGCAGGTAGGGTTTTGGCTTGTAATTTTAGTTTTAAAACTGCGTGTTATACGCCGATAAATACGGTATATATCACTTAATGATCATCCTCTGTTGCCAGTTTTCCTTAGTAATCATAGTAATAAATAATGTTCTCAGATTATTAACTTCTAGCTCAAAGAGATTCATTTCATACTAATTTATAAAGAGATTAATAATTCTTGGCTTAGTAGTCAAAATCACCATTTGTGGGTTTATTGGCCTATTCATTTTGCAGAGAATTCAGAGATGGAAGGCATGTTTGGTCTTGAACAGATCATTTGCAAGTAATCCCCTGCAAAACTCAGTTAGGAGAAAGAGCAATAAGCCATCTTCTTCAACAAACATGGTGGACTGACAGACAAAAAAGTTGCCCGTCCTCCAAGGTACCTAAAGTACCATCTTATTTATTGTTGCTGTTTTATCTAAAAAGTAATTAGAAAAGCTTTCCCCCACTATTCTTTGTCATAGGAAAAACAAGTTTTTTTTATATTTCTGTGAATAGCAGCAGTTACACATTCTAGGTGTCTTTTCAAAATCAAAATTTTGCAGAATAGAAACTTAGAAACCATCTGCCTTTTCTCTCCCAATGTTCATTAAAGTATTTTTCCCCCCAGTACAAGATAGCTTTTTGATAGCACCTTCAACCCTGACTTTCTATTTTCTTTAACCTACATACTCTCTCACACACACACTATACAATTGAGAAAGCATGGGGAATTTTAAAACGTGACTTTGGGTTTACAAACAAAAAAATAAAAAAACCCCAAGCACCAGCAATGAGAGATAGTTCGTACTTTCTTGGGAACATTTCAGCATAGAGCAAAGCCGCCTTTTCTTTATTCCATACCCCCACAGAAGGAAGTTTTTTTTTTCCTCTTGCAAGGGGATTTTTTTTAAAGCTGCAAGGACTTTTTCACCAAAAATCCACTTCTTCCTTCTGGTAACTGAACTTGAAGGGAAAATGACTTCTTCATTCTTCCTAGGATAAGAAAAGGAATGAGTTTCCTCTTCCTTTCATACGTTTGCGAAAGCAGAAATAATAAGTAAAAATGGTGCCTTAAAAAGAAAAGCCTTACTTGCACTAGTCAAAACACAGTTCTATTCCTCCCCAAAGCTGTACTGAATTGTTCCACAAGTAGAGGTTTTGGTGCAATACCAAAACTGGGCAGAGTGGAACACCACGCTCAGTAAGAGGAGATAGATGTATGATCTCTTAATTGATCAAATCCATCCTAAATTTTAAAAAATGGCCTTGAGTGTTGAAATTCGAGAGGTTTTTTTTCTGATTTCAGTTCCTTTACACCCTACCATATTTATGCAAACAAGAATTGGTTTTAATTTTTAAAAAATCATTTATATACTCCTTGTTTAGAACCTGAATGTGAGGCAGAATAGGTCGCTGTAAAACAGTTTTTTTCTACCTTTAAGCTTATAGCAGTTAAATTTAGGACAATCATGAAACTCAGAAGTGTTGATTGTTATATTGTCTTTTTTCCTGTAGCAATAAATAACCAAGTGCAATGACAAATCCTAGAGATTGCCACTATGAAGGGTTTTTTTTTAATGATGGCTATTTTCTCTAATGTCTGTCTTTATGCTCTGTGATGGGAAATGGGAGTGGATGCAGACATTCCAAAGAATAAAAATTATTTCAAGCAGGAATCTTTACTGACTTGTTTACAGGTGCTGCAAAATTATGTATGCTATCAAAATGCCACAAATAAAATTATATGCTGTTAATGTGAAATGTATTTTGTTTAAAAGCATTCAAACACCTTTTATATCATTCATCTGTATTTGTGTACAGAGAAAAGGACATTTGTGTGATTACAAAACAAATAATTCTATTTACACGTGAGAGGTGAGAAAAAACGTATTTTGTCACCACTGATTTTCAGTATTTAATTTTTAAGACATCAATGCAATATAGTACAATCAAATTTTTATTAGGTGGAATAAGGTAATGATACCGTGGTCTTGAATTCAAAACCATCTTTGAGAAGGTGAATGGAAATATTAGGGAAATCTGGAAATCTGATTAATATAAAATTGATGAGATAAAATCTGAATACTTGGATATTCTAACTCATTGTGAAACAAAATAGGAATTAGACAACTGGGAAGATGGAATTATTTCCTTCTAAAATACTAAATGATCTAGTTAATGACAGCACTTCCTCTCCAGAACCAAGATGCAATCAGTGGCACAGGAGTAGTCAGCCTGTGCCCAAAACAGTGTTTGGGTCTTTCTTTCTTCAGTGGAATATGTAACGTTTTAAGAGAAAACTCTGTTAATTATAATAAACAATTCATCAATATTAAAGTATACTAACAAAATAATAGAAGGGTGACACTGCAAGTAGATTAACTGATACTTCTCTAAATCAGTTTAGCCTGATCAACATATAGTGAGATACTGTCAAACTCCCAGCCCGCGGGACGGATGTGTCACACGCTGGCCATGCTCAGTTTAGTGAAGGGGGGAAAAGTCCTGATACGTCACTTGACAATGCCATGACGTGAGTTTGACACCCCTGTACTAAGCAAACTAATTCTCTTAGCCTTGAGTAGTTTGGCTACGTCTGTCTCTCTGATCAAACTTAACATCCAATTATGAATAATTAAAAGTTATGACAAAAAAAGTTTCAGAATTGCTAGTAAAAGCCATGTTCACAATGCCTTTGTCATTGCCCTTGTTTTCACTTAAAAGTTAAGACCAATCTGTGAAGGGGCCATGAAAATGAGCAATTACATTCATTTTATGCTGCCACTTGTCACATTCTGTTAACTCTACACCAAATTAAATATCCTGGTTACTCTGATCCGTTTTATTTAAAACATTTTTTTGAGATTCAAACAATTCTACCATGTAAGAGGCCAGCAGTCTAGTTGGCGCTCTACCTAATGAACTAATCAGCATTAACTACATGCATGTAATAGATTTTATGGATTGGTCATTGAGCACAGTTTAAAAAGCAAATTCATGGTTAGTATATCCCCAATCCCAATTTAGGCAAATAGAATTTCTTAATTTCCCTTTAGGGACTGTTCTTTTTCAAGGAAACATATCAAACCAGTTACTCTGTCTATTATGTTTGCAAACAATGTAATATGAACAGATCACAGGGTATTTGCTTGTGGAGAACATTGCTTGGTTTTCTCCCACTTCCTCCCAAACCTGTTCTGAATGGTACAGTAGTAAAAGGTGATACAAACTAAAAAAAAAAGGGGGGGGGGAATAAAGCAAATAAAAGATGCAAAAGACTGTTTTAAGAAAGCAACTTTCTATTCTCATCATAACAAATGTAAACAATTTCACTCTCTTTTCACCCCTTAATTAACAGATTAAAAAAACTCTTACATCCCATAATTCAACTATAAGGAAATTCAGGAAGTAATACCTTTTCCAATCCAGCTGTTAAACAAAAAAATTCAAAAATAATATTACCTAACAAACATGACTCATCATTCTATATCTTGACTCTTAACTAAGAAAATCCACATTTAAAATGCATAAAGTAGTCCTAGTATCCTAGTATAAACCAAAGGCTGAAATTGAACATGACAGGGGGGACAATATATCCTTTAAAGAGAACAAGCTCATAAAGTTCTCTTAATTTAAATGAAAAGATAAGCCAATTTAGATACTGCCAAACATGAACATGTTTAAAGGCTTAAACATTTTCCCCCTTTCATTCAATTGTGCCTAATTCTCTGAGTCTGCGTGAACAAGTTACTGCAATTTTAGGGGCAGATTTTCAGAATTTCACAATTACCCAGCTGGCTTTGTGCCTCAGTCAGAACTCATGACCTTCCTGTTTCTAGCCTTCCTATTTCTACCACTATACAAAACTGCTCTCCAAACACCATATTAATAAGAGCCGAGGTGGCGCAGCAGTTAGAGTGCAGTACTGCAGGCTACTTTAGCTGACTGTGATCAGCAGTTCAGCTGTTCAGATCTCACCGGCTCAAGGTTGACTCAGCCTTCCATCCTTCTGAGGTAGGTAAAATGAGGACCCAGATTGTTGGGGGCAATATAAATATACATTGCTTACTGGTGTAAACCGCTTAGAGAGTGCTTGCACTTTGAGGCGGTATATAAGTCTCACTAATAAATAAATAATAAATAAATAAATATTAACCATAAGCAAATCCAGTACACAACATTTTTCCAGTTCAGATGTCAGCAAGTCCAAAAAGAACCACCCAAAATAATATGTCCCAATTTTAACCCTGATTGAATAAACTAAATTTGTGTTCTTACTTTTTGCATAAAACAATCTTGCTCTTTAATCCATTCAAATGATTGTTGATCCTTGTCTCAAATTTCTTCAAAAATTTAAAAAGCCTCTTTTCTAAGTCCACCAAAAAAAATACTATACCAATTACTCTCTGGGATTGGCATTCTTATTTCGTTTTTTTTTAAAGCCTCATCTGATTTTTTTTTATGTCTAATGACAAATTCTTGTTCACATTCTCAGATAGATTTTGTTGCAAATCTTTTTCTATAACAGCCTCATCTGGGAAATAGAATGTTGCTAAGAACAGACAACATAGCTGACATCAATTATTCAAGGTCCCAGTACAATTTCTCAAAAATGTCTTTGAACACCAAGTTGCTTATCTTGTTATTTCTCTTCTAGTGTCTCCAATATTGAAAATAACTTTCCTTTTCCACAAAAATACAATTATTCTTTAGAATTTATTTCAAAGTATTAATATTCAAAATCAAATATTCCAACTTTTCAGATCCCTTAATCTGTTTAAAACTTTCTAAACATCTTGTTTTTTGCTGTTTATTTTATAGTCTTAAAGCTTTTAAAGTAACTGTTAAGAAATATTAAGGAATGAAAGCACTCATCTGTGTTTCCAGCCTTGTTATTTTGAAGGTCTCTAACCTTTTTAAAGTAGTTAATACCAATTTCTAATAGCTGATTAGCAGAGGAAGTGTGAATTTATATTCCCTTGGTTCCTGGTTTGCTACCTTGAGATTTCATGAAAAGCCACTTTATGGAGCACAGCTTGTGTGAACCTGCATCCTCTGTTCGCCCAAGGTGGGTCAAACAAGGTGATCTGCTCATTCACCTGCCTGTTTTTAGTTGCAATTGTCAACTCCACTTTCATGGATCTGTCTTCACGCCTCCATTCTTCTTCAGAAGTCATTTAGTCACTATGGTTCTGATGTCACACCCAAATTTCACAAGACACAATTTCTTCGGATTTTCATTGACTGTTGATTATATCCTATGATCTATCAGATCATCGTTCCTCCAAGCAAGACTTTCAGGCTTATTTAAATAATCTTTTATACAAACTATGGCTCCAAGCAGTCTTGTCTAGATTTAAATTTAGATAATTCAGTCTTCATTTGATTCCGGTTTTCATCTTCTATCATGTCTGATCCTTCATTCACAGCACACTGGAGCTTCTTTGGTTCATTCAATCTAGACTTTAATAGATTTTATCATTGTCCCACATTTCTTCTTCAGAGCATCAAAAACTAATCCGTCGAGCTGTATGGAACTTTAATGTAAAGAACATTTAAAAAAAAAGATTTCTGTGTATACGATCATCCTAGTTCTATATGGATATTAAGTAGTGTAATGCAAATCAAACCCTGGCAACCTAGAATTGTGTTTGTGACAATGTTTTCCACAAATCTAAATAATCAATGGGAAATTGGGTCCTGTGCTACTAACTGGATGAATGGAGTCTCAGCATTGCTTACTTGGAACAGACCAATTACATCTTTCCTTTATCTGCTTTTAGGAAATTGAAATCAATCTTCAGCCTTATTCTGATGTTATTTAGTCAAGCACTGGAAATTTATCCAAAATCATAATAGTAAATAAATCTGTCAGTTATCTATTTTTGGAAATAGCAACTTCCACATAATTCCTCTTTGCAATTCTCCTTTATCATTTGAAGTTGATTAAGACTGTCCCTCTGGGGACGAAAGCAGAAAGGATGTTATCTCTTCCATAAAAGGTTACCACAATTTCAGCTGGCTGTGAAGATCCTCAGGCATCAATATATCCAATGAAATAAGCACACCATAAAGCAAAAGCCTAACTTAACTATGAAGAGTGCTGATAAGAAAAAATATCTCTAATTAACATTCTTCAATTTTCTTAGCACTTCCAAAATGCTGCCCTTAAGACATAAACATAACTTTACTAATTTTGTCCATTTAACTTCTAGCTTTCCACAAAAAGCACACGTTATGGGTGTCTAATTGTGTCAAATCGGGTTGAAAGCCAGAACGCCAGAGTGTTATGATGAATTTCTCTAAATCACTGGAGTGCTTTTCAAGTGCAAATACATCTTACATTTTAAGCATGCTCAATTAAGAATCCCATCTCACTAGATATATATAGTTTCCAATATATCAAATACTGGGGACTGAGAATACACTGGCCACCACCATCATTTCTATTCCTTGATGGTAGGCATTTTCAAGAATGCCTCTGAGTCCCAAATGGTCCCCACAGAAAATAATAATAACGCTGGCGTACTTTAGCCTAGTCCTGGACATGGGTTTACCTGCCCAGAAAATGAACAAAGGTGAGTAGAGGTAGTAGGAAGCATCATGCAGGGGCAGGAGAGGAGCTAAAGGAATGGCAAAAGGCATTCTGGTATTGTGCCCACATCATTTACCTGTTGCTGCATCTAATTGCAAGTGTAAAATTTCCTAAGATTATTGCAAATTAGTAAGTGGAATAGCAGGACATTATAATGGAAGACTAGAAGACCTCTAAGGTCCCTTCCAACTCTGTTAGTCTGTTATTATGTCATTCCATCTGACAGTAGTTCACACATTGCATGAAGCCCAGGTTTGTTTTATCTAGGTTCTGTTGAATAAACTAGAATGGTTGGGATTTACCATAATATTAAATCAAACCAGGTTTACAGTCTATAGTTGCTGAGTCCACATAATAGTGTAAGCTAAATCAAACAAATTCCAGTAGTGCTTAATGCTGGAGTCCTCAGTGTGACGTCACTGGGACCAATGTATCCCTTGGCATCCTCCAACTGCTATACCCCATCTGACATTTTGCTTTGTGACATCTCTCTCTAGCACTACAGTCTCAACATGTTCTCAAAATTCAAGTGTGCTCACTGAACAATATAGTTGGAAATTCCTGAAGTAGAGAATCTGTGATATGCATCAGCATTAGCAATTATGAGGCAGAATCCAGGAACAGATCTGACCTCATGGAGGCCTGAACATACTACGGTATCTATGTTCCTGAAATAGACTTGACCCTTGGCCAACTTCAGCAAAACCACTGCTGCTTTAAGTCGAGTTATTTTTTGTGATTTTTCATTACAGGTACTCTTCTGTTCTGAACTACTGCAGTTGTTAAGTGAATCATGCGGTCGTTAAGCAAATCCAGCTTCCCCATTGACTTTGCTTGACAGAAACTGACTGGAAAGGTTGCAAGTGGTGTTCATGTGACCCTGGGACGCTGCAACCATTGTAAATACATGCTGGCTGCCAAGAGCCCAACTTCTGATCACATGACCATGGGGATGTTGCGATGGTTGTAAGTTTGACAACTTACAACCATAAGTCACTTTTTTCAGGGCCATTGTAACTTTGAATGGTCACTAAATGAATGGTTAAGTCGAGGATTACCTATAGTGAGATATTTACAGAGACAAACTGGTCTCTCAAGATATAATTTAAAATGTGACCAACATTACAATATTTTATCTTCTTGAATTCAGCTAAAAAATGTACAATTAATTTTCTTCTTTCATGCAACAAAACCTAACAGTTATACCTGGGGAAGGTAGTCTAGTAAAATGATCACATATGTCTGCAGAAATGTCTTCCTGTTAGTTGCGAAGTCGTGTCCAATTCATCGCGACCCCATGGACAACGTTCCTCCAGGCCTTCCTGTCCTCTACCATCCTCTGGAGTTCATTTAAGCTCATGCCTATTGTTTCAGTGACTCCATCCAGCCACCTCATTCTCTGTTGTCCCCTTCTTCTTTTGCCCTCAATCTTTCCCAGCATTAGGCTCTTCTCTAGTAAAATGCCTACATACCAGGGGTGGGTTCCTCCTGGTTCGGACTAGTTCTATAGAACCGGTAGTGACCTGCTGGTGACGTCACGATGACATCACCGAACCGGATCAATTGGTGCTGGTCCATGGGAACCACCATCTTTTTTTTTAATAAGAGAAGGGCATTTTTCAACTGAAAAATGCCTTTCTCCTATTTTGCAGCCAGGCACCATTTTCCTTGCCTCCTTCCCATTTTTATTTGGTTTTCCCTCCCACCCTGAAAGCAAAAGGAAGCAGGGGGGGAGGGGGGAAGAAGGATAGCTCAGACTATTGCTATGATTTTTTGCTCCTATATTCTGTTGTTTAGGTATAAATTTGGTTAATGTAGAAATTTTACTTAGAGCCTATTAAACAACGGAGCTAGCTTCCTGCCTGCAATCAGGCAGTGTGTGTGTGTGTGTGTGTGTGTGTGTGTGTGTGTGTGTGTGTAAGGGACAGAGAGCGAGAAAGAGACAAAGAAAGAAAGAGGAAGGGAGAAAGAAAGAGAAAGAGGAAGAAAGGAAGGAAGATAAAATCAGGAGGGAGGATGGAAGGAAGGAAGGAATAAATAAGGTTGTAAAGGGGGTTCATGTGAGTGGGTGGGAGTTTTCAGTGGAAAATGGGTCCAAATGGCTCTTTGAATGTTTAAGGTGATTAGGGGACTGGAGGCTAAAACATGAAGAACAGTTGCAGGAACTGGGTATGTCTAGTTTAATGAAAAGAAGGACCAGGGGTGACATGATAGCAGTGTTCCAATATCTCAGGGGTTGCCACAAAGAAGAGGGAGTCAAACTATTCTCCAAGGCACCTGGGGGTAGAACAAGAAGCAATGGGTGGAAACTAAACAAGGAGAGAAGCAACTTAGAACTAAGGAGAAATTTCCTGACAGAACAATTAATCAGTGTAACAGCTTGCCTCCAGAAGTTGTGAATGCTCCAGCACTGGAAGTTTTTAAGAAGATGTTGGATAATCGTTTGTCTGAAGGGTGTAGGGTTTCCTGCCTAAGCAGGGGGTTGGACTAGAAGACCTCCAAGGTCCCTTCCAACTCTGTTGTTGTTGTTGTTGTTGTTATTGTTGCTGCTGCTACTGCTGCTGATTCCCGACCTAAACTAACAAAAACAACAACAACAAATGAATTAATGTGCCTCCTGCATCATTTTTATTACCTCCATGATATTAACCATTCAATTGTTAAGGTATCCAAGACTTCTAAATCCTTTGCTGGCATACTCCTTATAGCAGAGATATCAGATCACATGAAGATACATATGAATAAAATCCACTTATATCAATCAGTAGGGCTCATATAGGGTATTAAGAAAGAGAGAGAGAGAGAGAGAGAGAGAGAGAGAGAGAGAGAGAGAGAGAGAGAGAGAGAAAAAGAAAAAGAAGGGAGAGAGAGAGTCAAGAAAGAAAAAGAGAAAGAAAGAGAAAGAGAAAGAAAGAGGAAGGGAGGGAGAGAGAGAGAGAGAGAGAGAGAGAGAGAGAGAGAGAGAGAGAGAGAGAGAGCACCACAAACCCTGCCACTAGACGTGGCTTCAGAAGACACTTTGAAACAGCACAGCAATTTAGGACTGGAAGATATCTCGGAGGACATCTAGTCCAACTCTGTGCTGTAGCAGGAACATTTAAATTGTCTGGATTATTTTGGTGCCTCTAACAGAGAGGAAAATTGCCAGAAAGAAGAAGGAGTTTACTAGGACAAGGCTGCCATGTAGAGGAAGGCAGAGATAGTCCTTGACTTATGACCACAATTGAGCCCAAAATTTTGGTTGCTAAGCAAGAGCGTTGTTAAGTGAGTTTCACCACATTTTACTCAATCCATGACATTTCCTGGCTCTAACAGTCATATGCAAGCTAGGGAAGAACATCTGAAGACATGTGTAATGTTCTAATGTACAGAAGTTATGGTTAAATGTGTGGCAGAAAGTGGACTCTGGGTGTGTTTTTCCAAATGCAGTAAGTGAGGTAATGTGTAGTTTTAGAAGATCTCTCTCTCTCTCTCTCTCTCTCTCTCTCTCTCTCTCTCTCTCTCTCTCTCTCTCTCTCTCTCTCTCTCTCTCTCTCTCTCTCTCTCTCTCTCTCTCTCTCTCTCTCTCTCTCTCTCTCTGTGTGTGTGTGTGTGTGTGTGTGTACATACACATAGAGTATATATAGTAGATAATGTATCTTTTTGTGTGCCTGTGTGTAATATGTATGTACACATATGGCAAATATACATAGGATTAAATAGTATGTTTTGGATGTTCAGTAGTAGTAAATAGACAGGGAAATTGTATCTCTTTGTGGCGAGGAGAGGCCAGGCACCCTAATCCTAACCTTTGACGTGAGTGACGTCAAATTGGACATGCCCACCCAGTCACATGACCACCCAGCAACCCCCACCCAGTCACATGACCGCAAAGCCACTCCCACCCAGTCACATGACTGCCAAACCACTCCCACCCAGTCACATGACCATGAAGACATGCCCACCATTACATGACCATCAAGCCACACCCACAAAATAAGTCACGCCCACAGAGTGTTAGTAAAAATATATACGTATGTACAAATATATAAGAATATATGTAGAAATACTGTATATAAAAATATATAGAAATATAGAAATATATGTATATATATATATGTATATAGAAATGCCTACATCCAGGCAATATTAGGAATATTGTTATGCAGCACCACACAAATCTGAAGATCCCATCAGTTAGAAAGCTGGAGATAATTTTAACAAAAAGAATGGGTTATAAATTGTAAACTGCTCAAACATTATAAATACATTATGAATGTTTTAGTCTTATCATATTCCCTAACAGCACCCAGAAAAGTTGTCCTTGCGTCCCTTTCCATTTATTCTGAAGGTTACTAATGCGATAAATGCCATAATACACTACTATTGTTTTCATACATTTGCTCAAACCAAAAACTGCTATTAAATCATACCAACATTTTGAAACACTGTAACCATTTTCCAGTTTCAAATATCTTTCCTCCTCTTACATTAGGGATTCTAAAATTGTGTACTTCCTACATTGGTATGTCTCCATTTAACCTTTCACTGACAGATACTAGGAACAGAGCCTTAAAATGCCACAACTGTGCTTGTTACCATTTTTAGTGAGCTGACAATTCAACTGGAATCAGGAAGTAAAATTGTTACCTCACATTTTAGTCCCCACTTGTTTTCCTTCCCAACCTACTGTATTTTCAGAGCTGTTAAAAGTCTGCTCTCAGTTTGGTCTCCCTCCTCTTCCTACATCAGCGGTTCTCAACCTGGGGGTCGCAACCCCTTTGGGGGTTGAACGACCCTTTCACCGGAGTCGGGAGACTTCGCCCGGATGCCGCCATTACCCTCTGCGCATGCGCAGAACGCTTTACACATGCGCAGAGAGTAAAAGAACCCAAATGGTGGCGGCAGGCCGGGGTTGCGGTGGCGGGCGTGGCGGCAGTGTGGGTCGCAGGGCGGGGGCGGGGCGGGGGTCGCGGCATTAGGAAGGTTGAGAACCACTGTCCTACATGGATGATTTTTAAAATATGTTTTGCCCTTAGACGCTTTATATTATATTTCATAGTCTTTTTTCCTTATCTTCTCCTTTCATAGACCCAACTTAAACTTGAATCCCAGTCAAAATTCAATCTTTCCTTTTCCTATTGAGGTACTGGAATGTAAATATATGGACTGGGACTTTGCATTAACAGTCCAGTTATCACTGGTCTCATGGAAAGTCAACTTCTCAGTCACAAGGACCAGAAGAAAAATAAAGCATAGATTCCCAGAGAACTTTTGTTAGTTTTGCAAGAATAGTTTAACTGCTATGTAGGAATGGAAGCATTTTGAGAGGCGCAAAACTCCAAAATCAACTAAGCTATATTAAAAAGCTATTTCAAATATAAAACTATTCAGGTATCAAAAAATTCCTACCAGACACCGAGACAAGCAATCCTGCTATTTTTATATCAAATAGAATTAACCTCATCTGCAGACTATAAGAACTTATCTGGAGTACTTTTTAGATGCAATTTCCCTACAGTGTCTTTGTAGACTTTTAGGGTTTGATCCAACTCATTTGTGCTCAATTACCATTTTTACACAGTTTTTCTTACTCATTTTGAAGGAGAAAAAATACTTTCAAATCCTCTGCTGAGTGGGAAAGAAAGAACTATTTTATGCACTTCCTGCTGATTACCACACAGAGTGTAGCTAGAGGTGGATTACTTCCATATCTTATTTCTTAGAGCAGGGGTGTCAAACTCAATTTCATTGAGGGCCACATCATGGTTGTGATTGACCTCGGGGGGTGGGAGCCAAGGTGTGTGTGGCCAGCTCAACATCACTCATGTCGGGGGGCACCTGTGGTGGCTTGGGCATGGCTGGGGGAGTTCCCAGCGCTGCCCTCCCGAGCTCCGTTTTTGCTAGCAGAGGCACTGCGGGCCAGACCTTAGTTGTTTCCAGGGTGGCCCCGTGGGCCAGATCTAAGCATCCTTGAGTTTGACACCCCTGTTTTAGTAAATTAGGAAGAATGGGGACACTTGTTAGTGGGGCAACTATTTCTGGGTGAGTAGATGGGTTAAAGCAGGGATGCTGAAAGTGCTTGACCCAATTACCCCTTTCCTCAGTCTTGAATAATGTCAATAACATGATCCCCACGAAGAGAGAGAGAATGCTGTGTTACACAGTTGTCTCAGCAGCAGAAGTCAACTGAATCCTCAACTTACCAACAAGTAATTGCAAAATGCTGCATTAACACCCAGGACAGGCCCTAAAGATCCTACTCTAGTTCAAGTACTTCTGGGTTAAAAAGTCTGACTACAGGCAAGGTAGTCGAGGGAACAAGGACCACTCTTTTGAAGAGGTTCCTAGTGTCTACGGAGTTTCCCCAAGTGTAAAAGGGCCTTTACCACTTCCCAAATTTGCCAACTACATACTTCTCTGCTGGGTTGAGTAAAATGGTCAAATTGCTCTTGAAAAGTTACAGGATATGGCTTGTGGCGTCTCTTAAAGACCACATATTTTAATTATAAAGTTCCAAACCATTTGAAGCTAGGATAGTTGAAAAACTACCTCTTCTCATTTAGAGCCCCCCATAATTTCCTGTCTTCCTCAGAAGCTTGTAGTGTATGTCATCCCCCACCCCAAGGGATCAGGTTAGGAAGGATATAGGAAATTGAGGTTTGTGGAAGCAGCAAAATAATACACTTATTCTTTATCTTTACTCTTCCAGATGTTATTCATGTAAACATTGCAATTCTTCCAAGTGCCTTACACCTTCTGATCTCAGCGATGCAATCACCACGTTGATCAATTTTAGATGAAGTCCTTTCCTATTTCTCATTGTCCAGCTGCACTCTGACCTGTGTGTTTTCTGCAGTTGGCTTTATCTTTGTTTTCTTGATGTTAAGGTGCAGTCCAAATTTTTCACATTCATCTTTGACTCCCAGGATTAGCCATTCCAGATGTTCTAACATCTGCAAATTGGAGATTGTTGTATAAAATATATGTTGACATTTTATGCATGCACATTAACCTGTTTAGATTTAACAGACTTTTGGGACTAATGGAAGTATACTCATGAAGCCTGCCTCTCTTCTAGGTTATTTATCTTTCTCCTGGGCCGTCTAGTAAGAAAAGGAATATCTCATCCCTAATTGTGGATCTCTTTACAGAGTTTATTTATCTCCTTAGCCAGGACATGCAGGTACACAAGAGGTACAGCAGGAACTGTACGATATGGTATTTGACGGGCAGCCTGGGGAGCACTCAACTCTCCGGCCCATTCTCCAAATGGGCTCTCCTGGCTTCTGCTATAGCTTCCTGTAGCTGTTTCTTGGCTGTAGGGCTTCCATCGGCTTCTGTCTCAGGTCCCAAGATCTTCCTCTCCAAACTGTTGCCCAGCGTCTCCTCACAGACTAACTTTCAGCTCTTCCCATCACAAGGACTCAGCTGCCTATTCTCACCCTGCTATTCCTTCCTGCCAGCCCTCCTTCGTCGTTGCTCCAGTAGCTTTTATGCCACGCAGTGGGGAAGGGGGCTAGTTGCAAATGCTTTCTTTTCTGAGGGGTCCTTGGTGCTCTCTGAGCTTGCTTGTTTTCTTGCAGACATTTCATTACCTAAGCTCAGAGAGCACCAAGGACCCCACATTTCAACCCTGATGTCACGATGTGAATATTGCCAGTTGAGCCTCTCTACTATATTTCTAGGTTTACTGTATTTTCTAATCAAGCAGACATGTGACATGTATTACTGCGCATGTGTACATTCCAGGAGTCTCCTCCTTCCTTCTTCTCCTGTGAGCCTCGCCCGAGGCAGACGTGAATTCTTAGCTGAGAAAATGTAGCTTATTTAAGGTTTATATTTTGTTACTTTTATACTGAAATAAATATTTTGTTAATTAGAATTAAATCTCGGTTTTATTTTCTAAGTAAGAATGACTTCAAGGAAGCAAGATCTATATCGCCTCTGATAGGAATAAATTCCTATCCCATCACCTGAGCTATAAATATTCTCTTTTATTGGGCTTTTGTTTCCCTCCTATCTCAGTTCTCCCTCCGGACTTCTGCCCACCTCAGAATCAGGTTCTTTTACATGTTTCCGAGATAGGGCGCTCTCTCTCTGCCTTCTTCCAAATCAGTTCTGTTACGTACTGACGTACGGAGCTATAATTGCATAACTGCTGATGATTGGCTAATCTAGCGGTGTGAAAAATAAACCGCTGTCAGTGGCCGACAAGGCTGATGGAGCTCTTTATCTTGCTGATCGTGCCTAAGAATAAAAGTGCTGAAAACACTTCCTGCGTTCCGCCTCTTCTCTCACACCCACTACTTAACACTGGTGACGAAGGTGGGATTTGAAGAGGACAAAGGAACTGATCATCACCTTGTGGCATCCACGGCCATCTTATCATAGGACTGACTCTGTCCCAGCCAAATTAAGGATGACCAACCAAACCTCACCCGCACCAGCCTTATTCGATCCACAGACGGAGGAATGGCACACATACATGAGTCAATTCCACATGTTCTTGGAAGCCAACAACTATCAAGACCTTCCGGACAATCGGAAAAGAGCCCTTTTCCTCATCTACTGCGGTCCAAAGATCTACAAGATGGTACAGACCCTTGCAGCACCAAAGCGATCACATGGTCGACCCTACAGAACATCCTAAAAGACCACTACGCTCCCGCTGCCACCCTGATGGTTAGTTACAACGAATTCTACCACTGACGGCAAAGAGAAGGGGAGACAATAAATGAATTTGTGGCAAAGCTGCAAGAAATCACAACCAAATGCGAATTTATCAACCCAGAGGAAATGATGAAGGATCGAATCATCCTGGGAATGAGGTATCTGGCTCTGCAAAAGAAACTGCTAATCCATAGGGGAGTTACATTTAAGGATGTGGTCGAAGAGGCCCGGGCAGCTGAATCATCGGATAACTCTGCCGCCAACATTTGAAAGGCAAGCGGAGTACATCGCACCCAAAGGGAACCAGACTGGTCAATGGAGGACTCTGAATACAATGAGGAATGGGAGGAAGAAGAAACACCGCCTCCACATGGAAAGAAGGGTAAGCCCTAAGGACAATGACTTTAGACAATCTCGTTGTGCAGGATGCATGGGGTTTCATGCTAGGACAACCTGCTGCTTTAAAGAGGCAATCTGCCGCAGGTGCCAGAGAAAGGGCCACATACCTGAAGCATGCAGAACTAGCCAACCCACTCCCTACCACCCCAAACCTCCAGCAGGACCAGGAATTCAAGGACAAACAAAGCCAGCGTTCCAGAGGAACAAATGCTGGGAGGAACCCTACCAAGAAGTGAGAGGAATAAATAAGACGACCGTGGGGCATTCTGGCACGTGTGACGCTGAGAAATACCATATCACAATTCACATAGAAGGAACCCCTTGCAATATGGAACTGGACACTGGATCTTTCTTCACCATCATATCATGGCAGAAACTGAAGAACCTTATTCCAACAATAGAAAAAAAGCAACTCAAACCACAGAACATCACCTTAAACGATTTCCAAGGAAATAAAGTTCCCGTGCTGGGAAGAGCATCCGTAAAAGTCACCTTCAATAGGTTCTGTGGTCTACTGCTGCTGACGGCCATCAAAAACTACAGGCCCACCCTGCTGGGCATCGAGTGGTCCAAATCCCTAGGATTAGGGGTGACCGGCACCCACAAAATAATCAGCGGAATTGAACTCGATAAACTACTTGAAGAATTTGGGAATGTCTTCGATGGGAGCCTAGGCAAGTATACAGGGAAACCTACCGTATTTTTCGGAGTATAAGACGCACCTTTTTACCTTCAAAAAAGGGTGAAAACTTGGGTGCATCTTATACACCGAATGTAGCCCCATCCACCCATCCACCCCCACCCTTTGGCCTCTGTCTTCCAGCAATTTACCTGTTTGCAGCAAAGAGGGAAGAGCCTGTAAAGCAAAGCAAGTCACTAGCACTTCCCGACTTACAGCTGATTTGCCATGTGGGAAAATGAAAGTGAAACTGAAACTGCAAAGAGGCAAATAGCTGGGAGAGACTCGCAGATTTTTATTTTTTGCTGAACTGGATGGAAGGGGGTAAGTGAATAACTATAAATTTCTGTAGAATGTTCAAATTATTAGACTTATTTTTTAAAGACTGCTTTATTATTGTTCTAGAGCCAGGGGCAATTTTAAGACTTGTGGACTTCAACTCCCAGAATTCCACAGCCAGCTTTGTTAGCTTTGCTGGCTGTGGAATTCTGGGAGTTGAAGTCCATAAGTCTTAAAGTTGCCAAGGTTGGAGATCCCTGTAAATCTAGACAACTTAACAAAATAAAGAAGCTTTTTAAAATAAATGCTTGCTCTGAAGAGGCCCAGTGCTATTGTATCTTCTTTTAAATAATAGAGAATAATGTATACTTCCAGAAATTTTAATTAATTTTAACAGCTCTGTACAAGTATAGTATGAAATGTAACTGTGTCCTGTTTAGTATTAGAGTTTAGTTACCTTGGAGTAGATCTATTTAAATAATTGGGAGGAGTTAGTGTGACTACATTTAAGAAAACTTTCTGGCATAATGTACATTTCTCCAATTCTTTGCTATTTCTATGGGTCAAGCACACATGCACAGAAATACACAGCAAACAGTGTATATCATCTGTACTGTTTGCTGTTTGGCAAATTGCTTGGAGGCAGAGGCCTTTTTTCCTTGTTTTCCTCCCCCAAAACTAAGGTGCGTCTTATACTTCGGTGTGTCTTATACTCCGAAAAATATGGTATATCTTTTAACCTAGACCCTAGTGTTACCCCGATCAGGCTGAAACCCAGAAGGGTTCCGTTTGCTCTCTGACCCAAGGTAGATGAGCAATTAGACAAACTAATTGCTCAAGGGGTGCTGGAGCCGGTTGACCACACCACGTGGGAGACCTCAATAGTCACCCCAATTAAACCGGACGGGTCAATCCGAATCTGTGTGGATTTTAAATGCACATTAAATAAGGCATTGCAACAGAGTGCATACCCAGTGCCAGTTGTGCAACATCTGCTGCATTCACTGGGGAATGGAAAAATATTTGCTAAACTAGCTAAACTCAAGCATACCAGCAACTGCCAGTAGGTGCTGCTACCACGGAAGCACAACCATTGTGACACACCGTGGGGCTTTTAAATGCAACTGTTTACAATTTGGGGTAAGCGTGGCCCCGGGACTGTTCCAGAGCATGATGGAGCACCTCCTACAGGGATTCCAGGGGTGGTCCCCTATTTTGACGATGTCCTCGTGTCCGGGGAGAACAAAGAACAACTGATCGACCAATTGAAAGAGACATTGGGAAGGTTCCAAAGGAAGGGTCTTAAAGTTAAAAAAGAAAAATGCCAAATTGGCGTAAAGCAAGTCAAATTCTTGGGGTACTTAATTGATGGTTCAGGGATCCACCCCACGAACAGTAAAATCAAAGCTATTAAGGATGCTCCAAACCCAAAGAACAAAACTGAACTTCAGGCTTTCCTAGGACTGTTAAACTTTTATAGTATTTTTTTAAAACAGAAGGCCACCGTTGCTGAACCGTTGCATAGGCTACTAGGGAAGACGGCCAAGTGGACCTGGGGATGGAAGGAAGCCCATGCATTTGCTGCTGTTAAAGACTTGTTATCATCAGATAGCGTTCTTATCCAATATAATGAAACTCTTCCCCTTTTATTGACTTGCGACACTTCTCCTTTTGGAGTGGGGGCTGTCCTTAGCCACAGGCTACCGGATGGCTCAGAGCCTCCCATTGCATTCTATTCGAAAACGTTATCACCCACAGAAAGGAACTATAGCCAATTGGACAGGGAAGCCTTAGCTGCGGTGGTGGGAATAAAATGTTTCCATGAGTATTTGTATGGGAGGAAATTCGAACTCATCATGGACCACAAGCTCCTTTTGGGTCCCATCGCTGGGGATCAACAAACACCAAACTATAGGTCCCCAAGAATGGCGAGGTGGCCACTTTTCCTGACAGGGTATAACTACAAGCTAGTGCACCGGCCAGGGAAAAGTATTGCCAACGCTGATGCACTCAGCAGGTGCCCCCTGCCAGAACCTGTCATGGACCCGGCCCCCATCACACAAGTATTACTCTTGGACATTGGAACTACCAGCCCAGTCACATCAAATGAGATAGCAGAATACACTAAGAAGGATAAAACTTTGTCCAGTGTTTTAAACTGGGTACTGAGGGGGTGGCCACAAGAGAAACTAGAAGAAGAATTCAAACCATTCCAGAATAAACAATCAACCCTAAAGGAATGCCTGTTATGGGGGGAGAGAGTGATTGTTCCACACGTATTGAGGAAACAAGTCCTGGAAACATTACACGTGGGGCACCCCAGGATTGTAAGGATGAAGGCATTGTCTCAAAGTTACCTATGGTGGCCAAACTTGGATAGGGACATTACAGAGTGGGTGGCCACCTGCACTCCATGCCAGGAAGCCTGGCCAGTTCCACCACGGGCACCAATCAGGGAGTGGGAAGTGCCTAAGGGACCATGGTCGAGAATCCATTTTGACTTTGCAGGGCCGATGGGGGGAACAAACCTTCTTAATTATGGTAGACACTTATTCCAAATGGCTAGAGGTAGTCACCATGCCTAATCTGACCACGGAGGCAACCATCCGGGCCCTACAGAAAATCTTTGCAACCCATGGGTTACCGGATGTCCTAGTCTCCGACAACGGACCCCAATTGACAGCCAAGGCCATAGAATCGTTCCTGGCAGAACAAGGGATTAGGTATGCACTGGTCGCCCCATTCAATCTGGTGAGCAATGGGCAAGTGGAAAAAATGGTGCGACAGATCAAAGAAACCCTAACCAGGATGGGCGAGAAACTGGCAAAAAAAAAATAGATAAATTCCTTCTAACCCAACATATCACTCCCAGTGTAACCACTAATAGGAGCCTGGCCGAATTATTGATGGGACGGAAACTAAGATCACAGCTAGATCGGTTGCACCCTCATTGCCACACAGAAACCCCATTGGACTCAACCAGACAGACCAGGGCATTCGAGAAGGGAGATCTAGTATTTGCCCATAATTACACAGGGTATCCCACTTGGGTGCGAGTTAAGGTAGTAGCACTAACGGGCCCAACATCGTACCAAGTGGAACTCGAGGACGGATAGGTGTGGCAAAGACACATCAATCAACTTAGGAATAGACTGGGAGAGTCATGGTTAAGGCAGCCAGAAAATCCCAGGATCCAACCAGAAACAGACTCTGTACAAGAGCAGAATGATACTCCGCCCAGGGAAGCAAACAAACCGGCACCCGGCAAGCAATTCAATAATAAACAGGCCCTGACTCCAGACGACACCATAAACCTAGACTCAAGCCCGATGGAGGTGCGCGAACACTTATCTGTAGAAGCGGGCGTTCCACAGGGAGATCCAGGCACCATAGAAGGAGAGGCTGGGGTGGAGTTCTCCACACCCATGAGAGTGTTCGAGGAGGTTCCTTTCGAGGACTCAGGAGCGGCAGCAGGCCTGACAGTTTAGGCTGCCGCTGCAGGTCCGGTCGCGCCCTTAAGCACCCCGCCTACCTGCGTGATTATGTAGCTTAATCTCCACCTGGTTGGTTAAGTACTATCTAGGAGGGGAGGGGTGTTACGTACTGACATACTGAGCTATAGTTGCATAACTGCTGCTGATTGACTAAGCTAGCGGCTGGAAAAATAAACTGCTGTCAGTGGCCAACAAGGCTGACAGAGCTCTTAAAAAAAAAGAGCTCCGGCAGTCTGCCGGCCCTTGTCTTGCTGATCGTGCCTAAGAAAACTCTTCCTGCGTTTTGCCTCTTCTCTTGCGCCCACTACTTAACAAGTTCTTCCACCATCTATCCCATTGCCCAGCCTTTGGGGCTTAATTAAACCCTAACCTGCAGCCGCCTTTTGCAGGAAATCTTCCTGTCTCTTCCTCTCCCCAAGATATGCACTTGTGCTTCCTTACGAGGACACTGCATCTGGAGACCTGGAGATACAGCATACCTTTGCGTTGTGACCTTTTCCTCCTCCCCTCAAAGCAAGGGGCTGCTCGAGTTACAGGAGCTGTCACCTCCATCCCTCGCCCCCTTCCCCCAGAAACTGCAAAAAAAGGAAAAAAGGAAAAAAGGAAAAAAGGAAAACCTGTTTATCCTAAACGGAAGAAAGGAACGAAGCAATGAGGAGATGAGAAGGAAAAGGGGAAGAAAAAAGAAGTTGCCTTCCTTAGAGGAGAGGCTGATAGTCTATAATGGGGCAGGAGAAGCGGAGAGCAGCTGCTATTGGTATTGTTCTGCCCTGCTTCTTTGCCTCTCAGAACCAGCGTACAACTGAGCAGTGCAGAAAGCTTAGAAATAAGTAAATAAAATTAGCCTGTTTAACAATAAAGAATTTAAAAATGTTTGAAGAAGCAAGATTTAATATATAAGTTCCAAAGATTTTTCTGCTTTCCACAATAAAATGTTTCAATAGCTGCTCCTTTTAAGCAGTGTTTCCGTTCTGCAAATCTAAAGCAATCCCATCTATCTGCTTTAGAGATGACCCCGGGAGCAATTGTGTCCTGTAAATATAGCATATGGATTGTGATGCACTTCCAGATTTCTTTGTATGTTAAAGAGCACATTTATCCATTAGGGATTCGATTTTATGGGTCTACATACTCTCAGTCAGCAGTTTTAATAATCAAATGCATTATCTAAGCTGTTGCACATTAGCAGTTTTTGAGAATTAAGCAACAAGAATCAGAATTACAGAAGCGAAGGAGGAATGGGCTATTTAGGGAGAGGGTTAAATGATTAATACAGTTGTTCACAGATTTCTTCTTGCGTAAATTTAGTTTGCACTTTACCAATGCAAGCAATAGGTGTTAAAATGTGAGGCGTCTCAGTATACAAAGACAATTCTCTTAAAGCTAAAAATATGTACATGTATTTCTCTTTAAATACTGTACAGTAAAAATACATGCAAAATTAATGGTGCTCAGTTAAAAGTTTGAGTTGCACTCTGACTTTGATAAAGCAGTTGGAAAGTCAACAGTCTCTTTGCATTCTCACATTCTTTATTTATTCCAGATCGCTTTGGAAGGTGCAAATGTAATGTAAACTGTCATTTCACTTCACTGCATTTTTTCCTCTCATGACAGTATGCATTGGCCCCAGAGAATTTGAAAATCCGACTGGAGGATTTTGTGTGAAGTACTTCTTGTTTTGCAAGAGGCAATGGGAAAATATGCATCCTTTCCAATTGATATCTTTGGGGTTAGAAAATGCTATATAACAGATCTTCTCTAGTTAGAAAATATAATACCAGTTGAACAGAAAATCTTATTCATGCATATTATACATTTAAAAAAAATCTAATTCTCAGTTTACAGATAAGAAAAAAAATTAGGAACTATTTCTCTACTATAACTTTCTTAAATTTCATTTGTCAGATGCCTTAACTTTTAAAAAAGAAATAGAGCTCTAAGAGAAAGAGAAAAGGAGAATTCAAAGTCTACTGGATATATTAAAAATGTCTGTAAATTTGTTCTTAATTTGCTAAGTGTGCTTTCACACAAATTCTAAGATATATTCACTTTGATAATCTTATTTCATTATTAATTGACTTAATAAGCACGCAAAAAGTTAATATCTTGCTCTGAACATTACTGAAATTGTGGTTAATGTGCTTTAATAACATAAATCTAGTCATTAATGAAATAATGATGAAGAGTTTAAGATTATAAGTGTGCTTCTGATAATCTTAAAATGAGACTAATTCAGCCAAAAAATTGCTTCATGTTTACCAAATGCCTAGAGAATGTTTTGAAAATGTTAGTTGTGTTCGATACGATGAAAATGTAAAATGATAGAGAGGACATAATATGGCTTGCCTTGTTACTGTCACATTTTTGGTTAATATGCATAAATAACTTCATATTTCAGAGGGAAGAATTATAATGTTTAAAGTTATACATGTAATTTTGGACAATTTATTAAAGACTTGAACTTATATATGAAGAACTATAAAGAAATAAACAATAGAGATTTTTTTTTAAAGCATTCAATTATTCCTTCTGCCAACCTCTTCATGTCTTTTTAATTCCCAAGTCCCAAAATTATCAATTTGTTTTTTCTTCTTTCAACAAAAAGTACTTACAGGTTTTCTAGCCTTTCAAAAAAAAATCTGTCATTTTTTTCTCTGCTGAAACTTGTCAGCTGGAGCATTTCTGCAAATCTAGTTAATTTTATAATCCAATCTTCTACTGTAGGCATTTCATTGCTTCTTCAACATTTTTGCATACAATAATCTTGTCATCATTACCATATACAATAAAATTTCCCATATTTCTTTTCTAATCCCTTGTCCATAAAACTTAGTAGGAATAATTCTGGTTTTGTTTTTTCTATATTTATTGTTTGCATGTAGATTTTTTATTGTTGTGAGCCACCCAGAGTCTCTGTGGAGTGGGCGGCATACAAGTGCAAATAATAAATAAATAAATTGTCATTTCTTGGCCTTAATAATGAGTTTGGTTTCCCTAATGCATTGGACCGCCAGCATTAAGTGTTCTAAATACTGTTCTGTGATGGTTGAAAAGATAACCACATCTTATTTATATGCCATAAGAAAGTCATTAAAATCCATTTGCCAGACTTTTAAAGTTGTGAGAACATTCTGAAGATGAAGGTAACTTATGATGCATGGCAGCAGCTGATTTCTTTTTTTAAAAAATAATTTTTATTAAGTAATTTTAAAAATACATAAAACATAAAAGACAAAACATATACATACATATATACATATACACACACATATATATGAGCATAGATACATATATTTGAAAAATACAGACAATACAAACCTACCCCAAAGAAAAAAACAAAACTCAACACGTCACATAAAAGTATAGTTATTTTTCATTAAGCAGTCTAGCGTATCGTTGTATCTCTATATCTCTACGTATTCTCATTTGTTTTACAAAAACCAATAAACAAAGAAAAAAAAACTCAAAACAATATAAATTATCTTCATTAGTACAATATATATGTACAAAACCTATTATTTCGTTGTGTTTTTGCAATTCAACCAATCGTAAAAATTTTCCCACATTTTATAAAAGTCTGTTTGTTCTTTATCTTTTATTTGCATCGTTAGTCTATTCATTTCAGCACATTCAAAATTTTTATTTATAACCATTAAGTTGGTGGGAACTACTTTTCTCCACATTTGAGCATATGTGATCCTCGCCGCTGTTAATATGTGTATCATCAGATATTGATTGTTTTTTTCTATTTTGTTGTCCATGATGCCTAAGAGGAACATTTCTGGTTTAAGTTCTACTTTTTGTTTTGTCATTTCTGTCAACCATTTCTGAATTCTTTTCCAATAGATCCTACCAAGGGCCCTTTCTGTTACCTTTTTGTGGAGTCCAGGTAGAAATACAGTATCTGGCTGTCTTAGCTGCTCCATCATATCAGCAGTGCGATGAATACACAGCTAGCCTGGCTCTGTTTTCCTAGGTTCTCAATAGACCATGGAGAAAGCTATTCTGCCCCACTCGTCAAGCACAGCAACCAGGAGGCTGGGTAGCAGAGGTGGGTGCCTGCAGGAGCTGTCTGGTGCGTAGCTCCGGTAGGGAGCGGCCGATTGCACAATTTGCGCGCGACCGCTCCGGAGCCCTCTCCGCCGGTCCGTCGCACGCATCACCATCTTTTCTTGAGAATTTTTGGGTGATTTTGCTTCTGCGCATGCGCGGAAGCAAAATCTCGCAGAAATCTTACGAGGGGACGCGTGCACGTGCGAGATTTTGGCGAGATTTTACTTCCGTGCATGCGCAGAAGCAAAATCGCGTGAGGGGGCGCACGTGCGTAGCGAGTGTGTGCGTGCGTGCCCGAAACGTGGAGATGCGCGCACAGCGCACTGGCATAGGTAAGCAAGCAACCCGCCCCTGCTGGGTAGACCCATGCACTCCTAGAAGGTCAGTTCACTCCCACTTCCTGCACCTCCTTAGTTTTCTTTTTAAATATTTGTGTAGCTATGGGGCTGCTGAGTAGTCCTTTGTGTACTCCATGTCTATAATGGAGATGACCACATTTATTTATTTCTTAGGCACTTCAGCTGTAGCTGATGCTGAGAATTCCACTTTTATAGTAGTGGTTAAAACAATACATCAGAACAGTTTTAATAATCTCATGTGACGTGAAAGTAATCTCACATATAAACTGCTTGCTAGGGGATCATCTCCACTTCAATCTCTGACCAGTGCTGCTGGACAGGCAGAGATATTGCTGGGAGCAGGCAGTCTCAATGATAGCTGGTTCCTAAGCCAAGATTAATATGTTCTATGAACAGCTGAGCATACTTGCACTAGGAGACTGACTAGGTGGCTCAGTGGCTAAGACACTGAGCTTGTCGATCAGAAAGGTCGGCAGTTTGGCGGTTCAAATCCCTAGTATAGGTCTCCTGCGTGAGCAGGGGGTTGGACTAGATGGCCTCCAAGGTCCCTTCCAACTCTGTTACTTTACTGTTACTGCTTGAGTATCAAGGCAAGAACCAATGACATGTTTTCTATTCCAACCCACGGCAAAATCCCCAATGGTTGTCTACTGCTAGTATTAAGCATCACCAAATACTAGGGCTTCAGGGTATTAACAAGCCAGGCTTCAGTCTGGATCCTTGGAACTCTATGTCATAATTCAGCTGTTCTACTTTTTCTTTAATGTGATAACAACACTTCCATACTGCTTGGACCTTGATAATCTGTATTAGTCGGAGGAGCAACATCTGATTTTCTGGCTCAAATGTGTTCTTATAAGGTGCCCTGGAAAATCCTCTACTCTTGGAAGACTTTCCTCTTTCTATAAACAAATCAGGTCCAGATCCCATTGGTGAAGCCATACCATTTGATGGATCTTAGGAAGCATCCCTTTTCTGTCATGATGTCTACCTTGTGGAATAGCCTTTCCCCTGGGTAGGGACAGCCCTGAACCTGCTAGCCTTCCAGAAGGCAGTTTTTCCTTCTCTTGTTCTACCGTTTCACCTCAATTTAAAAAATCCCATGGACAGTCTTTTCTACGTTTTCCCACTTTACCTTACCTTACCTCAGCTCCTGGGATATCTTTGCTTCAGAGTATGCAAATAATCAGGATGAAGCATCCATTCTACAATTAGCACAAAGCATTGAAGCAGGATTATTTTACAAAACTAGTACAATTCAGTAATTGCATTCAAGAGACTTTATGCCAAACAGATGAACAAAATCAAAGCAAAGCATACTTATCTCCTCTGCTTTTAAAGGCTTTTGGAATAAGATTTGTCCTAGGCTATTTTTAGGGCCTGGAAAAGAAAATCTCCCTCCCCAGCATTAAGCAACCCCAAAGAATCCATCCACCATTCAGAGGCCAGGGAAACCACTAGCATTTCACAGTATACCAGTGAGGCCCAGAAAATGCCAAACAAGGCAAGATCTCCCTCCTGCAAATCAGCGTTTAATACTCTTATCAGTGCTGCTTCCAAACTCTGCCTCTGGCTTTAAAGGTGAGAGGATTCATTCATCCGCTACAAGCATTTAGCCTTTTTCATCTCCGACCGGAACCTTTGCGTGCCAGTTGCCAGTATGTTCCTGTGGGAATAGTAGTTTCATCCCCTGGGAAATAAAAGTTAATATTCCAAGCAGATGACAGATTAAACTGGCATTTGGATTTGATTTAACAGCCATGTAGTTTTGTTGAAGTTGCATCAGTTATTCAGCTGATTAGAAGCTAGCAGCACAAGTGGCCACTGGCCTTTATGTATGGAGTTTTTTAGTCTATAAAACTAATGTACCATTGATTTTTTTTTGAAAGCTATACATTCAATCCTTATAAAAGAACTTGTAGCTGGGAAACTCCAGGACTGAAATTAGTTTTGCCCAATGTGTTGATGCCCAGCAGGTGCACTCTTACTGTCCCTTCTGGAAGATGTAATTGGCTCTTCAGAGATCTGGCAGATCTGATTTTCAGCTGCTCTCAGAGATAATCAACTCCGTAAGTCAACTACCAGGATCTCAAGCAACTCCAGAAGAAGGGGAGAGTGAGGAGAGGGATGAGGCAATAAGCAGAGTGAAAACGGCAGGATGTATCTGAAGAAGCCTTAAGATCAGGCATTTCAACTGCTCGACCTGTCGGCACATCCAATGGCAAAGAATTCTTTCCTGGATATAATCAAGACTGGAAGAATTAATTCTAACCTGGAGATCAAAGGCAGAGCTTAGTAAGAAAGTGGCGTGCAGAGCTCCAGATCTAAGGTACATTTAGATTCTTGTTCTTATCATTAAGAAAATATTGGATGATTATTAATACATGGGGTTTCTGTGGAAGTATATATGGATTTTGGCTACTGTGTGATTGAATTCTTTTTTAAGCCTTATTATTTGGGGAATATTCGGCTTGTTAAATAAATTCTTCATTGAAGGAAGATTTTTCACAGACTTGCTAACATGTATTACTCCAGAATTCAGTTTGGTACAGAATTTGACAGATAGGACTAAAAGTAAATCACAAATGTGAAAATATTGAAAATTGCTAAATGCACAATAATTGCTGGATCCAGTTCAGACCAGGAGAATAAGCAATATTAGCTATATTAACTATAAGGTAAATCGGGTTTAATACTTTGGCAGTGAATAGCAGAATTTTTCCTTGGTACTAAACTATGTTTAACCTAAAGAAGAAAATGCTGGGGATGACATGATAGCTATCTTCCAATTCTTGAAGGGCTGTCACAGGGCTGTCAATTTATTTTTCAAAGCACCTGAAACCAGGACAAGAAGTAATGGGTGGAAGCTAATCAGAGGGAGATCCAACCTAGAACTAAGGAGACATTTCCTGACAGTGAGAACAAATAATCAATGAAACAGCTCAGTCTCTGGAGCTGTGTGTGCTCCATCGCTGGAGGTTTTCAAGAAGAGACTGGGCAACCATTTGTCCGGGATGGAATAAGAACTCCTGCCTTGGGCAGAGGGTTATGCTAGAAGACCTCCAAAGTCCTTTCGAGCCCTATAATTCTATGATTCATAGGTGATTTTTCAATCCAGCTGTAAGTGGCACCAAATCTTACACTGTTTGGGAACACAGTTCTAAAGTGTAAGTAATAATAATGCTCTAATCTTTTTACTTAAGAGGGGAGTAACAGGTTTTACCCTTTCCTCTATAATGTCTGTATATGGATAGTTTGTTTAACTCAATTACCTGCAAAACCTGCAGTTTATTGACTAGACACAGCATAGGAATGCATGAGGAATACATATATGTTGGTCATGGTCGAGATTTGTTTCCATTCTGCTTGCCGACCACCTGAACATAGCACTGCATGTGTATTTGAAACAAGAGTGATAGCATTGTCATCTGCTTTCTTACCCACTTGCAAAATTCCATTCTAGTCCTTCTATGCATGCCGTATTGTTGGTTGCTAGTTCTTGAGATATGATAGCAATTTCTAAATATTTAAAATGTCTAAGTATCAACAAAAACTGGGCATGTTAAGAAGACCACCTTGTCTTCCTCACACCCACTGTTTAGCAGGGATGCCTTTTCCATACCTCCCCTCCCTTTGCAGAGTTTTCCAGTGTTATGTCCATCCAACATCAATGCAAACCGTATGCTCTTCAGGAGAGAGACTTGTGGTTTTGTTATTGATTTGTGCTTAATGTTACACTACAGTAATAGTAATGGCCCAATCTTTAGTCCCCCAAAATCATAGGTATACCTCAGAAGTGCTAATTTAAATCAAAACATTTTATTTTAAAGTTAATGAAACTCTGTGAAAACTCTGTGTTTGGTGTTTGGTGACGAACTCTGTGGTTTCATCACCAAACCTCCAAAACTTTACCCTTAGACTGTCCACTGTTGACCTCACCCGATTCCTAAGAGGTCAGTAAGGGGCGTGCATAAGTGCACCAGCATGCCTACTGTCCCTGTCCTAATGTTCCCTCTTATCAGTACCCATCTTATGTATTCCCTCTTATCAGTACCCATCTCATGTAAACAATGTTATATCTATGTATGTTACCAATATGTACTTGACAAAAACAAATACATAAAATAAATAAAATAAAATGTGGCAAAATTATTCTTGGTATGATATTATCAGCAAACTTAGGAAAATAATATGGTGTAAAGGTAATGTGGAATCAATTTTTTTTGCTCTTGATAAAAGGACTTTGAGTATAACATGTTTAATTAGTAATCTGCATCCAAATTTTTAATGCAAATAGTCTCTTTGCTGTAACACACAGGTGGATCGTGTGTGTTTTAACACACAGGTGGATCATGTGTGTTGATTCATGGCCATTAACTAAAATTATATTATTTTCCATGCATTGCAAAATCATAATGGAAGCATGGTTGAGCCAGATTTTTTTTTACTTTATTTCAATACTGTATATTATTTGAATCATTTGTTTTCTCTTTTCCTGCTTAGAGAAATGTGATTCAGTAACCTTCTTTTATTTCTTTGCTATCAGTTTCAATATGACTGGAATGTACTCAAGGCAAAATGCTTCATTCCAAGATATTAATCTTCCTCACCACCAGCCAGATGGAGACCCCTTTGCATCAAAACTCTCAAAGGAAGCTGACGTAATAGCTGGAATTTATTTATTAATAATAGGTAAGATTGTTCTATTTTAGCTATTGTTCTGGTAGGAGTTGTTGAAATGTATGTAGATCTGCTTTGTGATAAGACTCTGCTACTGTTGATTTGAATTTTATACAGTAATGTTTGTTAGATTCCTTGTATACCATAATCCATAAAGCAGTACTGTTTGAATTGTACTCAGTCTTCAGGGAGGATAGAATTGCCTTTTAAAAGAGTTGTGATGTGTCATGTTCGATTATTTCATCCTCTCAGAAACTATTGGCCAAAGTTAGAAATCTTGCTATCAATTGCTTGGGGCTGAAGCAGATACTGTATGTCAAGGGAGAGGGTGGGGGGAGAGAGAGAGATGGGGGGAGGGAAGGAGGGAGGGAGAGAGGGAGAGAGAGTCCATTTTCCTCACATAACTCCAAATCTAGGGATTTTTTTAGGGAGAGGATGAATGTTAATCAAATTTGGCATGTTAGCTAGCATTTATCCAGCCATAGATTCTTCTAGGAGCAAAGTTATCAGAGGAACTGGTGGAATAATTTTTCTACATTCTTACTCATCTCTCTTTTAGTCAAAAAAGAAGAAAATTTGGCCAGCCATAGCTCTTTCTTTCACCCTGCTGATGTGATAAGGCTTTTCCCTTCTGTGAAATCCATAGGGTAGGAATTTCTCAGAAAAGCAGGACGTTGAGACAAATTGAAAGAAATATTGTGCTTTTGGAGAAATTATGTTTGCTGAATTCCAATGAACTGTTCCCACCAACTAGTCCCGATTAATTCCAGAAGCCAAACTAGAGGCTCCAAAATGGAGAAATGCAGAATGTCTAGATATTGTATTGCACAGGTAGTTATGACCACAATTGAGCTCAAAATTTCTGTCGCTAAACAAGACAGTTGTTAAGTGACTTGTGCAGTCATTAAGTGAATCTGGATTCCTCCAATGTCTTTGCTTGTAGGAGGCCAGCTGGGAAGGTTACAGATGGTGATCATATGACCCTGGGACAATGCAACTATTATAAATACATGCCAGTTGCCAAGTCCCCGAATTTTGATCACCTGGCCATGGGGAAGTTGCAACAGTCATAAATGTGAAAAATGGTCATAAGTCACTTTTTAAAATGCTGCTGAAGCTTCAAATGGTCATTAAATGAATTGTTGTAAGTCAAGTATTACCTGCACTTCAACATGAAAGGAACCTCTCCATTGCCACCTGAACATGGACATTTCTCATGGGGAAAAAAATCTGTTCCACATGCAATGTGGTTTCTAACTAATGCAAATCATGCATACATAGAGACACATGTATACCCATATTATAAAGAAGCCTATACAAAGAGGAAGAAAATGCTTTATCTTTGGGAGAACTATTGTAAAACATTGATTTTTAAAAAAACTCAAGATGCATCAGGAACTGTGATAGTGTATGTCATAACTTGCCAAGATTGGATTACTGTAATGCACTCTACATGGGGCTGTCCCTGAAGACTCTTTGGAATGGTATACAGCTGTTCTCAATGCAGTGGCATGAGTAGCAATGGGTCTGTTGCACTGTTTCATGAGCTGCACTGCTTACCAGTCATCTTCTAGGGACTATTCTAATTCTATAAAGCCCTTCATGGCATGGGGCCTGGTCAGGCAGAGTGGATGCTTTCCAAGTCTCATCAATGAAAGAGGCTCACCTTGCAAGACCCAGAAAGTGTGTCTCATCAGCCCTGTAGAATGGCATCAGATAACTCCCATCATTCAGAACAACATTAAAAACATGGTTGGAATAGGATGGTTGTGAAGTCCCCACAGTTTCTTTGTTTTGTTTTTCTCATTTGTGTGTAGTTTTCCAATTGATTTTGGGTCCCCCCCCCCACTTTCAATTGTAAGCAGCCTAGAGTCATTAAGAAGTCAGGCGTCCTTGAAATTGAATTAAATAAGTTTTTAAAAATTGTACAGATCTATAGTTCTCTCCTCTGAGCTCTTTCTAGCACAGTAAAACAAATTCTTGGGGGATCATGAGCTCAAAAGCATTTTGCTTCTTTGGTAAAGTTGTTACTCTTTCCCTGTAATTATCACACATCTTTCCTTAGTTCAGAAATCCGTTCCCCTAAATAGAGATGTTCCCCTTCTATTGCCTGCCTTTTTTTTAACTACTTGCCTAGCTATTTCATGGGAAATAGAGAAGAGTCAAGAGGGAGAATAATTGTATTTGTTTGTTTGTTTGTTTGTTTGTTTGTTTATTTGTCAACAAGTGCAAGGAAACAGGACACATGAAAAAATGGCACAAATAAATGGATATAAAGAAACAAAACATAGCAATAAACACATAAAATGAGTACATACAAATGGATACAGTAGGACAGGGACGGTAGGCACATTGGTGCGCTTATGCACGCCCCCTTAGGGACCTCTTAAGAAACGTGTAAGGTCCACGGTAGACAGTTTAAGGTAAAAGGTATGGGGGTTAGAGAAACTAACAACAGGATTAATGTTTGGCTCTAACTGCATTGGCTGCCCATTAGTCTCCGGATCCAATTCAAGGTGTTGATCGTTACCTTTAAAGCCCTACATGGCTCAGGGCCAGGTTACCTTTGGGACCGCATCCTGCCGCATACCTCCCTACGACCGGTTAGGGCCCACAGAGTGGGTCTCCTCCAGGTCCCATCGACCAAGCAATGCCGGTTGGCGGGGCCGAGGGGGAGAGCCTTCTCTGTGGGAGCCCCCTCCCTTTGGAACCAACTCCCTCCAGAGATCAGGATTATCCCCACCCTGCTGGCCTTCCATAAAGCAATAAAAACTTGGCTCTTCCAGCAGGCGGGGTATGAATGAAAGTTTTTTTAAATTATGGATAGTATTTTAACATGGCTTTTTTTAAAAAAATTCACTTATTATATGTTTCTATACATGCTGTGAGCCGCCTAGAGTCCCTCGGGAGTTGGGCGGCATAGAAATTTTAATAAATAAATAAAATAATAAATAACTGTATTCCGCTTCTGGAGGAAAGGAGAGATTAAAAATATATAAATAAAATGTAAGAAAGAACAAGTGAATATGTTTATGCCAGCAGTTGCATGCCGGGGTAGCCTACTTTACAAATGAGCAAGAATTTGAAAAAGAGGAGCGATGGATATTTTTTAAAAAAGCAAATTCACCTTTAATAATGTAGTTGTTGGGGCTTTGTCATGTTTTAGATGCAATTCCAAAAAGATGGTGCCTGTTATGCTTTTAAATAAAGGTTCCATTGAATACTTTTTAGAAGACTTTAAATGGGTTTCTTTCTCCTCAAGAAAATGTGACCTTCCCTTGACAAATTCTTGTCATTGTACCTTTACCTTTACTAAAAAAATGTGATCCCCCCCAACTAGAATACTGAGGAGGAGTGTGTGTGTGTGTGTGTGTGTGTGTGTGTGTGTGTGTGTGTGTGTGTGAGAGAGAGAGAGAGAGAGAGAGAGAGAGAGAGAGAGAGAGAGAGAGAGAGAGAGAGAGAGAGAGAGAGATATGCATCCTTTATTCTGTGTGAGGGAGAGAAATGAATGTGTAGAGGAGGTATACATGAAAGACAGTGATAGAATATTCTATTCCCAAAACTTTGGTTACAAAGAAATGTAGCTTTTCAGAGAGAGAAAAAGGTACCTGGGTTTGCTGTAGAGCAGGGCTGTCAAACTCCCAGGTCAGATGCATCACACGCTGGCCATGCCCACACCCAGTTTAGCGAATGGGGAAAAAGTCCCAATACGTCACAAGACGCCACCGTGAGTTTGACACCCCTGCTGTAGAGCATTCTTGTTCTCCAGATCTTTTAATCCTGTTTATCTCTTTTAAGGTCTTCATGTTTTAAACTGAACATTCATTTCTGGGAAGATATCTTCTCTGTCCACTCTGTGCACTCTAATAGCTCTCTTGTTGTCGAATTTTACTTTACTGTAGGGATCCTGTCCACTTTAGGCAATGGATATGTTCTTTATATGTCTATACAACGGAAAAGGAAGCTCAAGCCAGCAGAGATCATGACGGTAAATCTAGCAGTCTGTGACTTGGGGATTTCAGGTAATTCCACTTTAGCTCAGCTGAAAATGAAATTTTGGAGTCCTGTAAGCAGCTTCTAGGCCTATAGTAATTATAAATAAAATATCACCACCATTTTTTAAAATGTCTACAAATGTTTACAAATGATTAATGCCAATCAGCATGGAAAATAATAATTGAAACAATGCATATTTTAGATAATAATCTGGAGTTTAGTAAAGGCAGTATTGCAGTTGAATGCATTATATATCAATCAGTTTTCATCAATCTGGTGTCCTCCAATGTAATGGATATACTCAAGGCTTAGCTAGGAATTTTAGAAACTATGGTCTAACACAACTGGCACCAGAATGGGGAATGCTGTTACAGAATATAACAACATGTGAACTATCATTTTTAAAAAAATCTAAATAATACTGTACAATAAAATATATCTTTATTCTTTCTTCAGATGTGTTGATCATTTAATCAATTGAACCTTACATTTTATTTATTTATTTATTTATTTATTTATTTATTTATTTATTTATTTATTTATTTATTTATTTATTTATTTATTTATTAGTGAGACTTATATACTGCCTCATAGTGCAAGCACTCTCTAAGCGGTTAATGATGAATAAAATGTGACCAATTTAAAAAATTTGAATGCTCTGCTAATTTGATAATAAAGACTCAATAAAATAAAGTGAGAGAAATGGTTAATTATAGCAATTATTTTCTAAACACAATTATTTGCAGCTAGTAACAAATTTATTCATGTAGTCATGTATGACTCTTTTATATAGTCAAAGAAAAATCTTAGCTTTCTTTAATTTCAATAAAAGTGATAAAATATATAGTCCCTCCATTTTGTATATTAAATGATATATGAGGAATTAGCTTGAAAGGTATGAAACATGCAAAGAGTTTTCATAAATGTGCTGAAATGTTACTGATATCATTACTACTGGAAAAGAAAAATTTAACGAAAAACAGACTTAATGCAAAGATATGTTCAGTGTTTAACTTCTACTGATGGAATCAGATTTTCCATTGCTGTTCTCCCTCATAACACTCCAATTGTTTGCTCTGGAAGTCGCTGCTTTCAGGAGCAGGTTTGAGGGCATATGATAAGAGCACCCTTGGGTGGAAATAATACCACTTCTGCTCACTATTGCTTATCTCAGTCCAATCTGATCCATTCCAATCCAGTGACTTTTCAAATGTTGAATTCAAATCTATATAGCATGTTATTGTTGTTTTACTTCTGTTGTGTGATACATTCTAACACGGCTCTGTTGGATATATAAACATCAGATATATCTCAGAAGAAACAACACTTAGGTACATTGTTGGTACCATAGATCGTTTATGACCTGCAAAACATTGGCTGAGGCAAATCTGTCATTCCACTGTCATCTGTCATAATATTCATTACTTTGTAAGACAGCCTTCACTTTAATTTGCATATGCAAAGATCAAAAGTAATGTTTCCCCACCTTATAGAGCCGAGGTGGCGCAGTGGTTAAAAGCAGCACTACAGTTCAGCAGTTCAGCTGTTCAAATCTCACCGGCTCAAGGTTGACTCAGCCTTCCATCCTTCTGAGGTCGGTAAAATGAGGACCCAGATTGTTGGGGGCAATATGCTGAACTCTGTAAACCGCTTAGAGAGAGCTGTAAAGCACTATGAAGCGGTATATAAGTCTAAGTGCTATTGCTATTGCTATTTCAATTATGAATGGGGATAAACTAATTGGAAGAACCTGAAATAGGTACAATAGCTCATGTAATGAAAACATCTTGAGCTCAGCAATTTCTCTCAACTTTGAAAGCTGAAATTTACCACTGATCAGGAAAAGGCTTTTTAACCACTTCTTCATTGTGGTCAATCCACAATATTT
This sequence comes from Diadophis punctatus similis, assembly GCA_023053685.1. Lineage (NCBI taxonomy): Eukaryota > Metazoa > Chordata > Lepidosauria > Squamata > Dipsadidae > Diadophis > Diadophis punctatus. The sequence goes on from JALIGW010000001.1 coordinate 163,422,301, forward strand.
AATAATACATGTGTTAACAGTGGCCAGAATTGTGTTCACAAAACATTGGAAGGGCGAGGAGATCCCCACAGAAGAAAACATAATAACAAAAATTTTAAAATGTGCAGAAATGAATAAACTAACATTTGAAATTAAAGAAAACAAAGACACTGAATATTTTGAAGTACGGGATCTGTTTTATTAATGGTTAAATAAGAGAAACAGAAGTTAGAACTTTTAAAACTACAAGAGAAAGATTAATTTTATTATTAGGGTTGATTACTGTAACTTATTAATTTTGATTAATTCTGATTAGTATTAATAATTAATATTAGTATTATGAGGGAAAAACACTGTTATTATGATATTACTATTAGAGAATACTATTATTATTACCATGATGAATATTACTCAAAAAAATTGTAACCAAATAACACACTGTCTATATGGATTTTGAACATGTTGCTCTTTTTATTTATATTAATAATAAAATAAAATAAAAATCTTGACCTCAGCAATTTCTCTCAACTTTGAAAGCTGAAATTTACCACTGATCAGGAAAGGCTTTTTAACCACTTCTTCATTGTGGTCAATCCTATTGAAGAAATTGTTATGTATTGAATATATATAGTTGTGTTAAGCCCTGCTAAAGTGAAACTAACCTTTAGATGACCCTAACTGTTAACTCTAACTGTTTTGGAGGGAAATTTAGAACATTCATATTTGGGCGGGCTTTTTCAAGTATTATGATTGGTTAAGGTCCTGTGGGCCCAGAGTATAAATTACAGGGAATTGCCTGCAGTTTCTCAGTTCCAGTTTTGAGTCAATAAATGCTATTGGAGCTATGCTGGTCTGCTTCTTGCCTACTGAAGCCCACTTACACAATAGAAATAATCAACTTACATGCAGAAATTCTGGAAATTGAAATGTTTAGTGGACATGTGACGGCTGTTAAATTGAATTTTGAGAAATATCTGCAATATTTTCCAGCATGAAGTCTTATAAGCTTCCTTGAATTTATAAGCTTCCTTGAAAGAAGCCATTGCCAGTATCTTATACAATTTGTTATCTCTCTTCAGTTTGATCCATCCTCCCTCCCTCCCTCCCTCTTCCTCTCCCCTTTCCCCTCCCCCTGCCCTCCCCTGCCTCCCTTCCCCTTCCCTCCCCTGCCCTGCTTTCCTTTCATTCTTTCCTTTCTTTCTTAATTTTATGCTGCTTGTAGGGAATTACATACATTTTTCTTTATTCTTTCAGACCTATCTTTACCTGCCTCTGCTTTTTTTTTCTTTTACAGTGGCAGGAAAGCCATTTAGTATCATTGCCTTCTTCTCCCACCGTTGGATCTTTGGTTGGAGTGTCTGCCGCTGGTATGGATGGGCTGGCTTCTTCTTTGGAATTGGAAGTCTTATTACCATGACTGCAGTCAGCCTGGACCGATATTTCAAAATATGCTATTTAGCTTATGGTAAGTTGAAACTTATATAGAACTTTTCCCTAGATGTGTTGAAGTTTGCAATCCAGGGTTTCCAGTCAGCTCTGTGAGACAATGTCTGAAATATATCCATTCTTGAGTGATCCATCAGGCCTTAATTACTACTTTTTCATTTAGATTGCAATTACAAATTGTCCATCTTTGAATTCCTGGACATTCTTTGACTCACTACTTCTCTTCTGTTCTGTGTGTCTGCATATATAAGCGTGTGCAGACATAATTACAGCTGTGGGTGTCCATAGTATGGTAGTCTTTGAGATGTGACTATAATGGGGCCTACCTATTATGGTGGTAGGTCATGATGGTCGTTAAGTGAAGCATCTCACCTAATGAACGCCCCCATCCCTGCTCTTCCCAATGAATCATTAAACAAACATGCAGGTAGAGCTTGAAGTGCCTCAGGGGCAGGGGAAGGTCCTGGTAAGCCTAGCACAGACCTAGGCCCACCTGCCTCAGTCCTCCCAAGGCCTCTCTCAACTCATGTACTAATGTGGCACGATCCTGATCTTTCAGTCAAAACACACCATTCCCAAAATCTTTCCTAGGAAGCATTAGTGTGTGTGTAGTTTTACAAAAAACATAACTGGATGCATTCATATGTGTGGTTGATTGTAAGGGCGAACAACCACAGCAGCAGCTGTAGGACTGGGTCATAAGTAGATTTTGAAGGTCTGCCATAACTTCAAACTGTCCATACTTAATTAATTACAGCCTCAATTTTCTCTCCTAGGAATCTGGTTGAAGAGACACCATGCTTTTATTTGCCTAGGGATTATCTGGTCTTATGCTGCCTTCTGGGCCACGATTCCCTTTGCTGGCTTGGGGAACTATGCTCCTGAGCCCTTCGGCACATCCTGCACCTTGGACTGGTGGCTGGCTCAAGGTTCAGTGGCAGGGCAGGCATTCATTCTCAACATCCTTTTCTTCTGCCTTGTATTCCCAACTGCTGTGATCGTGTTTTCCTATATTAAAATAATAGCAAAGGTCAAGTCATCCAGCAAGGATGTAGCTCATTATGACAGCAGGAATCAGAATAACCATGAACTAGAAATAAAACTAACTAAGGTAGGTGCATACAGTCTCTAAATTTTATTTTATTTGTTTAAGAATAGGCTGAATAGAGGGGAAGAGACTCAACAGAAAACCGTGCATGAGAAATAAAGGGATATTTGGGCAACCAGTGGGAAAATAAACTGATCTTGACAAATCTAGCCCCCCCCCCATCCCCCCTGCCTACTACTAGACTTTCACTTCAGGTCTTTATGCCTTTTCACCTAGTATCTGACTTAAAAGTAGATTTATGAAAGGAAGTTAGTTAGAGATGATTTTTTTTCTAGCAGAGTTTTTCTCTGGGGAAAAACAAGTCAATCCCTTCTTAGTGTTTTAAACCATGAAGTTGATCGCATGATATTCAATTAGCCTGAGAGTCTCCCCAGCCTCAATGCACCACCACCAGTTGCTGGTCATATAAAATTAAACCTCCTTCAAGCTGATTTTCAGTGGTGTAAATACATCACATTTACATCACAATGTAGTGTCACACAATAGTGTACAGTATATAATGATGAGATAAGAGGTGAAGTGTGAAATGGGACGTGTGCCTTTGTTTGAAATTATATTTTTAAAAAAGTTTGATAACTATATATGGCTTTGACATCACACATGAATGCAGGCTTTTTTAAAAAATAATTTTTATTAAAGAGATTTTTTTACAGAAAATTTTTTTTGAAAAGGAAAGTAAAAGAAAATTAAAGAAAAATGATAATTAAATAAGAAGAAAAGAGAAAAGAAAATGACATCATGTGAAATATACAGGACTGGCTCCCAACTGTCCTTACAGCAGTTATAAATATATATTTTTTATTTATTTATTTTATTTTTCAAACATGTACAGGATAGTAGTTGTTTGTATAAACATAACATAAGTAAAAAAAGTTCCGATAAAAGAGGACAGTAGGACAGGGACGGTAGGCACAGTGGTGCACTTATGCACACCCCTTACAGACCTCTTAGGAATGGGGAGAGGTCTACTGTAGACAGTCTAAGGTTAAAGTTTTGGGGGTTTGGGGAAGAAACCACAGAGTCAGGTAGTGCATTCCAGGCATTGATTACTCTGTTGCTGAACTCGTATTTTCTGCAGTCAAGTTTCGAGCGGTTCACATTGAGTTTGAATCTATTACGTGCTCGTGTATTGTTGCGGTTGAAGCTGAAGTAATCATTGACAGGAAGGACTTTTGATATATGATTTTTATGAACTACATTTAGATCAGATTGGAGGCGGTGTAGTTGTAACTTGTCTAATCCCAATATTTCAAGTCTGGTGGAATAAGGTATTTTATTGCGAGCAGAGGTAGAGGACTCTTCTAGTGAAATATTTCTGGGCTCTCTTGATTGTATTAATGTCTGATATGCAGTGCGGGTTCCAGACAAGTGAGCTGTATTCAAGAATTGGTCTAGCAAATGTTTTATATGCTGTGGTTAGCAGTGTAATATTGCCAGAGAAGAAGCCACGCAAGATTAGATTAACAACTCTCAGAACCTTTTTGGCAATATTTATTTATATTTATATTTATATTTCATTTTCTCAGGAATGCTGTTGAAGGAGAATTGCACACAGCTCTATAAATACACAATGGAACATAACTGCCAAACAAACAAAAATCACAAATTCCCTGCCCGCAACTCTATTTCCCTCCAGTCAGCTCAGACACAGTTGGGCTTCCTCCTCCACTGAATTCAGAAACTAAACTCTAGCAGGCCTCAATGCTCCTGGCAAATGTCATTTCTTCCTTCCTTTCCCTTGTTTGGCCTCAGCCATCGTCCCCTAGCAGGAGATCAGTGGTGGGTTCTTACCAGTGCGGTCCACTCTATAGCACTGGTAGCGGCCCGCTGGTGACATCACAGTACCGGTACGGTCGGTTGCCGGTGCCTGGGCGCCGCCATTTTTTTTAAAAAATATTTTTTTAGAAAAAAAATTCTTCTGCGCATGCCCAGAAGCTGAGTTTCTGGCACTGCTCATGCGCTGCCTTCCTACCCCACAGTGAGTCCAAGCAGGGGAAGATGGCTGAGGGAGCGCATGAGACACTGAAAGAACGAGCGGCAGGAACTATCTCCATTCCCCTCCCTTCAGCAGTCTGAGAAGCCACGAACGTGCGGTGATGATCCTAGGCATTTCCGCACGTTTGAGGCTTCTCGAGCTGCTGAGGGGAGGGGGAATGGGCGGCAGGACCTATCTCAGTTCCAATCCCTTCAGCAGTCCGAGAAGCCACACCCACCCGGTCACATGGCTGGCAAGCCATGCCCACAGAGTGGTAGTAAAAAAATTAGGAACCCGCCCCTGCAGGAGATGCAGCCACCTGCTCCCTGCTCAGAAGCAGCCTCTGTCACTCCATCTTCCCAAGGATCCCAAAAGAGCCCAAAATCCAAGGAAGGGAGAAGATGGCACAAGAGCAGGAGCCGGGAAGGAGGAGATAGAAGACGTGGAGGACAGAGATTCTTATCCAACCTCAACATGAGTAACAGAGAAAGTAGAGAAATAAGACAAAACATTTCCAAATCTCTCTCCCTGGAAAAATAAAGTAGTAGCACTGTAAAGGGTAACACGCAACTTGATTGAAGGAAGAAAGTGCAAAAGTTATTCAAGTAATCTAAGGGGGAAGAAATACAGAGGAACTCACATTCAGCACAAGTAAATCAGAAGGCAGAGAAACAGAACTGAGATAAAGCACTAGCGTAGATGAACTTGGACTTAACACAATCGAATTAAAGAGTACAGCTCAGCTACACTGGTAATACTGCATGCGTGACAGGAACTGCCCATCTCTTCTTCCCATGAGAGTATCCCTCAAAGGCTACACTGAAAGCTGGTGGTTGTGGTAGTCCGTGGCCAGGGGTGGTGCTAGGCGAAGGGCAGAGGAGGCATGCCTGAAAATGAGTCAAAGGCACTTTCTGTAGGGAGAAGGGAGGCCTCCAGCATGGAAGGGCCAGGAAAATCTACTCCCGTTAGTTCTGTTTCTCATATTAATCTATGAACAAATTTTGAGTAAAAAATACATTTATTACGTTTATTATTCAACCGGAGCATTTCAAATTGGCAATATTTCATTCCACACTAAGCTTTAGTGGGATGATTTACTAAGAAGTCAACTAACCAGATCCCGTGCTTTAGATATAGCTCCCTTTGAACTTACCAGCTTCTTCAAACACTAATTCAATAGGAATCTTACAGCCCTTTAGTGTAAACCAGGGGTGTCAAACTCATTTCTCATCGTGGGCCACATACGGCCTAGGGAGATGTCAAGTGGGCCGGACCATTAAAATTATACCATACTCTGCTATAAATAATTAAAATATCATGTCTTTTCTTTGTTTTGGTGTAAAGAAGCACAAGTACATTAGGAAAATATTGAAATTTAATAAACTATCCTTTTACAAAACATTTCATAAAACACCTCATATTTCCTTAGACAAATGTGCAATTTACTTTTATCATTCACAAATATGCATTGCAACAGATCCCACTGATTGTACAAAGGCACAAAACTTTAATTGGTACTGAAAAATATAGTAATGCACTTTAAGATTAAATGAGACTTTTAAAGAAAGGAATTTTTAAACCACTTACACATACGCATATAAAATCTAAATGTAATCCCTGCACACCTTACAAACTAAGGAGAGTGATTTTAAATGTGTAATGAAGAAAGTGTTCGCCTGTCCTGTAAATCTGTAAACTTCATACATGAAACATACATACACATACAATACATACTAAAAATTTATGGAGTTGTATGAACAGTAGAATTCCATCACACAACTTTTATTTTGAAGCTGCTGACTAACATTAAAGTGCACATTTTTTAAATCACCACAGTAAGGATTCATCTTCACAGAGCTGTATTCTTTCAATGCAAACAGTATCTAAGGCAGCATTTTAAAGGTGTTAGTCTAGTCTGGACTTGTATTTGTTCCTGAAACTTGGCATCTTTTGGCCTGTACAAGTGCATCAACACCAGGTGTCATGTCCTGACTAGCTGTCACTTTCAGAATGTCATTTAAGTGCTTGTTTGTGAGCCTTGAACGCATTTTTGTTTTATTGATATTCATCACTGAGAAGATTTGTTCACAAAGGTAGGTTGTCCCAAACATGCACAAAATTTTAGCAGCCAGGGCTGTTAATTTGGGGTACCCTGGTAGTAGATACTGATAAAATCTGTCCAGACCTACAGAGGCAAATTTGCCCTTCAAATCTGCATCACACTGCAAATCAATTATCTCTAGCTGAATTTCGACCGGCAGATCAGAAGCTTTAACTGTGAAAGGTGAGCGAAAAACTGAAAATTCTGTCTCAAGTTCACCAAATACCTGAAAACGTTTCTCAAACTCCCGCAGTAGTCCTGCAATTTTGTCTTTGTACCGTTTCATGTCCGCATCAGGTCTGGTCACACACACATCTCTCAGACAGGGGAAATGAGCAGGGTTGCCATTTGCCAGTTGCATCTCCCACAAAGTCAGCTTCAACTTAAATGCATGTATGTTGTCAGAAAACTGTGTGACAACTTTTTTGCGGCCTTGCAACATTTTGTTCAGATTGTTCAAGTGTTCAGTAATATCAACCAAGAATGCAAGGTCCCGTAGCCATTTTTGAGATTGTAATTCCAACACCGGTTTTCCTTTTTTCTCCATGAACTGTCCGATTTCCTCTCGTAGATCAAAGAAATGCCTCAGCACAGCGCCTCGGCTTAACCATCTCACTTCAGTGTGGTATGGCAGGCTGTGGGTAATGTTGCTGTCGCTGAGAAGTTTGTCAAACTGACGATGGTTCAGACCTCTGGACCGGATGAAATTTACAGTGCAAACAACCACCTCCATGACGTGGTCCATTTTCAGCGACTTGCAACACAATGCCTCCTGGTGCAAAATACAGTGAAATGTCCAGAAATGATCTCCTCCATTAAGGGCTTGTACTTTGTCTTTGAACTTTGTCGTGACACCTGCTTTCTTTCCGACCATGGATGGCGCGCCGTCTGTAGCCAGGCTGACAGCGCGGGACCAGTCCACTCCAACTCTGTCCAATGCAGCAACGACAGAGCCGAAAATGTCCTCGGCTGTTGTAGTGGCCATCATTGGCACCAACTCAAGAAACTCTTCAGTAACAGTCAATGTCTCATCAACTCCTCGAATAAATATGGCCAGTTGGGCCACGTCTGTGATGTCAGTGCTCTCGTCAATTGCCACGGAAAATGCAATAAATGACTTGACTCTCTGTTTCAATTGACTGTCTAAATCTGCCGATAGTTCCGAAATCCTCTCTGCTATAGTATTCCTCGTCAGGCTAATATTGGCAAAAGCTTGTCGCTTCTCGGGACATACAAGTTCAGCCGCTTTCATCATGCATCGTTTAACAAAGTCACCGTCGGAATACGGCTTCGATGCTAATGCTATTTCGCTAGCAATTAGGTAGCTGGCTTTTACCGCTGCTTCACTGACTTCTCGGCTCTGGATGAAAGTTGACTGCTGTTTCCTCAGACCCGCCAGCAATTCGTTAATCTTATCTCTTCTCAGTTGTCCTTGCAAGCCGTCATATTTTTCACTGTGATGAGTCTCGTAGTGGCGTCGAATATTATATTCCTTCAATACCGAAACTTGTTGCAAACACACCAAGCACGAAGGTTTTCCGTGCATCTCTGTAAATAAATAGGACGTGGTCCATTTTTCTTTGAAAATTCTACACTCCTTATCTACTTTTCTCCGTTTGGATAACGACATTTTGGCTAATGAGGGTGTAGCGGAGAAATAGAGACCAAGGTATAAACAACGTCGTAACAAGCAGCAGATGGCGCACTGATACCGTCTGCTGTTTTCAGTCTGTCTCAGTGATGCGGCTTGTCTTCTACTCTGATGGAAAGAGTGCGCCCCTTAGCGGATAATCCATGAATTGCAGCGAATTAAAAATATTAATTCCATGTCTTTTATGCATTTTTTCCACTTTCAAATTATTGTGCGGGCCTGATCGAACCTCCTTGGGGGCCGGTTCCGGCCCGCGGGCCGTATGTTTGACACCCCTGGTGTAAACAGAAGCAAATATTTCAGGACAAATTACATTCCTCCTCCCCCCCAAAAAACCCCCAATATCCAGTCGGATAGAGAATCCTAATTATCTTCAAGTGAATGTAGTCTTACCCAGTTAAAATTTATTACTTCTCTTATTCTTCCTCATTTTATTTTAGAAAAAAAATATTTAAAATGAATTGCTACCGTTAATTACAACCTGATCTAATGAATGATACTCTTCATTCTATTGTACATGTTGGTATGTTTTTTGTATGATGGCCAGGCTCCCAGAAATAGCAAGCATACTTTCTTAAATACATTTCTATCCCCAAACTTCAGATAGGCCACATAAACTAAGCACAGGTAAAGTGATTTATGTGGTTCTTTCTCATTGAGGACAAATGTGTTAGGAAAAGCAGTGAGTCCTTTGTTATATCCACAGGTTTCATCCCTTTCCAGAACAACATAAGAAACCACAAAGACCTCTTGCAACTTTAATCTCATTTGAGGTGGTTTCACTCTCGTTGCATTGATTGAATTTATTTCTCTGCCTTCTTTCATTCATAATCTTTTTAGGCTGAAGCCATATGTGTGCTTAGGAATAACTCCTGCTCAATCAAATAGGATTTATCTCAGAGGGAATATATCCTAGTGTATACTCTTGTTTTCCAATGATTGCCCTGGTTTTAAAAGGCCATATGCACCTCTTTGTTATACCAAATGGAAATAGGTTTCCACAAACTTTGTCATTAATTCTGTGGTAATTTGCTTTGCTGATTGAGAACAGTCTCCAATAATACAATGCCTTCTATATGACAATTGAATTATTTTTTTTGTTATATAGACATGGTTTGCTTGAGCAGGGGGTTGGACTAGAAGACCTCAATGTCCCTTCCAACTCTCTTATTTCTCTTATTCTGGTTGTCTTGTCCTCTGTTATGCATTTCTTCTCACTAGGTGGCGATGTTGATCTGTGCGGGATTTCTAATTGCTTGGATCCCATACGCAGTTGTATCAGTATGGTCAGCTTTTGGAAAACCAGATTCGGTTCCCATAAAAGTTTCGGTGGTGCCTACTTTGCTTGCTAAATCAGCAGCCATGTACAACCCTGTTATTTACCAGGTCATCAACTGCAAATCAGCCTGCTGTCATCCGAAGGCTCTTAAGCCACTGCAGAAGAAAAATTCTTTGAAGAAATCCAGGTAGGGGTTTCCAAAAGTGGCCTGAAATATTTGAAAGGCACTAGAGATGTCATGCAATGGACACGTGCAGGAGTGTGAGGCAAAGGGGGGAGGGAAAGGAGTCCATCCCCAAGAGACAAACAAGGAGACTCTTATCCTTCTTCTTTTCTTCACTATAAGGGGGTTTCTGTCCTGGAGGTTGATTGTGAAAAATGTCTAAGGAGAAAAGATGTAAGAAGGGAAGTGGCTACGGAGAAATCCCTCTGAGCTTGTTTCCTCTCGCTGAACATTCTCTCCCATCTTCACTCTGCGGTGCAGAGATTTCAGCAAGAACTTTTGGGATAAGATGTAGGCCAGCTACAGTGACCTCTGATGAAGGCCTCAGGGCCTGATCCTAAGGTGGGTCTTTGAAGAACGAGAAGCCCTCAAGTAACAGGAATGGACAGGCCACCCAAGATTTGTCCTTTACGATTAGGTATATGTATCTGTTGTCAAGCATCTCCAGAAGAATTCCATACAAAAATATCTTTTTTTCTTTTCTTTTTTTTTCTTTTCCTTGCAGGCTCTATGTAGTTTCTACAGAAAAGTCTGAAGTAATGACTGAAGAAACTCAACTGGATGTTGCCTGAGAGCTGGGAATCCACACCTCTCCAGCCAACCAGCAGGTTTCCTTCTCAGCTGCTTCTGCTCCAAACCACTTTAAAAGTACGCCAGCTCCATCTTAGGGAATTATTTTCCTGGCTTGTGTTTTCTCACAGGGTCCTAATATTAGTTTTCGCTATTCTGATCAAAAATATATACTTAAAAGTAACCATTTTGTTTGTATTTTAATTAGGTAAAAAGTCTCCCTGCATCATTCTTATTTTACAAATTTTAAAGCGATTACAATGAATACAAATAAATAGGTGTATAGTTCATAGTAATAGTATAGTAAACAATATAGCAAATTGGTGCTTAGATTCCATATACTTTACCCTGTTGATCCCTTGTCTTTCCTCTCAATGAAATGCTGCCAGCCCGTCAGCAACAGTCACATGACACAGAGAAGCAATGGACGCCTTTGGCCAAGAGCTACAGAGTGAAGCGAGAGGCGGTCCCATACTTTCTGCTTGGCCCTCCACTGGAATGGGCCACTTACTGCTTCCCCAGGGCAGGAATGGAGGACATCCTCCATGTGGCCTGCTCCCATATTCTCCAGCTTCAGTTCAAAAATGTTGTTTTCAACCAGAGCAGTCTTCAGCTCTTCAGAGCATAATGATCTCGAGCGCTTTCTTCCATTCTAGCCGGAGTCCCAGTTCTGCTTGGCTGCAATGCCTGGCATGTGCCCTCCCCTCCAGCAGCTGATCACATTTTGTCCTGGGCTGCTACTTTCTCAGCATTTTTAATAAATGCTATTTCTATTAATCCACTGAGGGCCCCTTAAGTCAATGAGCTATCCTCAAGCCCAGAAGCTTACAGTCCTTATATCACCTGGTAAGCACTTTTTAGTTTCTGCCAGGCTGGGTGAATCATGCTTCCCTTGCTTTCCCATCGTCTGCCCACAGTTTTCCTCCCCCTTATGTTTTTAACTTCTTTAATTTACAACAAAGAAAATATTGTATTTTGTTTCCATGAAACTGAACTATCTAGGGTGAACTTCCTCGCTAATCAAGTTCTGTAGGCCTACATAAGGATCAATCCACCCACTCCAATCTATTCCCCGTTGTTTTTAATTATACTCTCAGTGCTGTGATAGTACTTTAAGGGGGAAAAATAATATAGAAAAGTGCTGTGTTAGTGTCAGATAAGATAATGGGGTACATACCCATGACAGACCACTCCATACAGGAGCAGAGAATAAGTCTTCCCTTCAGGGGTGAAATTCAGCAGGTTCTGGAGAACCAGTAGCGGAAATTTTGAGTAGTTCAGAGAACCTGCAAATACCACCTCTGGCTGGCATCAGAGTGGGGTGGGAATGGCGATTTTGCAGTATCCTTCCCCTGCCACGCCCACCAAGCCACGCCCACGGAACCGGTAGGGAAAAAATTTGAATTTCACCCCTGTTTCCCTTCCTTGTATGGATGAAAGGGGAAGAAGCAGGGGAATGCCTGGTTGTCCAGGGCTTGATCTGTACTAAGCATCATCCCAGCTCTGGCAAATCCAATTTTTGTAGTTGCCTGAAGAAACAATCATCAACAGCATGGGGGAGCAGCTAAGGCTACAGTGCAAAATTGCCCAGAGCTAATGGCTTTTAGCTACCGTCATACAAGAATCTACGCAAATATTAGGTCTGATGTATATTATCAGGCCATGTTGAGAAAGGAAGTGGTTCAAATTGCTCAACAGAAAAGTGAAAATCTTGGCTTCAAATCTTTATGTACTTTTTTCATTTATTTCAATATGTTTAATGAAAACAAAAGACCTGGCCAGAGCAGTTTTGTAAAATATTTTCATGGAATTGGTACTGTCACATCAATTGTCAATATACTGTATTCCTCCTAACATAATTATACTGTGTATGTCTCCCTTGCTCTAATTTGGTTTGTGACTTGTGAGGAACAGGAGTAACTGGACATTGGCCAAGATGGACATCCTCCTCTAATGCTGTTAGACTGCACTTATCTTGCCTGTGCCTGGGGGAAACAAGGAAATGCACAAGGAATCACCATGTATTTAACAAAAGCTCAGTTACACTTAAATTTAGATTAATTCACCTGGTGAAGGGAAGTGGCTGTGCAGGCAGGAAGTGACTTCTGGAAGAAACTAACAAAACCTGCACAAGTTTCGGAAAAGATGCAGCTACTTTAATGATTTATGAAAAAGAGCACCATATAGGTTCTGAAACATCACTTTTGAAGACTTTGCATATTTGCATCAACCTAATATTAGTATTCACACAACTCCTGCATATTACTTTTAGCATTTGCTGGACTCCTTCAAAATCTAGATTGCTTCAGATGTGGTGTCTGGATATTGGGAGTTTCTGAATGTGATTTTTTTTAACATTGTAGTTGTGGGGATTAGGTTGGAATGTCCTTGGGTGCCTTTATGCTGTTATTGTGCTGCTGTTGTTATTATTTACTTACTGTGCACTTACTAAGTGTAATAACTTACTGTTATTGATTGATTTTGTTCTTTGTTGGCTTTACTCCAATATTCATTACTCGGACTTGCAACAATGTGATAGATAGCTGTATAAATCAATATAATAAATAATAAATGCTAAGTTAATAAAACATGGAGTGGAGAAAACCTTGATACAAACTATGGACAATTTACATCAAGATTAGTTTTGATTTGCAGTGGGTTTTTGTTTGTTCCTTTTGTTATTTTGTTTATTAAAAATGTTTGAGGGAGAGAGAAGAGAACTGTAAACAATCTGTTGCAGCCAGAATAATTTCAAAATAATTTTTAAAATGAAGCAACAGAGGATCTCTAATGAAACATTAAAAAAATAAGATAAATATAGAATATGACTTTAAAAAATAATGAGGATTTGGAAGCATACCTCGGGCAAAAAAAATTAATCTGTGATAAGTGCATATAGCATGAATGTATTGCTAAATTATGCTCAATATTCAATTATATTAGTGAAGTGTCACCTTTATAGTAATATGGATGTAGTGAACAGCTTTACTTATTTACAGGTCAAGAAAGAACAGAACAATAATACCGCCTCAAGAATATTACAACATACTGTTGTAAGAGAAGAGAATACTGTCTGCAGGAAAAAGTCTATTTACTTTGTGCTCAGGTTAGCCAGGGGAGAAGACTATAATTTTATTCCTTCATCTCTCTCCCTCCTTCCCTCCCTTCCTCCCTCCCTCTCCCGCTCCCTCTCCCTCCCTCCCTCTCTCTCTCTCCCTCTCCCTCCCTCCCTCCCTCCCTCTCCCACACAACATTTTGAGTTTATGTTTGAGGACCAAACAAGGGATCTGATAGATCTAAAGATTGCCTGAGTTGGCTACAGCTCATTCACCTTGAGCCCTTCATTTCCAAGTTAAAGGGCAACCCCACTGGCAGAGTTTTCTGCCACTGGGCAACTAATGATTTCTAGAGCAGCCCCCTCCCCTCACCCCCCCACAGAGGAGAATGTCTCTTGTATCCTGTAATTCCAGGACAATAGGATTGCACAGGTTAGTGAATGCGGGTTTAAACAGTAATCTTTGCACAAGTGTCTTCTGTGGTAGAATGCTCCAAGTTGTACTTTTCCCATTTCCTGCCCCTCTTAAATAAAAATATGCAATTTCAGAAAATATAAAGCAGATTTTAGATTCAGTTAGATAATATATGACAGTCGTGAATTCCAGTGAATTCATCTAATCACTGCATTGAATAAGAGGGTTATTTTCCTTTCTTCTTGGCTTTTTCCCCATCTTAAACACAGATGTACTTCTGCAGCTTCACTGATAGGTTTTTGGTTTTTTTGTCTCCAATGTATTGTTTCTGTGTAATTTTAAATAAAAGAGATGCCATATCCCTGTCAGTATCTTCATGTATTTTATTTCTTATGAAGACTTAGTCCTCTATTGAGTTCTCAGTATGCTTCTGCAGCTGGAGGCACAATCTCAGTGGATTAGCAGGATGTCAGCCAATGGGTCTTTTCTTCTTCCACCTGCCTGGGACTCCTGCTGAAAGTGAATCAATTCACAGATACTGGACTGAAACCTGGTGGGAAAGGACGTTGCCCACGCTGAGTTCTTCCAAGTCGTCCCTTTTCCAAATCGATACCAGTTTTGCTAGCTTCCAAAACTTCAGTCTAAAAAAAATACAAGGAAGGGGGAAGGAGTGTTGGAAAGAGCAGAAAAGTACAGAATGTTTATTCAGCTGGTCTAAACTTTTCAAGGCAACTCAAGCTAAATTTGAGAGAGAGGTGGGGGGTGGAGGAATCTCCCCTCTCATTTCCCATTCTGGAGGTCTACAAGATCCAGTTCTGGAGGTCTACAAGATCCAGGAGTCAATGGCTTTGCCTAGGCAGCCTACATTTCCAAAAAGCAACAAAACTCTTCTAGTTTGTTAGGGTCTTTTCCACTCGGGCCAACAGTGGAACAAACCACTAGTATATAAAGTTCAAACCCTCCCTATCTCTTTCAGAGTGTCAGCCTCTCTGCCAAAGAATCTCCCTCACTCCTTTGTCAATTTCCTCTTGTCCATTTCATTTATTTTATTGTCATCCCTTTTGAAACATTTTTTTTCATGAGATTGACTGGAAGTACTGCCCTGGAGGTTGTAACTGATGGAAAGGATTGTGCCTTATGTGAGAGATCAAAAGCAAAGAGCTATCCTACTGGTAATCCCACATTCCCTCCTATTAGAATCAAATGTAACCTGTAGGGTGAATGTTTGTAGTGTGCTAAATGGCAGCAGGAGATAGGAGTTTTCCATCTCCCTTTGTTGCTGCTCAATGGTTGGCCAAGGAAACGCTGGCCAAGACAGCCAACAGTTTCTTATAGCTATCATACTCAAAATGATTTCAAGTTTTTTTTTATTTCTATCCAAAATTGATTCAAACTGTTCCATCAAACCGCAGCCACACTGCAACAGTTCAGCATAATTTCTGGGAGGCAATGTTTTGCTTCAAGCTTGCAACCAAGTACATTTTCTGATTTATGCACACTTTTAATCTCCTTCACTGTGCACAATACTGCTTCCATCTCCCTCTCTGTCTCTCCCACTCCCCCCAGAAGATAGGCTCAAAATCCAGAAGGATCTCAACAGACTTGAACACTGGGCCCTATCTAACAAAATGAAATTCAATGGAGAGAAAATGAAGATTTTATACTTAGGCAAGAAAAACCAAATGTACAGGTATAGAATAGAATCTAACTCAGTATCAGCTACTGTGAGAGGGATCTTGGCATCCTTGGATAATCACTTAAATATGAGCCAGCAGTGTACTGCAGCTGCCAGAAAAAACCAATGCAGTCCTAGGCTGCATCAATACTGGGATAGAATCAAGATCACAATAAGTGTTACTACCGCTTTATAATGCTTTGGTAACACCACACTTGGAATACTGCATCCAGTTTTGGTTACCACAATATCCAAGATGCAAAATGTAAACTTGGCTACCCATAGTCAGCCCCCATTTATCTACTGCCATCTACCCTAAGATGCCAAAAAAGGGGGAGGGAAACACCACCTACAGAAAGGATGTAATAAATCATTTTTCCCTTGCTGGCAGTGTGAGATGCCCAGAACAGAAAGATATTAATGCAGGAAGAGTATCAGTTTGCCCAAATTTGTCTACATTTACTTCAGATATTACCCACTGTAGCTGGTATAATTGCCTTGAAACTTTTGAATTTTTCTTTAATGAGGTAAAATCTATTTTTTAAAAACATCCAGTTTATAGGCATCATATATGATGATAATTGTGAACACATTGGGAAATTATACATGAGATACTGAGAAAAAGTTCAGCTCCTTCTAATGAAACTTTGGTTGCTGAAGTATCTTAGCTGGACAGGAACTGATGAGATAATTAGTTATGTCCATAGCCATGAAAGGTTTTAGTAAAATGTAAATGTAACAATAAAGGAACACCTATTCTGTGTTTCTGCTTGGGTTCTTTCTGGAAAATTAGAATTTTATCTATAAATTGAGTTATACACCCACACTTTGCGGAATTGGTATCAATTTAGATTTATTTATAATTTCACACTTAAAGACTTGGGGAAATAAGGTAAGGACTGGAGTGGATTGTAAGGCAAATGCATCTCTGTATGTGTGTGTGTGTGTGTGAGTGTTGATTATTGTGCTGGGAAATATTCTGCTCTGTAAACAGAATAAATAAAGGAGGATTTTAAAAAAATATTTTAGTAAAACCTGTGTCATAACGGATTCATCTTATTCCCAGGGAATCTGAGAAAGTCTAGAATGATTTGTAAATTATTTACAAATCATTTACTCTGGGTAGAGAAGACCAATTTTGTCTACCTTCATTCTGATTCTGAGTCTCCATGAAGCTCTACTTGGGATCCATTTTGTCAAACGTCTGACATCATTTCAGTAACTGCATCAAAAAGAACAGAATTTTAAGAGGGTCATAAATATGGTGGCGATGGAGAGTATGAGGTTGAGTGATGGGTAAGTCTGGCCTCAAAACAGAGAGATCCTGGAAGTCATCCAGTTCTTCTTAAAAAATATGTAAACAAAATTTCCAAATGCCTTCTATTTCTGAAGAAAGCCTTAGCTTTCTGCTATAGCATTACCCATCCATATACTGTAAAAGAATATCTTAAAAGATCTCTAATAGTTTTCAGTTATCCAACTAAGCTAAATCCTTGTCAATGGGGGTCCTAACATATCCATTCTATCATAGGTAGAATACAACCGCATGTATTGATTATGCCTATGGAGACCTCTTCCATGCATAGTAAAGAATGAGCAAATCTTACTACAGTATTTTGATTTGTTCAGTTTTTTATTTTTGATATAAAGTTTGTTCTTGCCTCCTGTTTAGCTAGAATTATTCATTCAATCAATCAATCGCTTGTTGATTGTTTGTGATCAGTAGACATCCTTTTGCCACAACTGTCTCTCAGTAGTTGCTTCTACAAGTTCTTGTATGCCCAATGCTTGTGTAATCAATGATAATATCCAGCCACCTTGTCTTCTGTCAGCCTCCTTTTCAATTGCCTTTGAATTTTCGAAGCATCTGGGTTTTCCCCAGTGATCCCAGTGGCTCTTGCCTTTGCATTATATGCCCAAAATATTTAAGCTTTAGCTTTATTGTTAGTGCTTCTGGTGAGCTGTCCATTCTTCTTGAGGTTTTCTCAATTGGATTTTAGCAATATTGACTGACTTTGTTTAAGGGGCCACCAGATTCCAGGGATTTAGCACTTTAGTTCTGGATGGGGCAATTTAGAGGTCCTTTTGGACTTGTGTGACTTCTGTTTGAAGAATAGAATAGAAGAATAGAATAGAATAGAATAACAGAGTTGTAAGGGACCTTGGAGGTCTTCTGGTCCAACCCCCTGCTTAGGCAGGAAACCCTACACCACTTCAGACAAATGGTTATCCAATCTCTTCTTTAAAACTTCCAGGTGGCAATAGGTGGCAGCCATGGCCAGAAAGGCCTTTGTACAACTTACTGTTGTGTGCCAATTGCATCCATCCTCTGGTCCCAGTTACTCATGCCGTGGTCACCTCCCAAATGGACTAATGCAATATCATTTACAGGAGACTTCCTTTGAAGTACATCCAGAAGCTACCACTGATACAGAATGTAGCAGTATGAGCAGGTATATGAACTCCTTGATCTTATCGTTTCTGAGCCTAGGAAGTTTGTTACCACTTCACCTTCTTTTCCACCTATTTGCATTGAACTGTTGACATATAATCTTAGTTTTAAGGCAGGAGAGGAGGCAATGAGCAGCACATTGGCATTTTTATTCTCTTTTTTCAACCACAACAAAAGATTATTTTCTCTTCCCTGCTTCTAGCAACCAAAGTGATAGCTCAGCATATTTGAAGTAGTTGATTATTCTCCCAGAAATTTTAATTCCAATTTATGTTTCTCCAAGCTCAGCAGTACTCATCATATATTTTGCATTTATCTTCACTTTCCAGAATTACTGGCTCTAGGGTGAACAATCAAACTTTTGTACAAATTATCAATGTGAGGCTTTCTTTTTTATAATTCTTGTTTCTGTAGTTTTCCTCAATAATTTTTTGCCTTTCTCTTTGATAGTTATCTTTCTTGTTTTTCATTACTTATCTAGAAATTACATCTTGTCTCTTTTTTGGAATTCGATACTGGATTGGGCAAATGTTCTTCTCTGTTGCCTTTGGCTTCCTTCTGTTCTTCAATCCTTCTGGATGTGTCAGCAGATCCATTTTTTGCTTTTAGTATTTCAAGATGTTTTCAGCTGCTTTATTTTCAATTACATCACACATTTCAATCCTTTAGGCACACTATTGATCAAAACTAATCCTTTAAATCTATATTTTACCTCATAATCATATGAAATTTGGCTGAAGGTGCATATTTTTAGTCTGATGGGTTTACATCTGCTTTCTTTATTTTAAGTTGTAATTCATCTGTCATCATGGGGTGAGGTATTATCACTATTCTGATAGTACCAAATTACACACCACTGCCCCTGGTGAATTAAGAGATGCCATAATCATCTTATGCTGATGTTTGGAGGCTGTGAACAACAGGTTTTAGCTTAATCCTGGCAAGATGGAGTGGTTTTGGGTTTGGGGGACTGTCGATTCTGGGATTAATGCCATCCCTGGTGCTGGATGGGGTTGCATTGTTCCAGAGAGAACTGTGTGAAATCTGGGTTTCACTTGGACTCATGGCTCCTGCTTGAAGAGCAGGTGACAATTGTGACTAGGAGGGCCTTTGCACAACTTGTGTACCAGTTGTGCCCATTCCTGGATCAGCAGGCTCTGCTCACAGTCACTTATGCCCTACTCAGCTCCAGATTGGCCTACTGCAATGCATTCTACATAGGTTTGCCCTTGAAGAGCATCTGGAAGCTTTAGCTGGTGCAGAATGTGGTCACCTGGTAATATCATGCTACCCCTAGCATGACATGTGTCTCATCTCTGCCCTGTGAGCTACATTGGCTGACAATTTGCTTCCAATTCAAGGTGCTAGTTTTAGCCTTTAAAGCCCTACATGGCATAGGACCAAGTTATCTGTACAATCTCCTTTCCCCAATTACATCTGCCCATCCATCAATTAGCTAAATTTGCTTTCTAAGACTGTCTGATTCACTTGATGACTGTCATGGTTCGCTTGACAACCACGGCGAGAAGGGTCATGAGACTGGGCATGACTCGCTTGGCAACCGACTTACTTGGCAGTGGACATTCTGCTCATGGTTGTGGTTATCAGTCGAGGACTATCTACATAGTTGCCCAACGAACACACAAGGACTCCGGGCTCCCTACACCCATGATGGCGAAGCTATGGCACGCATCTGCCGGCATGGAAGCCATTGTCGTAGATCAGCTCCAGCGTGCATGCACTGCTGGCCAGCTGATTTTTGGCTGACCACGCCCTCCCTCCCAGGAGTCTCTAGCAGCCTGTTTTGAGGTCAGTAAAGGGCTCGCACAGAGGCTTTGGGAGGGTGTTTCTGGCCTCCGGGGGGCCTCTGGGGGAGGAGGCCATTTTTGCCCTCCCCAGGCTCCAAGAAAGCCTCTGGAGCCTGGGGAGGGCAAAAAATGGGCCTACCGTGCCATCGTGTGCCAAAAGCGTGGGGAGCGGGGGGGTCACCCGCGCATGCACGGGGCAGGGTGCATTGAATTATGGGTGTGGGCACGTGTGCGCATGACCCCCCTGTGCTCCCCCCACTTTTGGCACATGATGGCAAAAAGGTTAGCCATCAGTGCCCTACACCATTAAAAACCCACAGTTTAAAAATTCCCAATTTAACTCTACCCCACTTTTCCTACCACACTCTACTTGCATTTTTTAAAAATTCTGGGAATCAAATTATGTCAGTTGACTTCCCCGGTTATCACTAGATGCTTTTCAAGAGGGATTTGGAAGTGAAATGCTTTGGGCCCTCGAGGGGAAAAAATCCCACACAAATATTTAGCATCTGTTTATCCTGGTGTTAATGGCAGCTACATTAAATCTAAATATTTTGCTGAATCATTCCTAGTTCTTCCTCTTTCTTCCTCCTCTTCTTGTCTTTCCTTGGACTGCGATTCCCTTGCAGGCAGGGACCTGCCTCTTTTTTATTGTGAAACTACCGGTATTTTTCTGTGTACACAAGGAGAGGTGCTGACTGAATAACTTCTAACAACACCCACAACCGAATGTCAAATCAAATCATTTTAGGAACAGTAGGAAAATGATGAGGCTTTGATCCCAAATAACCATTTCTCATCCTCTCCATGATCCGTCTTGTTCACAGTCTTTTGGGCCTCACCTACACACCATATAAAACGTGCTGCCCCATGGCTGATCTGTAGTCTGGCTGAATTGTCCACTCTTTCTTCAGCATCTCTCCAGGAACAGAATAGGGGGAGAATCCAAATCGATTTGAGATCCTTGAGGCTGCCCATGCATGGGGTCACAAGAACAGTAGAAGAGAAGCTCAGGGTTGAATGTGGGTCCTTGGTACTCTCTGAGTTTGGTTGTTTTCTTACAGACTTTTCATGACCCAACTAGGTAACATCATCAGTGCTAGAAGAAAGATGGGGGAGGAGGTTGAAGAGGGGGAGGACTGCGAGATCCTTAGTGCTCTGTGAGCGTGGTTGTTTTCTTGCAGATATTTCATTACCATACAAGGTAACATTGTCAGTGGGGGGAGGGGGAGGAAGAGGAGGAAGAAGAAGAAGAGGAGGAGGAGGAGGAGGAGGAGGAGGAGGAGGAGGAGGAGGAAGAGGAGGAGGAGGAGGAGGAGGAGGAGGAGGAGGAGGAGGACAACGACCAATGTGGAGTCCTTGGTGCTCTCTGAGGTTGGTTTTTTTCTTGCAGGCATTTCATGACCCAACTAGGTAACATCATCAGTGCTACAAGGGGTTTGTGGAGATGAGGAGGAGGAGGACTGAGGAGTTCTTGGTGCTCTCTGAGCTTGATGGTTTTCTTGCAGATGTTTCATTACCCAAATAGACAACATCATCAGTGTTGGAAGGGAGGAGGGCTTGCAGAGAGGAGGAGGAAGAGGAGGACTGTGGAGTCCTTGGTGCTCTCTGAGTTTGCTTGTTTTCTTGCAGACATTTCATTACAGGTAGTCCTTGACTTGCGACCACAATTGAGCCGAACATTAATTTTACTAAGCAAGACAGTTGGGTGAGTTTTGCTCCATTTTACAACCTTTCTTGCCAGAGTTGTTCAGTGAATCACTGCAGTTGTTGGGTTGTAGCATGGTTGTTGAGTGGATCTGGCTTCTCTATTGACTTTGCTTCTCAGAGGGTCTAAAAGGGTGATCACATGAACTGACATTGAATTATAAATACATGCCAATTGCCAAGCATCTGAATGTTGATCATGTGACCACAGGGATGCTGCAATGGACATAAATGTGATAAACAATCATGGGTCACTATTTTCAGTGCTGCTGTAGCTTCAAATGGTCCCTAAGAGAAGGACTATCAGGATTATCTATACCCAACCAGGAGAGAAACTACAAGTCCAACTTCTCTCATTCAACAACATGAAATTTAATGTGAAGAACTCAAAGTTTTACACCTGGGCAGAAAAAAACCAAAGGTACAAGTACAGGTTAGGCGAAATCTGGCTCAAAAACAGTAACTGTGAGAGAGAGCTTGGAATCCTAGTGGACGATCACTTAAACATGAGTCAGTAGTGTGCGGCAGCAGCCAAAAAAGCTAATACAATCCTTGGTTATATAAACAGAGGCATAGAATCAAAATCACATGAAGTATTAGTACTGCTTTATAAAGCCTTAGTAAGACCACACCTGAAATACTGCATCCAGTTTTGGTCACCACATTACAAAAAAGATTTTGTGACTTTGGAAAAAGTGCAGAGAAGAGCAACTAAGATTATTAAAGGCCTGCAGACAAAACATATGAAGAACGGTTGCAGGAATTGGGTATGGCTAGCTTAGACAAAAGAAGGACTAGGGGTGACATGATAGCAGTATTCCAGTATTTGAAGGGCTGCCACAAAGAAAAGGGGGTCAATTTATTTTCCAAGCACTGGAAAGAAGACAAGAAACAAAGGATGGAAACTAATCAGGGAAGAAGCAACCTAGAATTAAGGAGAAACTTCCTAACAGTGAGGACAATTAACCAGTGGAACAGCTTGTCTTCAGAAGTTATGGGTGCTTCATCACTGGAGGTTTTTAAGAAAAGACTGGACAGTTACTTGTCTGAAATGGTATAGGATCTCCTGCTTGAGTGGGCTGGACTAGAAGACCTCCAAGGTCCCTTTCAGCTCTATTCTGAGTGATTGATTGATTGATTGATTGATTGATTCCATTGGCAGAGAGGGCATCTGTGGTTCCTGACTGCTAATGGCTTACATTTGGCAGGTCCCAGGATGTGGGCCTTCCCTGCTGTAGCTCACGCTATATGGGATTTTCTCTTTCCCCCACCCTTGGAGTGAGGCTCACTCCACCCATTTCTGTTCTGGAAGTGTATCAAGAACTGGCTTTGTCATCAGGTCTGTGGCTCCCAGGCAGGTGGTGACATGTAAGATAGCTCCACTATTGCAGTTAACATTCACCCTCACCTGTGGGTTATTTTCTTTATTTTAATCATTGTTTTTATATGTTAATATAAAATATTAAATTCATATAAAATATTTTGATATATGTATTGCTCTACTTTATTGCTGTATGCTGCCTAAAGTGACTTTTTGTGAGATGGGTGGCCATATAAATTTGGTAAATAAATAAATGTTGGATGAAACATATCTGACTTGCAGTCAGCATTAGAGACCTGGTTTTGCTGACTAAATAAAACTTCTTCACCTTTGCTTACAGAATTTACAGTGACTTTGATTTCAGTACTGTCAATTTGCAATGTCTATGTGTGCAGAGTATTATTTTAGATTGTAGGAGAAGAGTTTTTGATATAAAAGCTCATTTTTCTCAGAAAACTATTACGGTAGGTCAGTCTACTCCTTCATTTTATACATTGTGATCATTTCCCTCCATTATTCCTGGTACTATTTTACGTCCAACTTTAATGTTCCAGTTTCCTATAACCAGCGTGACATTATTTTAAAGTATTGGTCTAAAAGGTAGTGCAAGTTCATGCAGAACTGTTCAGTTTCCCCAGAATCCGTGATCAGAGCATAGAATTGGATCACCAAAATATTGATTGACTTGCCTTGGATTTGAATTGAAATAATTGCACATTGATTTTGACACCCTTTTATTAATAAGGATAGTTACCCAATTTCTTCCACAATTGTATTGCTGTAGTAGATCTCATACTGTGAAGTGACCTAGTTCACAGATTTCCAGAATGTCAGCATTCAATCTTGACATTTCTGCTCTGTCACCAACTTTGCCTTGGTTCATGTTCACATTCTATGAATCAATGGAATATATATACTTCCTGCCTCAAACTTTCCTTTTGCCTCTGGCCGTATTGGCAGTTGGACATTCTTTCAGTTTAAACCCACCACATCATAAGCAGCAATGCTACTCATACTTGCTCTTTACCGTCTCTGATTATTAGTGATTTTTCCTAATGTCGTGGAGGGTAGGATTAATCTACAGGGTCACCCTGATATTATCCTGGTTAAGAAAGTTCATTTTGTTTTCTTGGCAAACTACTGGGTTGGGTTACCATTGCCTTCTCCTGAGGATTACGGTACATTTAGTCAACTATAATGTTCCTGTCAAGACTGACTCTTCTGATTCCCAATGGTATATATCACAGCTTCAGTGTGCTGTACACAAGGTAAAAACCCATGAAGGGATCTGGAACATAACAACGTTACTATTCTACTCCTGCATGAAACATTCCTTTGTGATATTTTCTATTTAGTCAATTCATTCATCTGACAAGTTTTTAATATTACGATTCGTTACACAGTCAGACAGTTGTTTAAACTGGAGTTGGAATTTTTATTCACCTATTGAGTCCTTCCCAAGGACCTTGCAGAGGCAGATGTTGTTGTTTGATGTGTCAAAGGTACAGTTGTAGGATGGAAGCTTTTCCAAGTAAAGCTGCCTTTTGCAGTTGACTCAAATTGTCCACTTCAACTTGTGTCCAGTTAATAATGCCAGCAGTGTATCTTAATCACAGCTATGGCCCATGTATTGATGGCTTTGACATATTTCCACAGTTCAGTTTTGTCTTTAGCAATTTTCTCACTCATTGAATATATTCTTTACTAATCACATTTCTAATCTGTCCATGCTTGATGTAAAATGCCAGATATTACTGTTCGTGAATTTATGCAGCTTTATTGCTACTGTAGCACATTTATCTAAGTCTAATTATATTGCTATATCTGTGCTAAAAATTCTTAAAGTGTTTGTCACTGATTGAATTTCTATTTCTTGTTTTCCGTAAAGCTTCCGATGATCAATATAAAGCAAATGTGAGATATATAACATGTAGTATATTTGTATTTACAAGGAAAGGGAAAATTAAATCCAATTGTTTTTGTCATCTGATCCCACCAGAGTAAATTCTCTTTGAGGTCTACTAGATAACACCTGATTTATTATAAAATGTTATATAATACTCAAGGAATGTAACTGGTATGGAAATAGCTCTATCATTAGGGAAAATATCTCCACCTTTTTTTCTGGGTTTTTACCATAATTCCTAATGATACTTTCTAATATATCAGAGAGCATGTAATTATTATAAAATGGTGGATGGCTCAATAAAGGCATTTTCGCTTTGGGCTTTCTGATTTGAATAGTTTTCTTATGGCCACTTGTAAAGCTAAAGCTACAATTTCTAATTTGTTAAACTCAGGACAATGTTTCATAATATAAAACATGTTCAACTCTTTGGTAAAATAAAAAGTGATATATAAACATTTAAATAAGCAAATAAATGTTATAATTATCACAATTTCTTCAAAGACTGCACGGGTTTGCATTTTGAAGACAGCTGAAAGTTTTAGAACTTACATAAATATTGTGTAAATATGGAAAAATATTTAATATGAAGCCAGTTTAAGCCTTTTTATCTATAATGCAATCACACTGTATGTATATGTATGTTTTCTATTTATTTTATTTATTTATTAAACTTATACAGCTGCCCATCTCAAACACGATTCTTGGTGGCTAACAAAAAATAAAAATAAGATTAAAAAAATTAAAGACATTAGGGGACTGGAAGCTAAACATATAAAGAAAGGTTGCTGGAATTGGGTATGTCAAGTTTAATGAAAATAAGGTCTAGGGGTGACATGCTAGCAGTGTTCCGATATCTCAGAGGCTGCCACAAAGAAGAGGGAGTCAAGCTATTCTCCAAAGCACCTGAGGATAGGACAAGAAGCAATGGATGGAAACTAATCAAGGAGAGAGGCAACCTAGAACTAAGAAGAAATTTCCTGACAGAACAATTAACCAGTGGAACAACTTGCCTCCAGAAGTTGTGAATGCTCCAACACTGGAAAAAAACTTCCAGTTAAAAACAAGAAGCAGGGGGTTGGACTAGAAGACCTCCAAGGTCCCTTCCAACTCTTGTTATTCTATTCTATTCTAACCTAAGCAAGATACAGACTAAATTGCACAACTGAGGTCACAGACTCAGCAACAAAGCCAAGTTTTAAGGTCTTCCAGAAAACCAGGAGGATGTGGGGTGAGCCAAATTTCTGAAGAATGATGGTCCAGAGGCAAATATTACAACAGCAAAAGCTGTCTTGTGGGGAGCCACCAGATGACACTCCCCAGTAGACAGGAGGTGGACCATGTACCTCTATGCATGTCTTCAGCATATAATATGCTGAAGAGGCCTCATCCTGCAGTGGATAGACAATGGCTAAGATGATGATGATGATGATGATGATGATGATGATGATGATGATGATGATGATGATGATAAATAATAAGAAGAATATATCTCCATTATATATTATGTGAGCAATCAATCCACCCCCTTTTATAGCAGCAAGATATTTATATTGATGCAATGCACTTCCCACAGTAGTTTTGGAGGGCTGATACAAAAAATACCATATGAGCTGAGACTGTGCCCCTGTGGACAAGGGACCATTGAAACTACATCCTCTATACTGCATCTTCTATAAGGTCTCATAGACTCAATTTATAACACCTGACCTAATAAAATTTCCAGGAAAAGATCAGTGGAGTAGTTTCTCTGAATGTGGCCAAATTTTGCTATGCTGTATGTAAAATTAGGCAAACTTTAACTGACCACTGTTAACCCACCACCAATTGCAATATATTATTCTGTCTTTTAGTTTTATTCTTTACTATAATTATTGCTTTTAATGGTTTAACTTGCTGGCCTGTGACTGTAATAAAAATTGATTGATTGAATTTCCATTTATTTATTTATTTAAAAGCAAAAGCTTGGGCTGATAACATCACCTATTTTCTGTCTCTATTTATAGTTTCTCATTTCATTGTCCATGATTACAGGGAATATATTACAAAATACTATTTTACAAACCATTAAGTTTCATTCAAGCATTCTAAAGCATAGAACTGTTGATTAAATTCTATTATGAACTCAATGAAGCTCTGAATCATTGTCATAGTTCCCCTGGGATAGTGTAAGAAGGACATCATAGTAGTATTGATGATCTGCTGTAGCAGCTCAGGCTTAACTCATTGTTATTCCCTTATTATGGTTTACATTTTGATCCTTAATGAAATTTGTGATATATCTTCTTTTTACAGATCAGTAGAAAAGCTCTCTGTGGTCCTTAACCAGAAGTGCTCCAGATGTGCTCAATGGTATCATATTGACTGGGAATTATAATTCCAAAATATTGAGAGGACTAAATTGGGAAAACCTGTGCTATGTATATACTAGAGTGTATCAACGTCTTCTATAGATGGACCTGTATCTGCTTCTTGTTCTTTTTTCCCCAAGCAAGCAGCCTAAGTTTGAATATACTTAGAAAGGTATACTTTGTGAAAAGATAAAGATACATACCTACTAAACTAATATTTGCATATGTGTTTCTTTAGACATTTTCTCACAAAGTAAAAGAAAAAGGTTAATGTAAAATTGAGATCTTCTGAATCAATCCCTGAAATCAATCATCCTGGGCTGATAGAATAGTGACCTGGCTGTTCTTTATATAATTAATCATTTCTTTTTGTAATAACTTCATATATTAATCAGGCTTGTTGTTTCTTGTCAGGACCCTAGGTGGCGCAGTGGCTAGAATGCAGTATTGCAGGCTGTCTCTGCCCACTGCCAGTTTGATCCTGACCAGCTCAAGATTGACTCATCCTTCCATCCTTCCGAGGTCGGTAAAATGAGGACCCAGATTGTTGGGGGCAATATGCTGACTCTGTAAAGCACTTAGAAAGGGATGTAAAGCATTGTAGAGCGGTATATAAATTTAAGTGCTATTGCTATTGCTATTTTGTACCAAAGCTGTGCACTGTTTCAGCCTTGATCTGCTGAGAGTGATTTTTCTTCTTATATAAAAGTAATGCCCTCCTGGGATGCCATCTTCCTGATAGTCCCAGTTGGGATGCCTGGGATGCCATCTTCCTGATATTCCCAGTTAAAGCTCTGAAAACCTTGTCCCTGCTACCTGTGCAAATATTACATCTGCAGATGACATATTGTGAAAACCAGCAGTTGACTATTATAACCCTATGATGAGCATAGCAGGTAAGAATCAGAAGAGATTCTTACCCAAGCATCACTGACCTCCTATGTAAGTGCCCATATTTGGTTATTGAAAGATGGCACTAAGAAATGCATTTTCTGCAAATTACAGCCTTGTTTTTAATTGTCTTAAAAACCCATAGGATAATTTATATACAGTAATCCCTCGCTATATCACGGTTCACCTTTCACGGTCTCGCTGCTTCATGGATTTGCATCGTGCATTGTGTTCTGCATTCTGATTGGCTGATTGGTAAAACAGCTTGCCAAGAGCAGTGAAATACACGTGAGGCCAGGGGTGAAATCCTCCCGGTTCGCACAGCTCAACAACCTGGTGGCGTTCGCGGCGTGGGGCTTCCCCCAACCGCTTCCCCCGCCCACCTGGATGTCGGCATCTGCGTTCTTTTGCCCTCTGCGCATGCGCAAAGCTGAAGTTACTACTTCACGGATTTCGCCTATTACGGGTTCTTTTTGGAACGTAACCCCAGCGAAAAACGAGGGATTACTGTAGTAAAAATTAAATTGCACAAGTACATGTTATATTCCTACTCATCTCTCTCTGCTTCTCTAAACAAAGGCACTATGTCAGAATGTATTTTTTGTTCCTTGCAAAGGTTCAGATGTAGAGCTCTTGTTAACTTAAACTAATGTGAATGGCTCGCTCATTCACATTCTTGGTTTTCCAAACAATGAAGATATATAACTTGCCAAAGATAAATCATAAAAGATTGCATTCTTAGGAGTTCATCACAGAAGGCAATTTACAACTTCAAGCTTATTGAAAACTCATAGGCATTTTTTACCCTAGTACTGCATAAAAATATTTCTTTCTCCATATACGTGGTAATAATATACGGTAATTAAATCTTCTGTAGATTGTGATCTACAAATGATTAATGCAAAGTTCAAGGAACAAGCAAGTATTCAAAGTTCTCCTGAATAGAGACAGATAAGTGAAATGTAATTTGAATGTGATATAATAATTGAAATATTTAATGGACTTTTCTCCCTCTTCCCATAACTTTCTAACTTCATTATGTGGTTGGGGCTGGAGTAGTCAGCTCCCAAGTAGCTAAATAATTAACATCCACTCAGAATGTTCTCAGCATTGAGACAGAGAAAAGAAATTAAGCAGAATCAGAAGTACCCAAAGCACTCCATCTGTAAAATATAATCTCTTGATATATTCTATTATTTATTTGTTTTTGTTTTTCTCCTATTACATCTGGAAGCCCATGATATGGATCAACACATATATAACAATGGACTAGAGGAGACATTTTCACCTGGCCATGATAGCAAAAATGGATGAAGAAGACCAATGTAGTATTTATTATTCAGATTTCCCCATATTTCAAGATTTGGGAACCGACACTATTATTCTGAGGAAAATTTGAGGAGGTTACTAATCCAAGATGAGAGAACTAGAATTTCCCAACATAAAACAATACAAAACATTGGCTTAATACTTCAGAATGGTAGAAGAAATAATACAAACATATGCATTTTGTTACTTAAAAACCAGTTTATTGTTTTCATACAAAATTACACAAACTAATAAATCCCGGCAAGATATAGAGAATAATTTCTATTTTTAATAACACAAATATAATAAAAATTAAAATAATTAACAATATTTATCAGATTATCATTCCTCCTCAGCCTAATCATTTCTGATATAAAATACATATTGGTCACCACACCTACTGCTAATAATAGCTTATGTATGCTTATATTAATATTTCAAAAGTCAGTGGTCATATTTTACACTTACTAATCATTTTCAATGAATCAGACAACTAATGATTACAAAAACCCAACAGCACTAGTAAAAATGATAATATTGTTATGACCCACATAAAATAATGTAAAGACATGTGTGTCAAATAGGATTAAAATCAATGAAAGTCAATATTTTTCAAATGGGGATGTGCACTGAAGTGTCTCCTGGTTTTTGGGCTGGGCTGTAACTGAGAACACTATGTTATAAAAGATAAAGTTAAACCTTAATGTGTCTATCTTCCTTTTTAGTCACAAAATTATCCTGAAAAAATAGTGAATGCTGGTTCAGGGATCCCATTCTTGGATGAAATGGATAGAGTTACCCTATGAATTGCATAGAAATGATGTCTCTGAAGGATCACACCAGTGATTTGAACAAAACAAATTTCTTTTAGGAATACCTTTAAATATTATATTAACTTGGATATTAACCTTAATGTCTCCCATCATGCTAGAATTCTTGAATAATCTCTATGGTTTGGATTTCCAAAATTACAAGTGACAAATTGGGGACAACGGTAGATTATAGAAGACAGAAGAATTTGTTAATTGTATATTATGCAGTGCTTCCTCAAGTATAGCCTAACAACTGTGCTGATTATAGTTTCTATATCTCAACCAAGAATCCATCTGTCTGTCTATCATCTGTATAAAAAAAAACCTAACACATTTTTATTTCATTCATAGCAATAGCATCTAATTTATACAGCCAAATGAAATATGAATCTTGTTTTGCACAGCACTTTTGAGAATTTTGAAAAGAACAACTGAGTGAAGATTTAATAAATATGTTTTTAATGCATTGTGTCACACTTAATTGCAGACATCTGGCAAATGGAAGATGTATTAAGGAGCTGCACAAAGATGGCTAAAGAATTTCAATAAGAACTGATTGCTCTGAAGAAGCAGACTAATTTAAGGATTGGAATTTAGTTACTTGTTGGGTTTTGAACTTGCTTCCAAAATGATTTAAAAAGGGGAGGGGGTCAAAACGCATATTTTGAGAAAACATACATTTAAATATCATATTAGTACACATTTTAAAAGAAGAAGAAGAAATTAATGCAGGAAATGGATGAGTGAAAATAAGCAAAAGTGACAGCATGTGAAAAGGTACGGATTTCTCCCTACCAAACTAGGTTGCAGTGCCACCAGGCAGCAGCTTTCATATTATCAGGTACTCAAAGCATATAGTTAGACTTTTGCTTCTGCTTGCTTGATCCTTACAGCTTCCTTCTATCACAGCTACTACGAATAGACGGCCTTTCATCCTGAATTTAACTGAGCTTAGCTGAAAATAATGGTTGCTGCTGCCTCTAGGGAATGAGTTAGTAATACATTTAAAGATGATGTGACTTGCTTCCCATATAAAGTATTTGTGTTTTCTATGTGTTTCCCTCTTAATGTTGTTTAATATTATTCTAAATATACCTTCTGGTTTATACAGTTTTTTGGTATTGGCCTAGAAATTGTGATGAAGAACAGTATTTGATTCTTGCATTTTTAAAAATCTAGGAGCTGCCGAGGCAGTTTATAAATAAAAAATAGAATACAAGTGAGAGAATGGCATAATATGGAACATTATATAATTAGCATCCAAGCAGGGTCCAGCTTTCTATTCTTTAAAGGAAAATGTAAGATGAAAAAGGAAGCCAGGGATAATCCTTTCTCAAGGGCTTTTTCAGAACCAGGGCACTGTAGCTTAAAGTGACCAGATATATATTTTTTTAAGCGGGACGGGGGGGGGCGGGCCCGCCTCGGCGCCATTTGAATTTTGCCCTCTGCGCATGTGCAGAACGCTGCGCATGTGCAGAGGGCAAAACAACGCAAATGTCGGCATGGGGGGGGGTGGCGGGAGGCCTTTCCTCGCCTCCCGCCTCCCCTTCGGGAGCCGGCAGTGGCTTGGGCTGGCTGGCTGGCTGGTTAGATGCGGAGTCTCATGGTCCGGGTGAAGATCGCTCACTACGTGCTGGGGGACACGCTGGGGGTCGGCACCTCCGGCAAAGTCAAGAGCTACGGGGCACGGGGCGGGGCAGGCAGGACGGGGTGCCGGGTTGCAGGCCGGCAGCGGCGGAGGGTCGCTTGAACTCGCTTCCCGCCGCGGACCGCGTTCACGCGCGGCGGCGGCGACAGCAGCAAGCCGGGAGCGCTCGCCCGGAATTGGAGTCAGCGAGCAGCTGGGCATCGGGGCTCTTCCCCCGCCTTCTCCATCCTCCAAGGTCGCCACTGCGGGGGTTCCGTCTCTCCGGTGGTGCCTGCGTTGGAAGGGAAGGGGGGGGAAAGGCAGCCTGCGGGGCTTGGCACGGCTGGGAGTTGCGAGGCGGCGTAGCAACTGGGCTGTTCCTCCAGGTGTGCTAAAGTGCTTGAGTTTTTTCTCTCTCACACACACACATGCACAACCTTCCAACGACCGGGAAGTCGTGCTGGGAGATCCAGTCCGACCCGGTCGTTGGAAGGTTGAGAAGGCGGGGGAAGAGCCCCGATGCCCAGCTGCTCGCTGACTCCAATTCCGGGCGAGCGCTCCCGGCTTGCTGCTGTCGCCGCCGCCGCTTAGCCTTCAACAGCCAATCAGCGTGGGGCGCCGACAGCAGCGACGTCATCTCTCCGCGCCCGCCTTGCAGAGAGAAAGGCATGGGTGGGTGTTTTAAGGTGACCAGACGTCCCGATTTTGAGAGGGCCTGCTGCTGCTGCTGCTGCTGCCCCTGCGGCTGGGCCCAACCTGGCCGTCCTCGAGTGCCTGCAGGCCGATTTTGGAAAGAATGCCCTAGTCGTGCATTTTTTTAAAAAATCGGGACTTTTTAGAGGACGGGCGGGACGCAGGACAAAGCATTAAAAAGCGGGTCTGTCCTGCCAAAATCGGGACGTCTGGTCACCTTACGTGTAGCTGAAATGCTAGGATTTCTACTCAGGAGCTTCATATCTCAAGGTAAGGGGCTAAAGAGCAGAACCTTAGCTGTTGAGCATAACCCATGACGAAAAATGTTTTAGATTACCCACCTAAACATACATAGCATAACTCCTGCCACTTGAATTGATCCAGAAACAACATCCCAACCATTTAAACTAGAACCGGTTGGAATTTTACCTAGTAAACAGGAAGTCAGAACTCAGTTTCTGAACCTTTTCCAGTTGGTGCAGTGTAGCAGTGCTGACTTGAAACTAGAAGAAGTCTTGAACTGAGTCCAAGTCTCCACTCAAATGCAACATGCATTTGGTGACCCTGAGCTAGTCAGCAGCATAGGACATTGGGCCACTATGGAGCTGAAGAGGACAGAAGAAGAGTTTTACTATCCAGAAAAAAAAAGATTGGGCAGGATGGTATGAGTGGGAGAGAGAATAACACCAATTTAGGTAAATTCTTAACTGCAAACTAGGAAATAATTTAAACTAGGAAATGGATAAAATAGGGCACATACAGTATATTAAAGCTCAGATTCTAATCTACATATGGATATATACAGATGATGTAGATTTACAGATGCTCAGAGTTGGCTTAGCTGAAGTTTTAAGGATAGGAAAAGGATGTCTTCTCTGACAATTTAAAAAGCAAATGGCTGACGTGAGAAGAAAACAAAGACAGAAGAGACTGTAAATTTATGATTTAATGTGCATAATTGAGATATAACAATGTTGTAAAAACGGGTGTAGATCTGTATCAAAATATTCAGATGTTTAATGAAGAAAAATAATAAAAAAAAATTATAATAAAAAAAAAGCAAATGGCTAGGCTGGGAGGAACCCACAAAGTAATGGGGTGCAGTTAATTATGTTTGTCAAGTGAGGCTAGGAAAACATTGTTTTTGCTACTTACCTTATTATGGTTCCTAGTAAAAAGGGGGGAAATGATAGAAAACTCAGTACATTTAATTGCTCATGGTTATTCTACAAGCACTGATAGAGATTATTCCCACGTAAATGTTTAGGCAGCAAAGCAATTCTTTCAGGGGCCTTAGGCTGTACCAATCACAACAGCTATCAAAATTGAAGCTGCAAAACAGGCCCATTCAAGTCAAACTGTTTAAGGTTTTTCAGAGTCCAAAATTGTAGATCTTAACCTGATTGTGAACAAATTACTTGGAGAGCCTCTTTTACCCATATCAATGAGGTCCTTCTCACTTGTTTGTCTTTAAGGAATAGAGATGAAAGAGAAAGGGTTTTTTTTTCTGCAAAGCATCACTGCATCTTTCTGCAGGCCTTCAGAAAGAAACTGTGAAGATCTTTCTTTTCTTAATTTTGTTTTGAGTTATATTTTACTAGATGATTTCTATCTGCATTTTAGCATTTCCTTGAGCTGAGATTTGTTTACTTGTTATTTCTTGCTGTTATTCTTTTATCAGATTTTACTTCCCCTTACAGTCATTTTATTCATAAACATGGCCTAAAATAGTTGAAATAAATTACTGTACATTAAAATGATGAAAATATAT
The DNA here is from genome assembly GCA_023053685.1 of Diadophis punctatus similis. NCBI lineage: Eukaryota > Metazoa > Chordata > Lepidosauria > Squamata > Dipsadidae > Diadophis > Diadophis punctatus. The sequence goes on from JALIGW010000001.1 coordinate 163,456,425, forward strand.
ACCAGTTTAAGCCCTATTGAATTAAGTGGGATTTTTCCACCTGAGAAGGCATAGAACCCTGTGATTACAGTATACTAAAATCCTAGGTATTTATTGCTAATTGAAAATATGTCATAACAAAGAACTGTCTGTCCCATATTCATGCATACATAATTGTTTCCTCCTCATTTTTATTTTCAGAGGACTCTAATATTTCAATTCACTATTTTAAGGAAGAAAGACTGATTTATGGTGAAATATAGCAACCCACTATTATTAAGTCCTAAATCTATAAAAAGAGAAGTTAAACATGGATGTTAAAATTATTTTATCACATCCTGTCTATTGCCATAATTATGTCATATAAATTATATTATAAGGCTGTGCAGAGGTCCGGAATTGAAGGGCAAATGTGATTTAGAGCATAACTAGGATGCATGAAACCTCTGTCAGGAACACCTTAAAGCAACTTTGATTTTTTTCCTGGGCTTGCTCAGCTACCCTCTGCAATTGCCTCCCAATCTTGAACATCCTGATTGTTCTTTATTATGTTCACTTGACCAGAATTCTGTAGATCCAGAAAGTAGAGAAATAACGTCTGTGTAAAATGAAATAAAATTATATTATTAAGCTGATTGATGCATGAAGGGTTTTACTGACGGGATGACAAAATGTTGCCAAAAATGATGACAAAAAACCCATTTCTCATTCTACAGTATTTCAATTATCAAGACTGGTGATAAGCAATTGGAGAGAGGGAGAGGGAGAGGGAGAGAGAGCACTTGGGAATCACGGCAGAGGCTGGTAGTAGCCGCTTATTTAAAGAACCCTTCTGGAGATCGGTAGCTTTGCTTATTTTGAACAATGTTTCATATTCCTCCTCTCTTGTATCAGCTGGCATTCAGAAGAGCATTTTGCTGCCCTGCATGCCCAGACTGAGGAACCGTTTCTAGCTCTAGAGTTGGGCATGATCTTTTCAGCCACATGATTTCTGTTCTGAAATCAAAGACATAGCTTAACAGTCCAGACTAAGGAAGGCTCCTGATCCAAATTATATGATTTATGCAAACTGTAACAGTAAATTGAACTGGTGGGCACTTGTACTAACATCCTCATTTATGGCCATCGATAATTCCATCGAACTACCAAAGGATTGGGACTTGGCTCTCATAACTCCAATCTATAAGAGCAGCAAAAGGGATGGCACTGCCAATTTCTGCTCTCTCAGTCCATTGAGCCAAGTCAATAAAATGTATATTAAAAATCTGGAAGTTGAATTGCTAGATTGCATTGAATCTGTGTATATCTTGAGAGACAAACAGGAGGAAGTTGAAGCATGCACCATTACATTACATTGTTCTATAATGCTGCAACACTGTTAAAAAATATTCCTTTAGACATGTTTATTCCTATTTGCAGTTTTCACTGACTTTAAATTTGCATTCAATTAAATTTCTAGGACAAACTTCTAGGGTGCAACCTAATGATTGCACAATTGATAAGCTTCTGATTCTTCTACAAATATTTAAATACATGAAAATATGAGTAAAAGTAGATATAATGCTCAAGGACATCTAATCAAAGAAATACCAAAGTTACGGTCTACATCTTTGTTTCAGAACTATTTAATTTATATATAAATTTACATTCACTAGGCCAGCATAAACAGCTTAAATTTCCACCCCCTAAACTAATCCAACAGCATATCAATTCATTCTTATAGCTGACAATGTAGTTCCTTTGTCCTTGACTTCTATTGGCCTTAAAAAGAGCTTTGCATGCTGTTTTATTTCACTACAGTAACAAGGACATAGTCATAGATATTCTAAGATTCTCATGTTTTCCAAACTTCCGAAGCTATAGAACTAGCAAATATTTAAGAAAGGTTCTGGAATCCAAAATTCTCACTGGGAATACCATATTTTTCGGAGTATAAGACGCACCGGAGTATAAGGCGCACCTTAGTTTTAGGGGAGGAAAACAAGAAAAAAAGGCCTCTGCCTCCAAGCAATTTGCCAAACAGCAAACAGCAAACAGCACAGATGATATACACTGTTTGCTGTGTATTTCTGTGCATGTGTGCCTGACCCATAGAAATAGCAAAGAATTGGAGAAATGTACATTATGCCAGAAAGTTTTCTTAAATGTAGTCACACTAACTCCTCCCAATTATTTAAATAGATCTACTCCAAGGTATGTCAGGATTTAACTCTAATACTAAACAGGACACTGTTACATTTCAGACTATACTTGTACAGAGCTGTTAAAATTAATTAAAATTTCTGGAAGTATACATTATTCTCTATTATTTAAAAGAAGATACAATAGCACTGGTCCTCTTCAGAGCAAGCATTTATTTTAAAGCTTCTTTATTTTGTTAAGTTGTCTAGAGGTCTCCAACCTTGGCAACTTTAAGACTTGTGGACTTCAACTCCCAGAATTCCACAGCCAGCAAAGCTAACAAAGGTGGCTGTGGAATTCTGGGAGTTGAAGTCCACAAGTCTTAAAATTGCCAAGGTTGGAGACCCCTGGAGCCTCTAGTCTAGAACAATAATAAAGCAGTCTTTAAAAAATAAGTCTAATAATTTGAACATTCTACAGATATTTATAGTTATTCACTTACCCCCCTTGCATCCAGCAGAAAATAAAAATCTGCGTGTCTCTCCCAGCTATTTGCCTCTTTGCAGCTAGTTTCAGTTTCAGTTTCCCACGTGGCAAATCAGCTGTAGGTCGGGAAGCTGCTACTGACTTGCTTGGCTTTACAGGCTCTTCCCTCTTTGCTGCAAGCAGGTAAATTGCTGGAAGACAGAGGCCAAAGGGTGGGGGTGGCTGGGTGGGTGGGGCTACATTTGGTGCATAAGACCCACCCAAGTTTTCACCATCTTTTTTGGGGGTAAAAAGGTGCGTCTTATACTCTGAAAAATACAGGTATGTGCTCCAAAGGGCACAGAGATCAGCCTCAACTATACAAAAGTAATTCCTTCTGCTGTAAAATTATATTATTTGCAGCTAAGACTCATGCCCAGTTATTGTACAGGTCAGAAATAGGATATTCATCTTCATACAGTATCTCATATCCTGAGATGGCAATATTAGAGAAAATCCAATCTAAATTCCTGAAAAATATTTTCCTGCTCTCTGATTGAGTCCTAGCTATGGTGCTTCAGTGACAAGCAGTGATCACAAAGGTCAAATAAGGCATCTGGATTATTTCTGGTTGACATTATTACACAACACAGATGGATTGGCCCCATAGAAGATAATTTTTTGGAAAAAAGCCATTTCTAGGAAATTACATTTTTATGGCTTTTCCTGGGATACTCTTCTGTCACTGGAGTTAGAACAGGCCAGAGTAAATTTGAAACAAAGCATGCTAGATGTAGAACATTGGTTGGATTACGGGATGTATTTATTTATTAACAAGTTCCCAAATTTTAAATCAACCAGTTTCCAAACAGGTTCACTGTTTCAAAAGTTAAAAGACCAAAAGTCCTTGGACCATTTTGATGCTTTCCCACAGTTGGAAGAGAAGTGTAGGAAAATCCCGCACGCTAAATGACATTGTCTCTGCGATGCAGTGGGAGAAGCTACAGTACAGCTCAGTTCTAAAGCGACTCTTGTTTGCAGCTGATCACCCTTCTTTCTAAATTCTGAGGGCAGTCCGATTTGCTTTATTTTTATTTATTATTTTTATTTTATTTACTTGAATCCCACCATTATTAATTTCACAAACAAACCAAGGCGGTACACATATGCATCTTCTTCCTCTTGTTTTCCCTATAACAACAACCCTGTGAAGTGGGCTGGGCTGAGAGGGGTGACTGGCCCAAAGTTACTAGTTGGCTTTCATGGCTAAGATGGGACTAGAACTCACGATCTCCTGCTTTCTAGCCTGGTGCTTTAACCACTAGATCAAACTGGCTCTCTTTTTTATTTATTATATTTTATTTTATATTACGTATTAGACAAAAGGACAATTTTGGGCACTTAAATATTTCTAAACTTGTTAAGTAGGTAAAATCTGCCCTGCCCTGAGTAAATGCTATTTCTACTTTGCTATTTGTTTCTTTGTTTCTTTTTACTTTATGACCACAATAAAATGTATTCACCACTCAAATACAGTCCTGTGCTTTGCATAGTCCAGCATGAAAGGAGCCACATGAGTTTTCCAGTGTCTCAGGACTCAGATATATGTAAGATCTTAATGTCCAGAAAGCCTTAACCAGAAATTATCCTGCAAGTAAGTAATACTATCTCCTTATATACACTTTCATAATCCTTGAGGGTTTATTTTTTCCCCAGGATAAAGAATTACTAAAAATAAAAATATTTTGGCTTGAATTTAGATTGAGAATAGCTGCCATAAAATATGGAAGTATATCTTGTCTGGATTTGAAGTGAAGACTCCAATTCCTGAATATGCATCTGTGTATGGTAGTCATCATATCTTGTGTTAATTCTTTACTGCAATCTGTTATATGCAGGCTGAGAATGATGGGAGACCACTCAATATTTAGAGACCATCGGGTTATGAAGGCAGCAGTTGTGGATAGTGCCTCTGTGCCAGACATCTTTATTATACAGTTCATGCCTGAAATTAATACAGGTAGTCCTAGAATTACAGTCACTCTTGGGACTGGAAAATTTGTTGTTAAGTGGTACAGTCATTAAGCGAGGCATCATATGACCTCACCCAATTTTACAATATTTTTTGCTGCGGTCATTAAGCAAGAGAACACATGATTGCGATTTGCAACCTTCCCTGTAGGCTTTCCCATTGACTTTGCTTGCCAGAAGCCAGCCGGGAAAGGTGCAAATCCACAATCATGTGAACCCAGGGCACCGCATCTGTTTTAAAGGCAAGCCGGTTGCCATGTGCACGGATTGTAGTCATGTAACCATGAGGATGCTGCAACAGTTTTAAGTGTAAGGGGCTGGTTGTAAATCACTTTTTTTTAGCACTGTCAGAACTTCAAACTATTGCTAAACAAATGGTTATAAGTCGAGGACATGATGTGGTAATAGACAAATAGATGAAATTCGCTCTATTTAACTATTTGTTTGTTTTCTAAGATGTCTACTAAAAGCACATATTCTGAAGGAATAAACATGATGCCCAATCCCTGCCTCATAAACATAATGCAATGACTTGGTAGAAAGGTGCTAGCCTCCACTTTATTTGCCATGCACTTGGAATATATTTGCAAATGTAATTGTCTCTGCATAATCTGTTGTATGGCTACAACAAATTTATAGTATTTTGAAAATAACATAAGTTTAGAAGAAGCCTGTTACTTCTTAATTTAGTGACATTCAATAACAGTGCTATTTTCATGTGCATGCCAGTTTTATGATAGAAGCTATTAATGCCTATGATTTTCCAAACGTGAACTATTACAGGTTCTGTGGCAACAGTGCATATTTGCTTTGCACAAAATGATTCATATATAAATACAACTAGGGCTACTGAAGACTGCCAGTCAATTAGTGTATACAAAACTAAGAATAAGTAGACCACCAGCCAAATTCTGTAAACTTCTTAGGGTCCATATAAATGTAGAAGGTATCAGCTATTTTTTAGATTCTTTTTTACACACAAGGTGAAAAGAAATACATGTTTTGTTAATACACTCAGTTTCTTTTATGTATTTGCTAAAGTAGAATACTAAATCACATTCAAGTAGAACTTTCATATTGTCACCTAAAAAATGCATGTCCAGGTTTTTGGTATATTTAGTCATTATTTTTAAATCTTGGTTAAAATTGGCTTAATTTACGATTGTAATTGGTTTGATAAGATTGAGAAATGAGAAACCACCTTTAGGAAGTGCCTAGATTGAGTTCTTGGGTTTCATACAAAGATGGAACATTTCTTCTCTCTCTGTTCCATGTCCCCCTTACAGGAAAGACTTAATGTATTTTTCAGTGTATAAGATGCTCTCCCTTCCCACCAAAGTGGGTGGAAATGTCTGTGCATCTTATAGAGCGAATGTTGCCGAAGCCCTGCCCACCCACCAGTCCCCACCCTTCGGCCTCTGCCTCCTTGCAGCAAACAGCCTGGCCAGCTTCAGCACAGCCTGATTTAGCACAAGCAGCTGATTGGCAGTTGGATTGGCGTCCGGAACACCACCTATCAGCTGTTCCAGGCTGTGGGGATCGCCACTGCTATTGCTGTCCATCACCGCCACCACCTATCGCCACCTCTGCATGCCCCATTTTCGGACTCCACGTGTCCTGTTTTTGGCCTCCACGTGCCCCATTTTCAGCCTCCGCGCATCCCGTTTTCAGCCCATTCCAGGCGGCGATCCCCACTGCCTGGAACGAGCCGAAAATGGGATGTGCAGAGGCCGAAAATGGGGCGCGCGTAGGCGATGATAGGTGCCGGCAGCGATGGGCAGAGGCAATCCCCGCAGCCTGGAACAGCTGATAGGCAGTATTCTGGGTGGCACATCCAACCGCCAATCAGCTGCTCGTGCTAAATCAGGCTGTGCTGAAGCTGACCAGGCTGTTTTCTGTTTGCTGCAAGGAGGCAAATTACTGGGAGGCAGAGGCAGATTTTTTTTTCTTGTTTTCCTCCCCAAAAGCTAGGTGCGTTTTATAGTCCAGAGCATCTTATAGTCCGAAAAACACGGTAATTTGTTCTGAAACATTAGCTCATTATTGAGACTCTATCCCCCTTAAGTTTCTTAAATGTCTAGTTGCTTGATGTATATTTGTAAATAGCCTGCATGTACGCATCTTAGCTGAACATGAAGATACTGAGAAACACCTATTATTGCATGCACTCAAGTAACCGGAGGTCTATTTCATTTGCTCAGACATACTTGATGGCCCAATCAATAACATTCCAAGTATCTCTGACCTCAAGGCCAGACTAGGTGTAGCAGCAAATACATAACTTTAAATTGTACAAACATTGGCAAATGATATGAATGTTTAAGAAAAAAGTCAAAATCAGGACAGTTATCAAGATACAAAGAAAGGAAATTAACCATTTCCTTCCCTGTTACTGCTTCAATAAAAATTTATTCAAGTTCCAAGATGCTAGTTTTATTGAGAAAGCAAATCCAGGGAATTCTTTAATGAATATACCATATGTTGTTTTAAGTTTGGGTACATTACAGAAACCTTATTTTTTTTAACCCTGACCTTAGCATAACAAAACATTAACAACAATAATTCTACTGAAGATCTGAAGGTTTAATGTTTCTCCTAACATGACCATAAGGTCAAATGGAACACTGATTTGCAAGATATAGCAATTTATAAGACTTGAAATACTGCAAAGAATTTTCAGATACAAATCAATCGAACCCTCCACTAAATTAAATTTTAAATTTGAATATGAATATCATTGCAGATGAGTGTCAACATAGTCCTGTCCTTGTAATACAGTTTTATAAGAAGCTTATAAGCTTATAACAGTAGTTATACTTGGACTTAAAGGACACATTATGGAATGAAAAAAATGAATAGACATGAGCAGTTTGACATAAGTCTATGAACATCATTTTTGGAAATCGTAGCTGACCATTCTGCTGTAGTATGTGTCCCATAAACCATGACATTTATACCCCTACAGCATATATTAAACTATAGTTTGGAGGTAAAACAAAACCATTGATAATATTAAAAAGTCTGTTGGTTTTTTGGCAATATAAAACAAGGCATCACTTTAAAAAATACTATGATAATTGTTTATTAGCAAATGCAAAAACATGCAAAAAGCATTGTTACAGTTATTATGTGATTGTAAATGGCTCAAAATACATAACTTACAGTCATCTGCAATCTATGCACATGCAACATTGAACAACTGACATCTATTCTACCACATGTACATTTGTCTAGCTTTTAGACAGTCACAAATTTTAAGCCATTGAATGGGAAAACACAATAGGGGTTTTGTGAGTGCATGGATTCATATTTAAGAATGCATGACTGAGCCAACTGAAAAGTTCCATCCAGCAGGATTGTATAGTATCATAACACACACAAGCAATATATGAGAGACTTTGTTGTGGGGCCTACATTGTTGGAAATAGAAGCTCTTGAAATATGTTGCTTTGTTTACACCCACCCACCCATTCTAAAGTCTTTCATCTCTCTCCTGTCTACAGCATTTATGTGGCCAGTCATTCATTCATGTTCTTCCTCTTTTGGGCCCTCTTCTACGTGGAAGATAGATGAGACCACCTGAGTTTCCAGTTTCTGAAGCTATTTTCCTAATTTTACAGCGATGTACTTTAGGTGACCTCAACGTATCTTTTACCTTCACTTGTATTAGCAATATGGGATAATTGCCAAGTGATTTGATGCATATTGGGAATTGTTCTGACATATCCCTGATCCATGTTCCTGGCAGATGGAGCCCGTCTAGACACACATGGCATACCTTTGCCTTAATTCCTCATCCTAGCGAATCACAAACTTCAACTCTTTCCTTTGTATTCTTTCACATTCAGCTGCATGCACCTGCTCTTCCCCAATGCTAAATAAATGTAGATTAGCTTTTATTGTTGTTCATTTCAGCTGACATCCTTCCCATTTAGGAGTAGAGTATTATCCATCTTTCATCTTGTCAAAATTAGTATTAATCTCCAAATCATATTTCTCTTCGAAATATCTGAAACTACACAGGAATGGTGGTGCCACATTCAAAGGTCATTAAATGTAAGGAATCAGATAAAGTCATCTCTGTCTTTCATGTTCTTGATGAATTTTTCAGTACATCTCTAAAAATGAAGTCTGCTGCTCAAATGCGAGTATAATTCTGCCATACACTTTGAAAGTCTTAAATGTGGAAGGCGTATCTGCCTTTTTAGTCTCCTAGTTGTGGGCAATCAACAATATATATTGGAAGTAGAGGCATACCTGCAAGAAAATAGTTCTTACAGAAAGGATTTTAAGTCATCACAAATAAATCAGCAATCAATTGCTAGTTGAATGGCAATATATCATATTAAGAATGTCTGCAACAGAATCCCCTCTTATTGTAATGTCAATTATTCTTGTTTCAAATCTTTCAAACAAGCTCATTGTGTGATGGAAGAAATATATGACCTGAAAGAGCAATTTCAATTTCTTGAATGGGTGAGGGTTTCATGCTTTGTTTTGTTGATGTGCATGCCATTTCTGAATTTAACATAATCTGCCACTTTTTATGAAATCTAAGAATCTTAATGATGCTGTTGGATCTCCTTCCTTTTCTCATGCTCCTTCAGCAACGATGACTTGTCAAAACATTTTATGGACAAGCTGCACTCCTTTTAATCCAATTTCATATCAAGAGGAACTGCACCGAAAAGTCCTTGGCTTTACTATATACACTGTAACATCATCAAAATGTCTTCCTTTACTCTTTCAGTAACAGTTTGGGTTGTTTTTAACTGCTGCATTTTCCCCATGCACCACCAACATATCAATATCGTATGTTGATGAAAAATTGAAGAATGTTCTGCATTGTTTGAAGGAAATATTCCAACTGTTTTCTAGCAGCAAGGATTTCTGTATCAGTTGAAGATCAAGAAATGTATTTTAATGGGCATGTCTTTGTGATTTCTTTTCACAGTTATTCAAGCATTCTTGGAAGTCATGTTTTAGTTCACAGACTATAAAACGATTAGATCAAACTGTGGCTAATACTGTGCAGAACTGCTTTCCTTCATTGAATACCTAATTGTATGGAGAACCTGTTTGTCTCTGACCAAAATGTAGCCATTTGTTTGGTTTCTCCAGCTAGGATTAGCATTCTAACAGGTACTGTAATGTATAGATCCACTGTTAAATATGACAAAAGCTTCTTAATCCCCCCCCCCCCGAATGTCTTTTTATACAGTGCAGCAGAACCGTGATTGCTTTGAAAGTTATTTGTCACAAGAGTTAAGCCATCTCATTTTTCTGGATGATTTAAAATAACATTTTTTAAAAGGCAAAAATCACACAGCAGAAAGAAAATACAGACTAGGATATGACAAAAGAGATTAGCCATAAAATTATATACGGAACATAAGATGCAGTACAACATATATTATTGGAACACTGGTATGTAGATTGACTGTCCAAAGTCTAATTCATGATGATTCAGTCAGCAACTCAGCCTGTTGTCCCTTGATGTAATGCAGATTCTCTAGAGTTAACTTTGAGGCAAAGCAAATCTTCCTCTGTTTAATGTATGCTGATCAATTAGAACAGGTTTTAAGCTAACAAAATATCTTGAGTATATGTCACATTGATTCTCATATTCAACTATGGGCCTGATTTGAAGAATAGTATACCTTACAAAAATTCCATCTTGGAAAGCCAAAGGCTTAATGATGTAATTGTATATGAGTTACACATATTTGTAATCCTATAGAGTGCATCATAAACTCATTTGTGAATTTGTTGGGGAAAAATACTAATAATTCTTTATTTTATATTTATTTTCTAAGTATTGTTTAATTTCAGGATGTAAACAGATAAACCTTTGGGAATGTTATTATTTGTTTCATTATACAGTTAGTCCTCAACTTACGATCACAATGGAGCCCAACATTTTTGTTAAGTGAGAAATTTGTTAAGTGAGTTTTGCCCCATTTTACGACATTTCTTGCCACATTTTTTAAGTGAATCCCTGCAGTTGTTAAATTAGTAACACGGCTGTTAAGTGAATCTGGCTTCCCCATTGACTTTGCTTGCCAGAAGGTCACAAAAGGGATCACGATTCTAAATATGAGTCAGTTATCAAGCATCCAAATGTAAATCATGTGACCATGGGGATGCTACAACAGTCTTAAGTGTGAAAAATGGTCATAAGTCCCTTTTTTCAGTGCCGTTGTAACTGTGAACGGTCACTCCCACACACTTCCCTTCGACCGGTGAGGTCCCACAGAGTGGGCCTCCTCCAGGTCCCGTCAGCCAAACAATGCCGACTGGCGGGGCCTAGGGGGAGGGCCTTCTCTGTAGGGGCCCCTGTTCTCTGGAACCAACTACCCCTGGAGATCCGGATTATCCCCACCCTGCTGGCCTTCCGCAAAGCCGTGAAGACATGGCTCTTCCGGCAGGCGGGGTGAAGAAGTAGAAGATCGGATTCCCCCTGAATGAATGTTGTTGTGTTTTATATTGTCATGTCTTTTTTACTGTATTGTTCTTATTCCCATTGTACGCCGCCCTGAGTCCTTCGGGATTGGGTGGCCTATAAGAACTTTTAATAAATAAATAAATAAATAAATAAATAAATGAACTGTTGTAAGTCAAGGACTACCTGTATACAAAAACCTATATTGTAGCATGACCCACATTTTATGGATGTGGCATATGTTCCTGAGGGTGGTGTTATAAAAGGCTGCCTAGCAGCCATTTTGAAAAATGTCTTCTAGAAGTATGCCAATCTGCTCATACTACATTTTTTTTTACATTCCAACTATATCTTCTATATGACCAAATACAAATTTTCATCAATAGTAATTGTCTTACAATGGAATACTATAAGGACAAAATTCTTATGGCAGGTAATGCATTCATGGGGATTTAAATCCAGATACATGTTTAGTTCCCCCAAACACATTAGAGAGAAGAACAATTACTTTGTAACACAGCATATACTTTTTATATAGAATATATCAGATTAAAATCTTTAATATTTCTAGGTTTGTCTTAAAGATGTCTGCTTGGACTGGCACAGCTACAAAAATATGAAATAATTCGAATGGTTTGGCATTGATTCACTATGGCATTACATGTTATTGGAGAATATGGCTTTAGGTTAAATAATTAGCAAAACAGAATCTCTTTACATCATTAATACCTTGAAACAGTTCACCAAGTACAAGAAAGAACACGGAGCATGGAAGAAGGGCCAGCATTGAGTTCTGTGGAAGACTCTTCCCTCCCTGACTTAGGAATGGGCGAATGGACATTACAGAGGAGTTGTCATTTTCAGGGGGGAGGATTATGAGCATCTCCCATATTCACTTTATCCACCCTCTCCTTTGCGTGGTATTGCTTACAGTTTACTCATCTCTAGTCATTTACATGCCACTTGGGGAAGGTGAGGAGAACTAAGGTGAGGAGGAAGGTGAGGCGGCAAAGAGAGTTTTCTCTCTGTTTCCATCTAATGATTGTCCAGATATTTGCAGCCCATATATAGCAGCTGTAGCTCTGTATAAATCCATAAATCTTCAATGCACAGCCAAGTGGTACAGTATAGACGACTAGAGTCTGTTAAATGAATCGGCTTCTTTTCAAAATAATTAGTAATTTTAATCCCTCCCCACATTCCCTTTGATACTGGTTGTCAACAGTGATAATAATATACAAAATATATTTTTCAGGAAGACATTGCTCATTTATGCAAGGCAACAATGCATGAAGCCCTTTCCAAAATGCATTTGGGAGAGAAATACGTGGCTTAATTCAGGGTAAAATTTCACCCAATCTATGTTTTTTTTGGTTCATTCTTTTTCCATTCCTTCTCTTGCACTTGTAGTTCTAAGCAGAGATTTTACTCGTAGAACAGGTAGTATCATTTTGCTATGGTTTAATTCTTAAGTCATGCAGTAAGAGACACATTTACTGCTTTCATCTATAATTCTCAACAGCCACAAAGCTTTGTTTTATCATAGCTATTCTATCAGATATTTAATAGTAATGCTTTATAAAGAACAATTTCTCAAGCAGCCTCATCTCTTGCGTTTGCTTTCTCTCACTGAAACATGTATGTTTTCTCAATTTCTTACGGCAAAAGACATAGTTAACTTATCCGTTTGCCAAAGGAGATTTGAAATACTTATCATCTGGAACATGTTTCAAAGGAAAATCTTGAATTACATCACATTGAGACGCCTCAATGGTGCTTACATTACTATGTCTCCAACGTGATTCAGGCACAAAATGATTCCCATGCTGTATCTATGGAATGCGATCTATCATTATAGCTGACACGTTGGCCTGATTAGTATGCTGTGCCTAATGTTGGTACAGAGTATGTGTAGGAAGCAAAAGGACAGCACTGCAGTAATTATAGGTAGCACTGCAGTGTTTCAGCCCTGGGATGCATGACAGAATTCAAGGAGAGTCTGCTGTGACTCTCATTACTTGTAGTTCTGAGGGGCACTCTATTTCATAAAGGAGAACATAGTCAAATGCCACCTTTGTAGAAGCTAACTTTCTTTAAATAATTTCTTTCACATACTATACATACAGAATTTGCATTTTAGGAGGGGATATATTGGCTATCATAAGTAGTAAAACAATTTTCATCTGTGACTTGCAGACAGATAAAGATATATAAAAATAAGGAAGTACTTGGCTTCAGATGGAATGAATATCTACTTCCACAATTGCATAGGTTTTATTTGGGCCAACTTTTAAAATATATGATTGCTATTATGGCCATACCTATGTTTTCCTGTAACTGTTTCTTTTCTTCCTGTTTTGAAACTATGTGGCCTGCTAAAATCAGTAACTTAGGACAATCTTAATAATTTCATTTGTAAGACACCTTTTTTTTTGTGCTAAAACTGCTAATAAGCATTCCCCTCAGTGAAGTCATAGGATTAAAAGGAGAAACTTTTAGGGGGGAATTTTTACCCCCTCTCTCATTTCTTTTCTTTTCTTTTCTAAATGGTTATTACTTTAACAACACGTTCACCTCCATGGATCATATATGCTCCTTCCTTGGGCTTCCTTTGTCTTGCTTCGCAGGGGCCAGCACAAGCAGTGGAGATCTTTACTTTCCTTGCAGCTCCGTGTAACATTTTTTCAGTACTAAAAAACCCACATATTTTTATTTGACTTTCAGACTGCTGTCACATGGTCAGGATTTTCTTGAATTTCAATACATTCAATTTCTTCTCGCTCCTTCCGTTTGGCTCGTTTTTTTTTCTTGTGGTGTTTTTTGGACGGTGGGAAGAATGTTAGGAAGACAGGTAAAATAACAAAACAGTGCAGAAGTGTGCAACTGCCAGTGAGCAGCAAGCATTTGAACAGTGTGAAGGTCAAGTTTGAAGGCACAAAAAGGAGGGGGACCAACCCAATAAGAAAAGATGTAACATTTTGCAAAATTGCTGTTCCGTGTTCTTGGAGTGAACTTTTTATACACTGAGTTCTGGTATGCTCAGTTGCTAGTACAAATGTGTAAAGCAGAGGTGCACAGTGATCTATGGAAAAATTCAAAGTGTAAATAAGGCACAATATAGAAATGCAATCCATGTCTACATTCCATAAAGTCATCAAGCCCAGGACACCCAACTCTATTGAGGTGACAGTGAGAATTAACCAGAAATTCCCCAGAGGGTGAATAACAAGGAAGAATGTAAGTAACAAGACCAGCAAGATGCCAAAACCTGAGATCAAGACAGGCATAATGACTGAGAGGCTGTACTGGTCCATGAAGACGAAAGTAGGGTTAAAGACAATGAATTTGATGCTCTGTTTCAGGGACAACGGTCTGAGTTTCTCCAATAATTCTATAACATCGCTTTGTGTTTTCTCACTAGTCCTAGCTACAAGATACATACAGGAAGCAATAATGTTGTTTCCATTCCCAGACTTGGAGAAAATGATGTCATTTTTAAAGTGTTGAAACTCAGTCTTTCTTAAAAAGGAGTTTTGGAGGATGCTAAGAAAGTCACTTTTATTGGTTGCAGTGATATTCCCAGCTCTCAGATACTGGTAATATTGTTGAAGCCAGGACAGTGTGTTGAAGCCTTCAGTCAGTTTCTTTAGGTCATCTTGGACAGTGCCATTCCAGTACTCAAGAGGTTCATAGATATAAAATCCTATCACTGGGCTATAATTGCTGAAGTACTTTTGTTGAATAACAGCATAGGACACACTCGGAGAATCACTAGAAAGCAAATTGATAATATTGACCCCATCACTGATTTGCAGGCAGCCCATAAAGGAGAAAGAAGCATAAATGAGATACAGTATCACTACAAATGGCTTAACATAGATATTAGTAATCCATTCATTGTAATGCTCCGTTACAAAATGCTGGATAAAGTGGTTCTGGTACGGGTCAGTCTCATGATGAGAAGACTGCTGGTGCCCATCACTCATCATGGTTTGGAACCAAACGGGTTTCCTTTCCAGATACTCTGCAGAGGGGATTTTACAGCAGAAGATACTGTGGTAACGATTCTGCTCCAGCTGCCCAGCAAACACCAGGCAGGAGCCAAAGAAAGAGAAGATGTAGAAGTAGTTCAATAGGATGGAGATGCACATGTTCTGGCAGAAGACTTTCACAGCCTCAATGTTGGTGAAAGGACTGGCACCCATGCCAAATGCTATGAAGTACAAGGAGCTTGTCATGGTGTAGGAAACCATTACATCCGAATAGGCATCTGCAACCCTGTCTTTAAATGGCAAATTTTCTCTGGTTCGACGCCATCCCGACAGAAGCTCAAATACTCCTTTGGTTCCATGACCTAAACAAGGACAACGAGGAAATACGTTAATTTGTTTTCACTGAACATCACATTTTCTTTTTTAATTCTATTTAACAAAATAACTGAGTTGGAAGGGACCTTGGAGGTCTTCTAATCCAACCCCCTGTACCATTTCAAATATATAAATGTTCAATTTATAACATAACTTTTAACCTTTTATTAATCTTTAAAGTTAAATTATTAACTTTTAACAATTTATAACTGATTACTGTATAGAGTAAATTAAATATGCGGCCTTGCCTAGATAGCAGTTAGTTATATTTAATCCCCCATACACACATCTCATTTTATTGTCAAAAGTTTGGTCAACAGAAACTAAAAATCAATACTTTAGCTGCCAACATAAGACAATACTGATGTCCTTATCCTCTTATTAGCGCTTTGTGGTCCAGTTCTTTAAGCAGGATTCTACAAAAGTCCATGGTCCCTGTTGCTTCCTGCCATCAGATGAAAATCTCTATCTTCTCTGAGGCAAATGAATGAGCTGATAAACTAGGGGTGTGGAACTGTAGCCTTTCTGATAGTGCCCAATCTCAGCTCCCAGAAGCCTTCACTTCCAGTCAGCCAAACTGGCTGGGGCTGGCAAGAGCTACTATTCAGCAACTTCCCAAGAGCTTTTTGATTGTCAGCTGTACTCATATGTCAGACTTTATGACCCAGAGATTTATAGCAAAGTAAAGCAGTCACGTGAAGAGTGAACTGCGCATATGGACATTCCATTCTATCCTCCATTTTCTCTTCTGCTGCTAGCCCTCTCCAGGAGAGGGTGTATATTTTAGATTGTCAAGATGTAGTTATTAAGATTTATGGTTTTGTATTCTTTTATACTGAAATAAATATCTTGTTATTTTTAGACTTTATACTCGAGTTTCTTTTGTTAGGGGTTAGCTCCAAAGAGAAAAGATTTCATCACCTCTAAGACTTATTTCCTATTCTCGTCATGGTAGCACTCGGATGGCTTGAATTTTTTCTCATCCTAACAAGCTCCCAGTCCCTTGGAATACAAAAGTCTATGGTTTGTAAAGTTGTTTGTGAAATTGATGAGAGTTAAAGGATTTGGACATGTAGGAATCTATATGTCAGAGTTCTGGCACCTCTAATGGTCATGCCAGAAAGGATTTTATGCAATTGTTCTTCATGAGGCTGGGTCTGTTGAAAATAGATCATCACTATATCTTCCCACCTGAGCAAAAAGTGGGAGGAGCAAGGGGAAAAGGATAACAAGCTTTGTATGGCTTGTCCTCTTTTTCTGTCTATGTCAGGAAAACACAACTTGTAGCAACAGGAGGAGATGTGAATCAGTGAATGCAAAAAATATAAGAAACTTTAATTCTCCTTCAGTGTCTTATGTATGAAGCTTGACCAATCCTGCAAGCACTCTCACTAATATTTTTAGCATAATAGTTGCGTACAATTATTTTCAATGAACCACAAGCATATGCACTAGTGCAAGGAAGGGCACTGCTTGTTTTAAATCAACAGCAGCTTTCCCATCTCTAATATCTAATTAATCAATCAATAGTAATATAGAAAAATATTCTACACACACTTTAAGGTATAATAAAGAAGAGTCAATTTTCAAATATGTAGGACAATCAAGAAAAATTAATTCATCAACCTAAATATACTAATATGATAATTGTTATTTTATATATCAAGTGTTAGTTGAGAAGTAAGAAGAAAAAAGAAAGAAAAAGCAATCTCCTTTATATTATACTATAAATAATAAACTAATCAATTTAGTTTAGATTTTTTAAAACCAGGTTATTAGGCACAGCTGGATGGGGCAAAAAAAACAGCTGGAAAGTAAAATGAGCTTATTTTGATTGTCCAAGAAAAGAATAAAAATAAATTATCTAAATAAGTTCAAGGTTAATTAATCAGAAAAGTAATAGATTTCTTGGTTTAGAAAACGTAATTCCAATTAAGTATCATTCATCACAAACTTGTTAAAATACTTGGGCAAGGTTATCGAAACTCAGTATGCTGAAACTTTGTTGCTGCATTGCAACACTTAAAAAAATTAAACTGAAGATACTGAAGATTAAGCACTAACAATAGCCAACTTTCATTCAAGGATTCTGAAACCAAAGTATAAAAACAGATGCTTAACTTCCTGAAGATATTATTGTGGACGTGATGAAAGTGTCTCAGGATTGTTTCTCTCATATACTAGTTGTACTAGAAATATCACAGTACATACCGTATTTTTCGGAGTATAAGACACACTGAAGTATAAGACGCACCTTAGTTTTGGGGGAGGAAAACAAGGGAAAAAGGCCTCTGCCTCCAGGCAATTTGCCAAACAGCAAACAGCACAGATGATATACACTGTTTGCTGTGTATTTCTGTGCATGTGTGCCTGACCCATAGAAATAGCAAAGAATTGGAGAAATGTACATTATGCCAGAAAGTTTTCTTAAATGTAGTCACACTAACTCCTCCCAATTATTTAAATAGATCTACTCCAAGGTAACTAAACTCTAATACTAAACAGGACACTGTTACATTTCATACTATAGTTGTACAGAGCTATTAAAATTAATTAAAATTTCTGGAAGTATACATTATTTTCTATTATTTAAAAGAAGATACAATAGCACTGGGCCTCTTCAGAGCAAGCATTTATTTTTAAAAGCTTCTTTATTTTGTTAAGTTGTCTAGATTTACAGGGATCTCCAACCTTGGCAACTTTAAGACTTGTGGACTTCAATTCCCAGAATTCCACAGCCAGCAAAGCTAACAAAGCTGGCTGTGGAATTCTGGGAGTTGAAGTCCACAAGTCTTAAAGTTGCCAAGGTTGGAGACCCCTGGCTCTAGAACAATAATAAAGCAGTCTTTAAAAAATAAGCCTAATAATTTGAACATTCTACAGACATTTATAGTTATTCACTTACCCCCTTCCATCCAGTTCAGCAAAAAATAAAAATCTGCGTGTCTCTCCCAGCTATTTGCCTCTTTGCATAAGGTGACCAGATGTCCCACTTTTGGCGGGACAGTCCCGCTTTTGAATCATTTGTCCCGCGTCCCGCAGCATTTCAAAAAAGTCCCGCTTTTTAAATTTGAATTTGCCCTGCACACCCCTCTGCCTCCTGCCTCGTCTGCCTCCTCCTGCCAGGCGGGGAGGGTGGGCAGTGAGAGGGGCAGCAGCGGTCTTGCCTGTTTGTCGCCACAGAGCTGAAGAAGCTGGTGGTGTTCGCGGCGCGGGGCTTCCCCCGGCCACTTTCCCCGGCCGCCGGGACGCCGCCATTTGCGTTCTTTTGCCCTCTGTGCATGCAGAACACTTTGCGCATGCGCAGAGGGCAAAAGAACGCAAATGGCGATGTCCCGGCGGGCGGGGAAAGCGGGCGGGGGAAGCCCCGCGCCGCGAACGCCACCAGCTTCTTCGGCTCTGCGGTGACGAACAGGTAAGCCTGCGCCGGTAGGAACCCACCCCTGGCTGCGATGAAGGGGGGGTGTTTGGGGGGGTGCACAAAGCTGCAGGATAAGAGAGACGGACCCCTCCCGTCTTGCTCCCCTAGAAACCCCCCCGTCAATGGTGTCCCGCTTTACAAAAAATAAAATCTGGTCACCTTATCTTTGCAGTTAATTTCACTTTCATTTTCCCACGTGGCAAACCTAATCAGCTGTAGGTTGGGAAACTGCTAGTGACTTGCTTGGCTTTACAGGCTCTTCCCTCTTTGCTGCAAACAGGTAAATTTCTGGAAGACAGAGGCCAAAGGGTGGGGGTGGCTGGGTGGGTGGGGCTGCATTCGGTGTATAAGACGCACCCAAGTTTTCACCCTCTTTTGGGGGGTAAAAAGGTGCGTCTTATACTCCGAAAAATATGGTACATAATTCATTTAAATGTATTCTCCGAATACATTTCGGAGAATGTCTTATACTCCGAAAAATACGGTACATAATTCATTTAAATGTATATCAAACATGAAATAGTAAATGCTACCTTGGAATAAATTTCTATAAATGCTAAACCAGGACTATACAGCAATAGCTTCCTTAATAGAAACAGACATAATATTTCATCTTTGAAATCCAATCCTAACAAAGAAATTTGGATTGATGTTTTAGCCTATCCATAAAAAAATAACAGTGGGTAAGAAAGGACTAAAATGCAGAAACATTAAGAAGAGTGTACATTTTGTCAGAATGACTTTACTTAGTAAAATGTTAACATTAATACCCAGCAACTAACTCAACTGCAATTTAAATCACAGTGGGTTTCTTGTATGTCATTATTCCCATGATTATCCCTGAATGATGCTGACAGGCTACCCTATCAGTAGCCCAACATTCTAGAATATTATTTAATCAAGTTGAAAAAAAGCAAGGATGCTGCCCCCCTCCAATTCCCTATATATTGTTGATAGGAGAACAGCAAGGCTACTTAAAGATAAAAAGAAGAAATGCCCACGCTTTCTCTAAAAGGGGGGAGGAACCCACTCATCCCTGGCCCTGACATCCAGACCACAGTGTTTCATAAGAGTAGATGAAGTAGACTGCCTGGCTTCTTTGGAGATGTCCTGAAGAGGAAGGTCTCTAAATCAGGCAGTGGCTTTAATAGAGTGCCCTTTAATGTAAGTTGGAACTGAGAAGGTAGCGAGCTTAACTGGTAACACCAAAAACATTCACAGACCAGTGGGAGAAACAGAGCCCACATTGTTTCCCACAGTGACAAACGTATAACTCATCAGACCTTTTAACATTATAAGTCAACAGGGCAGAATGGATTTCAGTGGCAGGTTAGGTAAGAAAGAAATACTGCCAGAACAATGTCTTGAGGTGTATTGAAGATAGAAACAAACTAGGGAACAAGGGAGGCATTATTTTTAAACCAGAAGTGATAAAAGTGGATCCATCAATGAGTACAATGATTATGGGCTGCTTAGTGGACAGATGTAGTTGACACAAAGTACAAAGTCTTTCAAGTGAGAAGATCAAGAGTACAAGTAGCCATACTGCAGATTCAAACAGTTTAGTACATAGCTGGGAAAGCACTCCCAAAAGGCTCCAAGGAGGAACCAAACTGCAGAGGACAATATATGATTTTTTAAGACTTAGGCTATACCACTC
The DNA here is from genome assembly GCA_023053685.1 of Diadophis punctatus similis. Lineage (NCBI taxonomy): Eukaryota > Metazoa > Chordata > Lepidosauria > Squamata > Dipsadidae > Diadophis > Diadophis punctatus. The sequence goes on from JALIGW010000001.1 coordinate 163,476,911, forward strand.
TGTAAAACTACCCCTCCTATCCAATACAAACACATCATCCTAATTTACTGTGTTTTCCCGAAAATAAGACCCTGTCTTATATTTTTTTTAACCCTGAAATAAGCACTTGGCTTATTGCCATGCACTCAAAAGCCCGATTTGGCTTATTATCAGGGGATGTCTTATTTTGGGGAAAACAGGGTAACTCCTACATCACTTTAGCTTTTCTATGCATCTAATGAAATGAAATGTAGTTCACTAAAGCAATGTCTTGTAATATATTTGTTAGTGAGAAAAAAATGCTACTCTGCATTAACACAGCTCTCCTCTTACACCGTCTATATCACTCTGGTGAGCCATGAGTACCTGGAACACCATGTAGTCTAGTCTATAGTCTTAGACTATTAGATTTTTTAGTATCAGCTGGCTGAAGGAAGCTAAAGATCTCCTGGAATAGTTTTGCATGATCAACAATCTGTTTTTTCATGGAGAATCTGAATAATGCAATCAAATGTATGGTGATTATATAACAGAATATTTTGATTTTCTAGTAGTGAATCTTCCAGATGAAACAGGACACATACTTGCCAACTAAATCTTTCCATGGACCTCCCCCCCCATAAACCTCAACCCAGAATAGCCCAATTTAAAAGCTAGATCTCATTCCTACTATAAGCCTGTCACTGCTTTTGGGCAGTACTTTTGACTCTAATTTTGACTCTAGGAGAGGTTTTCCCTCTCTTCAGTAACCAGCTTTGCTGACTCTATCATGGGTCAAATTACCATGGGTCAATCTACACATGAAAATTTCTTATCAAGGCTTACTAGATTTTTAAAGTAGTCCTCAATTTACAGCCACAATTGGGACCAAATTTCCTTTGCTATGTCAGGTGGTTATTAACTTTCTTGCCATGGTTGTCAAGCAATCACTGATGTTGTTGAGTGAAATGAGGTCATTAGGTGAATCCAGCTTCCCTCCTTGACTCTGCTTGGAAGCCAGCTGGGAAGGTTGCAAATGGTGATCACATGACCCTGAAACACTGCAACCACCTTAAATACATGCTGGTTACCAAGCATTAAATTTTAATCACGTGACTGGGGATACTGCAAAGGTCATAAGTGAGAGGACCAGTTGTAAGGCACTTTTTTTCAGTGCCATTGCAACTTCAAACAGTAACTAAATGAAAGGTAACTAAAGTCAAGGACTAGCTGTCCTGGAATAGGTTACTTTGCTCTCCCTTTTATTTGTTATGAAATCAGTGACCTATTCATGACTTCTGGAAGAGAGAATTCCTCAGCATGAGATGTAAAAAGTAGATGTGCTGCAGTCAGCTTTCCTACTACCAGAACAGAGAGTTCTATAGTTCTATCAATCTCCAGCCAACTTTGTCTTCACTTTCTACAATATAGATGCCAGTAGGGAGCAGGAGTCGATGATATATAAAGCCCAAGGACTTCAGTTCCAACATAGGAACTGGTTATATTTGGAAATCAGGCCAAAGATTCTGGTGTAAGGACAGGCATCATCTCACACTGGACTTACTGTGCTTCCTGAGAGCCAACCAAGCATTTGATTTTGAGTCAAGTTTGAGATTGATTAGCATCAAAGCTTTACATAAACTTGAAGTGAGAAATCTCAGATCTCTGGTAGTCATGTAAGGACCTCCTTTTAAGAGAGCATAAAGATGAAAGGAGAAGCAATTCCACCAAATCTATGGCATGAAATTCTGGCAATGAGTTACCATCTTGACCTTCTCTGAAGCAAGATCTTTCTCCCAGAACTATGCCGTGATATTTTATTACAACAAAGGGCTCCAAGAGAAACAAGAAGAGAAAAATATGTCAAGTTACTAACTTAATTATAGATATAAAGAAAAAAAGCAGACATAATAACAGTGAGGAAACAAAAAATGGATAACCACAAATAACACTTTTTGTGAAATTATTATCATGGCAGGAAAAAAAGCAAATGAAAGATTGTTTATAAACTGCTACAAAATTTTAGAATACTGGTCTCTATACTGCTCTGGTATAGAGAGACTGTGTAAAACAATTTTAAATTTGGTTTAATAAAATATAAATGCATTTCTCTTGTGTGCAAGGCTTCATTGTTGCCATTCATAATGTTTTCCATTGTTTTATAGCTTAATTTGAAATTGGTATTACCGGTAGCTATAATTTTTTTAACTAATAAACATCAAGTAATGTGAGAATTATATACTGTTCCATCCCATATGCTGTACTGAGTAACAGATTAACAGCAATAGCTTTAGTTATCAGACTTGCATCCTTGTTTTACATGAAAAGGTATCAATATTTCAGTTTTATCTTTTGATTAACATCACTCCATCTTACTCAAGGTTATCAGTGTTTGCCTAAGAGAAAGATCTTCATTTTTAATTCAAAATGGGTTTGTGGACTCTCTATTCATGAAGTCTCTTTAATTAGGTTGTATATTTGAAATAAATATGTAGCAAAATGAAGGAAATAAAAAGGTACTTTAATTTCACTACCAACAAAATTATGCAGGCTTGTTTAGTAATATGCACTGCTAAGCACTTCCATTGGAAAAACTAATTTTATGGAAAGACTTCACAAAATGTAGGTTTAACAAAAACCAAGTGATATAATATATCTATAATAATCTTTCTGAATGATTGATCCAAGATGGCGCCGCCGAAGGCTGCCTCGGTGAAATGTTCTCTAATGGTTTCTTTATTTTTTATTATTCTCTGTGACTCACTACGGACTTCATACTCATGAGACCATCTGCTAAAAATTAAGGAACGTTTCTTTAAGGAGCAGCTTTTTGTGACACACCCCCCCTTTACAAATGTGGAGGAGATTCTAACACAGCAAGAAGCAATTTTCCCGGAGCTATGGATTACAAAAAAAACCAAACAGAGGAAACGAAGACGGAGAGGTAAAAGGGCGAGAATTTTAAACAGGCTAAGGAATAGGAGAAATAACCCCCCCCTGCCATCAATCTTCCTAACCAACTTATGTTCACTTGCTAATAAGATGAATGAAATGAGATACAATTCTGATTTTTACAATTCAATTCTCTGAAACCTGGTTAAATGAATCAATTGATGATAGCAGCCTGCATATCCCAGGGTTTCAGATTCAACTATCAGACAGAATTGCAAGAACATGTGGTAAAAAGAAGGGAGGAAGCTTATGCTTATCTATCAACAACAGCTGGTCTCAGGATATAACTATAATATATAAATTCTGTGATGAAATCTTAAGAGTCTTTACTTATCAACTGTAAACCATTTTACTCTCCACGTGAGTTCTCATCATTTCTACTAATTGCTGTATATGTCCTGCCACAAGCCTGTGTAAACAAGGCATTACGAACTCTAGCTGATCAGATTATGGAGGCTGAAGCCAAATACTCCGATTCACTGGCCATTATTTTGGGAGATTTAAACAAGGCAAAGTTAAAGAAAGAGCTACCAAAATACTTTCAGCACGTCAATTGTCCCACTAGAGGCAAGAATACTTTAGACCATGGCTATACAACACTAAAAGATGCTTATCGGTCTTTACCACAAGCAGCTGTGGGACACACTGATCATTGCATGATTCACCTTGTACCGGCTTACAGGCTGTAGGAAGTTAATACCCACCCCCTCCTGGAAGGGTGAAATACCCTGGGAAATATTAAAAGGCAGAATATTATATACAGTAGAATATCCCTGGAAACCTACTTCTAAGCAAACAAAAGACTCATCTTATGTGCCAGCTCACCCATTCCCCCCACCTAGCCTGAAACAGTATTTTTACATTACAAAGAGGAAAGGAATCACAAAGCCTTGTCATTCACCACATGGGACCTGGTAAAATTCCATCCCAACCACGCACCTGGGATTCAGGACAGCCCACAAGAGATGCCCCAGAATGCCCTGTGAATCTTGACAGCCAATAGGATAGATTTCTGTATAGGAAGAGGAAACAGTTGGGGAGGGACTCGAAGAGAGAGTATAAAGCAAGGAACTCCAAGCATCTTGCCCCTTCCTTTTCTGGACCCAACACCTGGAAACATGTGATCCACCTTTTCTGTTCAGGAGCCATGTGCTCCTGTTCCTTTGTTCTCCATTAAAACCTTCTTTCCAAGCAACTTCCATGAATCCAGTGTTCTTTTTCCCCACTTGGAACTGAACCCAGAAGAATATTACTTTCAACAATTGGCACCCCCAGACAGATGGGACTCCAAGCTAACCTCTCCTTATGGACCTGGCCTAAGTAAGGCTTCCCTTGCTGGCAACAGACCAATTGAAGTCTGTGGGTGAGTTTTTTTCTTAGGCCTTGGCCATTGGGAAGTAGGTTTTAAAGGGGGTTTTGAGTTTGAACTCAAAGGTTGCTTGGAAGAAAGGTGAGTACCTCTAAATTTTAAATTTTAATTTAAACCATAGAAAACCATGGGAAATGTGTGTATGCCTGTGTGTGTGTGTGTCTCTGTTTGTCTAAAGGGATCCTTCTCCCAATCAAAGCTGGTGTTTGCTTCTGTGTGTTCTGCAAAGAAAGCCTGGAAAGTATAGGTCAGGCCAGAGCAGAGGACCTTCTTTTTGTGTATGGGTAATAAGTTTTATTTTATTTTATTTTATAGCATATGAAATTCCAATTTCAATTGAACAGTGTGTTCTCTGGTACAAATCATTTTAGGAAATAATACTCATGCTATTTGTTTAACCAAATTAATTGCTTTTCCTTATATCATAAATAATTTCATATATCTTCTTTCTCCTGACTCCCTTTTTGTCTGCTAGCCATTGCAGGATATTCATTTTAAGGTGGCTACTCTTCCCATCAATGATAGTTATAGATTTTTCCACTTTTCCACTTCTCCAAAGCTGTTTTAATTTGTTGCACCAATTTATTTTGCTGGTTTACTAATTTAGCCACTGTGTTGAAGAATGAAATGAGATTGGTTTGGCATGATTTGTTCTTAACAAACTTGTGTTGGCTGTTGGTTATTACTTTACTTGTTTCTAAGTGTTGGCAGATCTGTTTTTTTTTAAAAAAATAATCTTTTCCAGTATTTTCCCTGGTATTGATGTTAGGCTGATTGGTCTGTAGTTTCCTGGGTCTGGTTTTTTTCTTTTTTCTTTTTGAAGATAGAAACCATATCAGCTCTTTTCCAGTCTTCAGGTAGTTCCCCTGTGTCCCAACATTTTTCTTTTTTTTAGGAAGATGTGGTGCAGTGGTTCTGAGATTTCATCTACCAACTCCTTTAGGACTCTGGGATGTAATCCATCTGGTCCTGGTTATTTGTATTTATCAAGTTCAGACAGGTGTTCTCTTACTGGTTTTTTTTTTTTTGCTTACTTTAACTCCAGTTTCCAGTCTGTTTTTTTCCCCAGTTATATTTCTGGTTAGTTGGGCTGTAGTTTTTTGCATGAAGACCAATGCAAAGCATGAGTTAAGCAACTCATGGCTTTCTGTGTTGCCTTTCACTTTAGTGGGCCAACTGTTTCTTGATTTCTTTTGTTATTTATGTGTTGAAAGAAACTTTTATTATATTTGACTTCAGTTGCAAGTCTTTGTTCATTCTGGGCCTTTGCTTTCCTGATTTTTCTTCACAGATTCTGACTATCTGCTGATATTCTGCCTTAGTTATGTGTCCAACCTCTTTCCATTTTTTTTATTTGTCCTTAATTCATTCAATTTGTCAGTGAGGTCTTTGTGCAGCCATGCTGATTTCTTGGATTTCTGATTTTTCTTTCTCATTGATATTGTGCTATTCTTGGCTTTTATAATCATGTTTTTTTCAGCTTTTGAGTTGCTTTTCCCTTTAGGACTTTCATCCAAGGAATCTTTCTCAAGTTTTCTCTGAGTTTATTAAAATTGGTTCTTTCAAAAAAATCTAAGACTTTGGTGTCCTTGTGTTCAATTGTTTTTGTTTGCATTATGTTGCATTCTAGTATGACTGTGGTCACTCTCACCCAACGTTCCTGCAGTTTCAAATCCTTCTACAACTCCTCCTTTGTTTGTAAGTATTAACTAGAGCTGATTTGGATACAGATTGGATACAGATACAGATTAATAGAGTTGGAGGGGACCTTGCAGGTCATCTGATCCAACCCACTGCCCAAGCAGGAGACCATACATTTTTTTCTCAGCCTGCTAACAGCTGAGTTGATGATCCATTCAGGGCAGGTAGCCCTCATTTAACGACCATTCCAAGTTACAATGGCATTGGAAAAAAAATGAGTTAGGGATGTCCTCACCCTTACGACCTTATGGTCATGTGAACGAAATTCGGGTGCTTGGCAACTCGCATGTACTTAGGATGGTTGTGCCAATGCAGGATCATGTGATCCAGTTCCCAAGAAGTAAAGTCAATAAGCAAAGTTGGATTCGCTTAATGACCGTGTGATTCATTTAACAACTGCAGTGATTTGCTTAACAGCCATGAAAAAAGGGTTTGCCATAATGTCCCTCTAGTTCTCTCCTCTACCTTTTGAAAAAAAAATAGTTTTCCAGTTTCCATGCCTTTAATTTCTGTGTCTGCCATAATATTTATATTTAGCACTTCCAGTATCAAAAAGAATAGGCATCCTTTTCTTGTGCCCCTTTTTTATGTATTTAAAATCATTCTCATTTTGTTTTTAATCTGTCTCTTAGAAAAAGCTTGAGATCTGAACGTATAAATTCATTTAGCAACCTTTTAGTCTTGCTGCCATTATTGAAGAATATATTTTATAGTCAGCATTCAGTAAAGAGATGGGCCTATAGTTATCTGCATTAAATCTGAATCTTCTTTTGGAATCAAAGTAATATTTGCTTCCATTCACGAATTTGGTACCTTTGCATCAATCAATACTTCATTATGTAAAACCTTTGTAAAATTCTGCCACTGGCCTACCTGGTCCTGGTGTTTGGTTGTTCTTTTGTCTCTTGATTGCTTTTGATAATACCATCATTGATATTCATTCATTTAGTTTTTTACCTTTTCTGGTACTTTAGGCAATTCCGCTTTTTCCAAATATTCTTTAATTTTATTTTCTGAAACTTCTTGCTCATACAGCTTTTCATAATCTTGAATTATTTTTTTTGTTTATCCTCATTTTGGTAGTATAGAGTTTCTTTCTCATCTACCAGCCTATGTGTCAATATCTTCTCTTTCTCTGTTTTTGATTTGTGTAAGTTCTGTTTAGCTTTTTCAGAGCTTCTGTTAGGTAAGGAGAAAGAATGTGTGTGCATGTGTGATTGAAGGGTGGGAAAGCAAATTTTGTTAATTGTTTATCCTGTGAACAGCCCAAAAGCAAACCCCAGGATTTTCAAGTAGACAAGCAAGGAGTGAAGTTGTAGGAGTTGCTCGTACTGATCTGCGTTGGGGGCAGCAGTTCTCCCGGATTGCCGTTTTTTAGAGGGATCCGAAAACCGGAAGCAGAGTTCCCTAATAGAGAGGTACGCACACTTTGTGTAGGGAACCGAAGTCCTCTCCAGACCTTTTTGTCTGAAAACTGACGTGGTACCATCCCGGCTGCATCAAAGTGTCAAGGCCCACATCAGAAGGGAAAAAACATGGGAAGTGCAGCTCGAGGGAGGTAGAACCCCTTTAGGAACCTTGCTTGTGGCTCAGGACGAGAGGCAAATGCCTTCCTGGCCGGTATGATGTAGAAGAATATGTAGAAAATGGGCTTTGCTGAGGGATGACATAGGAAAACTGATCTGGCTTAATAAAGGTACTTAAAAGAAAAGGAAAATGTTGGGGTTTTGTTTGTTTGTCTCTCTCTCCTTTCCTCTCTCTCTCTTATATGTAACCACGTGGTTTATTTGTTAAGATTTGTGCCTTCCCTAATTTAACTGAGATTTATGGTGGGAATGACTTGTGTGTTTGTCCCTGTTTTTGTGTCCCTGTTTTTGTGTATGTGTACGTCTTAAGTCCTTGTGCGCACTCGAGGTAATTGCAACTGTAAAATGTCTCTGTTCCCTAGAGATATGAATTTTAAATTGTTAGAAAAGAGTTAAAAGCACTGAAAAGAAAAGAAAATGTCTTTGCCCAGCTAGGTCCGGCCAACCTAGACTTGGGTGACGAACAGAGTTCAATTTTCCTATTCTTTTCTGTGTTTTTAAGAAAAGCCCAGTTTAAGAGGGAATGTTTTAAGGTAATTTACGGGAAAATTTCAATCTTACATTTATTGTATGTAAATGCAAACAATTTTTTTAATATTGCTCTTTTGTGATGTTTAATGGATGCCAATTCTCTGCTGAGATGGAAATGTCTGTCCTTTTTTCTGAAGCAGGTGAATCCAGTTTTTCTTCCTCATTTGATGTCTCCATTTTGTTATAATTGATTTAACTGCAATACTGATGTGTTGTTTGTTTTCCTCAAACCCTGCCTGCAAGCTATCTACAACCCCCCCAAATCTCTAATCCTTTTACAATGCCTTTCCTGGTAGAATTACCAGCAAAAGGGGGAGGGGACCCTGCTCTTATGTCTTTCAGCCCTGCACACATGATCCTGAAGCCTATGGAAGCATAGCACATGGACTCAGATATTGCTTCCAGTAGAGATCTTCCATCCATTTGAGCCAGAATTGGGTTTGAATCTAGTCCTCTAGTCATCACAGCAACCAGAGTGGAGCAGATCTTCCCAAGCTTGACTGACCAGCCTTACCACCAAGCCTAAGGCCACCCAGCAGACATGAATGAAAGGACCCTGAGATGGACAAATAAAGACCAAAAGTCTATTTTCAATCCCCAGAAGACAGCTGACAAGACTAGGGGGGAGGGGGGAAATTCATTGTGAGGTTTTTTTTCTCTCTCTCTTTGCTTCATTCACAGAAATTCATTGTAAAGTTTTTCTTTCTTGTCTCATCTATATTGTAATCAGTTTAATGTACTCATGTAAGAATTGTATTTGGGAGTGGTTGCCACAGCAAGTTCTGTACCCTTTAGATTTCTATCTAGTGGGAGGGAAATTTGTCCAGAATGTCTGTAATTGCCTGTATTTTAGAAAGTAGCTGCATACACAAGCACACACAGAGACACCCCATTCAGAATTAGACTGAGGTTATCCTTCATCTACCTCCTCCCAAAGCTGCCTCTAGATTACTGTTTGTTTGTTTTTCTTTTTTTTCTGCTTTGTGGCATTAAAGCCCAGGCAGTCATATATCCCTACTAATCCCATGGGGGAGGGGACAAGTCCCCTCAGGCAATTTCCCCACTTGAAGAGCTAGCAGAAAGAATCTCCCAAAACTCAAGCCCTGAATGCTGCCCAGTAAAGCAGGGTATGTTGCACTGGTGGTCCATGAGTAGGAGTCCCAGGGCTCATTGTGTGTAATTTTGGGGGAAAAAAGAAAAAAAGGGGGGGCTGGATTGCACATTGGCTAACCTCAATTTGGACTCACAAACAATTTGGACTCACAAACAATTTGGACTCACAAATCCTACATGCACTAAAGTAAGAGCTAGGGCAGATTCAAGAACCATCCCTTGGAAATGGGCAGCCTATGATTTAAAGGTAAACCATGGCTGTGGAAATATTGTGGGGCCTGTGCTTGCTTGAAACCTGTCTGGGAGCTCACAGAAAGTGTTATCAAACATCTGAACATAATTGGCATGGAAAATTGGATACTGTAAATTTACTTCCAGAACTTTTGCCCTGGCACTGACCATCATGGTTGAAAGCTCTCCTTTTGGGAGCCACTGAAGAAATCCTTCTGCTGCCTCTATCAACGTCTTCCCCTTTGCATCAGAGAAAATTAAAAACATCCATCAAGTCTCCCTGACCTGATCAATTTGAAGCTTGTGTCAAAACATGTGTGTGGCACTCACATGTTTTGAAAAAAAAAATGAGGGATTGTAGGAAGTTAATACCCACCCCCTCCTGGAAGGGTGAAATACCCTGGGAAATATTAAAAGGCAGAATATTATATACAGTAGAATATCCCTGGAAACCTACTTCTAAGCAAACAAAAGACTCATCTTATGTGCCAGCTCACCCATTCCCCCCACCTAGCCTGAAACAGTATTTTTACATTACAAAGAGGAAAGGAATCACAAAGCCTTGTCATTCACCACATGGGACCTGGTAAAATTCCATCCCAACCACGCACCTGGGATTCAGGACAGCCCACAAGAGATGCCCCAGAATGCCCTGTGAATCTTGAAAGCCAATAGGATAGATTTCTGTATAGGAAGAGGAAACAGTTGGGGAGGGACCCGAAGAGAGAGTATAAAGCAAGGAACTCCAAGTATCTTGCCCCTTCCTTTTCTGGACCCAACACCTGGAAACATGTGATCCACCTTTTCTGTTCAGGAGCCATGTGCTCCTGTTCCTTTGTTCTCCATTAAAACCTTCTTTCCAAGCAACTTCCATGAATCCAGTGTTCTTTTTCCCCACTTGGAACTGAACCCAGAAGAATATTACTTTCAACACAGGCAAAGACTTAAAACCACAAAACCAACAATTAAATCAGTGAAGACTTGGACTGAGGAGGTAAAGTTAAAGCTACAGACTTGCTTTGACTGCACTGATTGGAATATTTTTGAAGATACCTCTGCAGACTTGGATGAACTCACAGAAAAGGAAGTGCAAGACCTATTCCACAGACAAAAGCCAGGAAAAGCTCCAGACCCAGACAAGATAACTCCTTCTTGCTTAAAAGTCTGTGCTGACCAATTGGCTCCCATCTTCACCCGAATCTTCAATAAATCACTAGAGATATGCTATGTTCCTTCTGGCTTCAAATGCTCTACTATCATCCTAGTGCTGAAGAAGCCCATCATCAAGGAACTGAACGACTACAGACCAGTTGCTCTAACATCTGTAGTTATGAAAACCTTTGAAACGCTAATGCTGTACCACTTGAAAACCATCACGGATCCACTGTTAGACCCCCTGCAATCTGCATACCGAGCAAACAGATCAACAGATGATGCTGTTAATATAACTCTGCACTACATCCTACAACATCTTGAATATCCAAAGACCTACACAATGGTCCTCTCTGTAGACTTTAGTTCAGCATTCAATACCATCATTCCAGACACTCTTCTAACTAAGCTAAACCAGCTAGCAGTACCTGAACACACTTGTAAGTGGCTTCCTAACAAACAGGAAGCAGCAGGTGAAGCTAAGCAGAATCACATCAGATACCTGTACAATTAGCACAGGGCCCCCCCCAAGGCTGTGTGCTCTCTCTACTTCTCTTCTCTCTATATACCAATGACTGCATCTCAAACGATCCATCTGTTAAACTACTGAAGTTTGCAGATGATACAACAGTGATCGGCCTCATTCGAGACAATGATGAATCTGCATACAGACGAGAAGTTGAACAACTAACCTTGTGATGCGACCGGAACAATCTGGAACTGAACACACTCAAAACCGTATAAATGGTGGTAGACTTTAGGAGAAACCCGCCCATACTTCCACCTCTTACAATACTAGACAACACAGTATCAACAGTAGAGACCTTCAAATTTCTAGGTTTTACCATATCACAAGATCTAAAATGGATACTTAACATCAAAAACGTCATCAAAAAAGCACAACAAAGAATGTTCTTTCTGCGCCAACTCAGAAAGCTCAAACTGCCCAAGGAGCTGGCTGATACAGTTCTACAGAGGAATTATTGAGTCTGTCATCTGCACTTCTATAACTGTCTGGTTTGGTTCTGCAACCCAACAAGACAGACACAGACTTCAGAGGATAATCAGAACTGCAGAAAAAATAATTGCTACCAACCTGCCTTCCATTGGGGACCTGTATACTGTACGAGTCAAAAAGAGGGCTGTGAAAATATTTACAGACCCCTCACATCCTGGACACAAACTCTTTCAACTCCTACCCTCAAAATGACGCTATAGAGCACTGCACACCAGAACAACTAGATACCAGAACAGTTTTTTCCCGAATGCCATCACTCTGCTAAACAAATAATTCCCTCAAAACTACAAACTATTTACTAAGTCTGCACTACTATTAATCTTCTCATCGTTCCCATCACCCATCTCCTCCCACTAATGACTGTATGACTGTAACTTTGTTGCTTGTATCCTTACGATTTATATTGACTGGTTCCTTGATTTGATTGCTTATTTGTACCCGGACTATCATTAAGTGTTGTACCTTATGATTCTTGACGAATGTATCTTTTCTTTTATGTACACTGAGAGCATATGCACCAAGACAAATTCCTTGTGTGTCCAATCACACTTGGCCAATAAAAAATTCGATTCAATTCAATTCAATTCAATTCTATTCTATTCTGGAAACAATTTCTTCTTAATGCAATGTAACTTCTTCTCAACCTGTTTGGCAACCAAATATGTCCTGCTTCCTAGTCCTGCAAAGGAGGATGAATTTGTCAGTTTCATTAAAAAAAACTTTTCTCATTTATTATAATATCACACTAAGTATCATCAGAAAAATGAAGCGATTTTCTCTACCTTCTGCACTAGCAAAGTCAACAGCTACCTCAGCAGAAAGACTAGTGTGGCTGCCTGCCATGAGCTTCTACAGAGGATGAGACAGTCATAAAAAAAGAAATGGAAAATCCAATTCATCATCACCAACATGGTTGAATACACAGAAACTCCATCAGATTTTTTAAAATCTAAGAGCTCAAGCCTGGATGAATATGTCTGTCAGTTTCTCTTGTTCCCACTTTAAAAAGATCACTTCTTATTTCTATTTTGAAGATATTTATGAATTTCAGTAAAGTCTTATCAAAAACAAAGGGAATAAAAATTTCACCTATCCCCTATTCCTGGAAATACTCTTTCTGGAAATTGCAGCAAAACTGTCATAGGAAATGCACCATGAATCCATTCCCACGGACTTCCAAACTGCATATTATCTATGTCGTATGTATTTATTTACAGGACTTTTAAGGCTGCATGTCCCAGTGGCTCTAGGCCGCTCACAACAATCCATAAAAATATAATTAAAAACAAAAGTAACCTTCCCCCCAGGTTCCAGATCAATTGTCCTCACAATTCCACCCCCATCCCTGTCTGATGCTTGGGGGGAAAATCAGGTGTTCACAGCCCTCTGGATGAGGCTGCAGGGGTCAGGAACAAGTGATTTCTGAAATATTTTTAAAAGCCCTTTTCTGTGGAAAGGGCATTGTTTGCAATACAGTAACAGGATATGATATGTATGCTGGAATAGTAGATGTATCGTTCCAATTCGGAATTATGTACACATTTTTATTTGGGCATCTTACAATTAGGATTTCAGGCTAATTTTTTCTCATTTAATTAACTCATATAGTCTACTAGCAGTATACAAAATGAATAAATAGAAATAGGAAGTTAATAGCCTAGCACAGAAGTCCAGAGTTGACTGAATCTTCATTGTTAAAATGTTGTTTACTTTATTCTTAGTTGATTACAGGGAAGTATAGTGTAGGATAAAGCTCTTAGTTAATTTGGTCTGGGACAATTTTCTGAGGGAAATGGTAGACTCTGCATAAATTCCTATTTTGAAGCTATCATGACCTACTCTCTTCTGTCAGCCCCACTCTATGTGTGTGTGTGAGAAAGAGACTCTTCCAAAATTATGATCTCCTCAGCACAAACACATATTGTAAATTATAGAGAGATCAAATGATAGGATTCTTGCTTGATAGGTCTGTTGATCTCTTGGCTGTTCAATATTTCAGTTTAAAGAGAAAAAAAAACAGATGTGCACTCTCTTATGCAGAGAAAGCCAAAGTGATCATGAAGAATAGTATCCAGAGGAGGATGGGTCACTGGTATCTATGAGGGGGCTCAAAAAAGGCAAGACAGTATCACAGCAGCAAGATCGAAATAGAGTTTTGACTGTGCTGTTGCAATCACCTTCTTGTCTTTTCTGACACCCCCACCAGTACCTTTCATGGACACTGGTGGAAGGAGTGTTTTTGCACAGACTGATTGGCCTAATGGAGTTGGGAAGATCACCATTTCCAATTGTGTCATCTCCAGACTTGTCTTGGGTACTCTAGATTGTCTGCATGGGAAGTTTTCTGTTAGGAGAAGAAAAACACTACTTTCAAACTGGAACAACTGAGGACTATCTAAGGGATGAGGTGAAGGCAATGTCTTGAGGACATGTCCCTCAAAAATGCTTAGTGTATTGCCTTTATGTTTGCAATAAGCAGGACACAAAGCCAAGCCCTTAGTATCACCTTGAGGTGGCTCAGATTCAGATGAGGCTCTGCCAAACTTTCTAAGCCTTCTGTTGCTTGCTGCTTCCCCCCCCCCCCGCCCCGAATCATCATTTTTCCAGCACAGCTAACCATACTGCTTCTTGTACCATCCAAAATTAAGTTATGACCTACCGGTAATTTATTTTGACCTATTCATTTTGGACAGACTAATCTTAACCTGATTTAATTGATTAGACATGACTCAGAGCAACCCAAATGGCTCAACCTGATTTATTTGCTTGACCTGATTTACTTCACTGGGATCTGTCCAATATAGGCTTCATCTTTCTCTGAAGGATCTTAAGTTCCACTTATTGCATAACTGAATATTTAAAGAGAATTATCATCACCATTAGCCTTTTAAACATTACTACTTCAACTGTGGAAAAATGTGTACTATCCATTAAATACCTCTCGGATTGCTATATAACAGTGATGGCGAACCTTTTTTTGCTCGGGTGCCAAAAGGGTGTGTGCGCGCGTGTAATAGTGCATGTGCGCGTGCCCACACCCATAATGCAATGCCCTCCCCCTGTTCATGCGCGCACCCCACATGATGCCCCCACATGCATACGCGCAGACCTCACTGAAGCCTCCAGACTTCCAGTAGGCCCTTTGTGCCATTTTTCGCCCTCCCCAGGCTTCAGGAAAGTCTCCTGAAGCCTGGGGAAGGAGAAAAATGGCCCAACGGGCTGACCAGAACTTTGTGCCATTTTTCACCCTCACCAGGCTTCAGGAAAGCCTCCAGAACCTGTGGATGGCAAAAAACAGGCCCAATGGAGCTACCGGAAATTCGGAAATGAACTTCCGGTTGGCCTGTTGGGCTGTTTTTTGCCCTCCCCAGGCTTCAGGAAAGCCTCCTGAAGAGACTTTTCTGAAGCCTGAGGAGGGCTTTCCTGAAGAGGCAAAAATGGCCTCCCACGCCCTCCGGAAGGCCGAAAATCAGCTGGCCAGCATGCACATGCGCGTTGGATCTGACATAGGGCAACGCCTCGTGTGCCCTCAGATATGGCTCCGCGTGCCACAGGTTCGCCATCACGGCTATATAAGGTATAAAAAACCCATGATGTATTAGAAATTACAGGTAGTCCTGGACTTATGGCCATTCATTTAATGACCATTCAAAGTTATGACAGCATTGGGGGAAAATGACTTATGGTTGATTCTTGACCATTGTAGCATCTTTATGGTCACATGATCAAAATTTGGATGCTTGGAAGCTGGCATGTATTTATGATGTTAGCAGCATCCCAGTATTATGTGATGGTTATTTGCAATCTTCGCAAGGGGCTTCTGACAAGCAAAGTCAATGGAGGAAGCTGGATTCACTTAATGACTGCAGCAAAAAGGTCATAAAATCAGATCCAATTGATGTAATTACTGCATTGGTTAGCAGTAGAAACTCTGGTCCCAGTTGTAGTCATAAGTCAAGGACTAACTGTAGGCTAAAACTTTAAAGCACTGAAAATATAATTCTGTAGTAAATGATTCAGCTGAATGTAAGTGTTCAGAATGTTTTGAATTTTAAATAAGTAGGCCCAAATACCAGGAGTGGTATCTATTCATCTCCAAAGGCTAAGACTTGAGGATGAATCATAGCAATACTCTTTGGCAGACTACTTCTTACATACGCCATGATGGACTGAGGTTGTATCTACATACAAATAGCACGCAGAAGACTCTATGTCAGCAGAAAGCAAATCATTAATCAGGTGGGTCAGAGTAAAGTGGCTTATTACAAGTTTGTGGAAACCCTGAGCACATCAGGCCACTCCCTACCAGGATCAAATATATTCCACATACCTTCTTCCAGCTCCAAAGGACTTGGTGCAGTAAGAGTGGAAAAGATTTATTTCCAGGTGATCAGAAATTAAGCCTTTCCACCTTACAGTGTTGGGACTAGGAAAAAAGCTTATAAAACATTTTATTTTAGACAGTTTGGAGATCAGCATTTCTTCCTTTTCGAGAACTGTGAGGAATAAAGATCTCTCTTTCTCAGAGTAAAGACAGACCTTATTTCAACCATGTAGCAAATCAGACATAAACTCATTTTGCTATTCCAATATTATGGGTTGAAAATGTAACACTGAAAGTGGGAAATTATCTGTATAGGTCAGCAGAGATGTTGAATCTAAGCAGTGTGTGTGTGTATGCATGTAGGTGTCTATCAAAATGTGCCAGGAGTGTTTGTGCCTCATTTGGATTGCAGCTCTTCCTATCGCTCACTCATAATTTCTTATATTCCAGCTTTCGGTCCAAAATTGCTTCCTTCCTTTACCTAAAGCATGTGGATTTAATTAAAAAGCAAATCTCAGATGTGCTAAATAACCCAGATAGGCAAGCACTTTGGGTCTAAGAGAGAACAGCTACTGTGTATGGGAATGGAAATCAGGGATGATACAGAGGGAGATAAAGCTG
The DNA here is from genome assembly GCA_023053685.1 of Diadophis punctatus similis. Classification (NCBI taxonomy): domain Eukaryota; kingdom Metazoa; phylum Chordata; class Lepidosauria; order Squamata; family Dipsadidae; genus Diadophis; species Diadophis punctatus. The sequence continues at coordinate 163,493,467 of JALIGW010000001.1, forward strand.
GATTCTTTCACTGATCTTGTAAGTGGGGTTTCTCATTAAAAGTACAGCAATAGTCTGCAATTGTTTCAACAGTTTACCAGGCTTCTGGCGATAAGACATTAAAACCTTGAAAAGAAAGAACCAGAAGATAGATCTGGATCTTCTGACAGACCTCAAACCAAACCACAGGAGACTGGAAAATTCATAGTTTGCAGTTGCTTAACAAAAGGAAAAAGTAAATTCCCATCTCATCTTAATTTTGACTGCTGAAATGAAGAAACCTTAAAACACGTAGAACTTTAAAGGATCTTGAACTCTTCCACTTCTTTCTCCAAATTCTTAGATTCAAGGTTCTTTAATTGCTGCTCTGTCTTATGCACCATTGTTGGATCTCAGTATTTTAGTAAACACAAAGATTGTACATGTTTGATCTTGCAGTTTTGGTTCTGGAATTCTGATACAACACACTGCTGTAAGGGGAAAAGGGAGGGGGTTAGGAATATGTTCCCTTGTCTATCCTCTAAACTGGGAACTTTACTTTAGAAGCTACATGTCTACTTACAGAGCCCAAATGAAGCCAACAGAAATATTTATAGGCTATAAGCCCATTTCAGGAAAAATTTGTAAGGCCTTGCTGTTCAAAGTTGGCTGGATCTTGCACAAATAATGAGATGCTTTGAAATGCATCCCTTTCTTAATGATACTCTGTGCTAAAATACATCACATTCTCATTTATTGAAATTGGATCTTTAAAAGTGTTTTGGTTCCTGCTGTATTTATCTTTAAGATGCAGTGAAGCAGAATTGATGTTTTCAGTTACAAATTGATGTCATAGCAAAATGACTAATTTAAAAGGTTAGCTTTTAGCACAGGAACATTAAATGAGATTCAGTAAAATCACATCCAGCAAAAGTACACATCCTCAGTGAAAAAAAATCTCTGGGGAAATCTGGAAATCTGCCATAGAACATTGGAATGGTTTTTGTTTAGCCAACCAAGCAGACACTAAGTATCAGAGCAAACTATATCTTTCAAAGATCCTGGAGCACCGCGGAACTGCCAGAGGACTGCAAAAGAGCTGATGTAGTTCCCATCTTCAAAAAAGGGGGGGAAAAGGATCCAGGAAACTACAGATCTATCAGCCTGACCACAATACCAGGGAAGATTTTGGAAAAGATAATCAAGCAACGAATCAATGAACACCTAGAAGCAAACATAGTAATAACCAAAAGCCAACATGGGTTTGTCAAAAACAGATCATGCCAGACTAATCTTATTGCATTCTTTGACAAAGTGACAAAATTAGTGGACCAGAGGAATGCTATCGATGTGGTTTACTTGGACTTTAATAAGGCATTTGATAAAGTAGACCATAACCTACTACTAGATAAAGTAGAAAAATGTGGGCTGGACAGCAACACCACCAGATGGATTCAAAACTGGCTAACCAACCACACGCAACATGTAGTGCTCAATGGAACTGCATCTACATGGAGGGAAGTATGCAGTGGAGTACCCCAAGGCTCTGTTTTAGGCCCAGTACTCTTCAACATCTTCATCAATGACTTGGATGAGGGGATAGATGGGGAACTCATCAAATT